>OX457036.1:74125420-74152920 GCA_949752735.1 Lumbricus terrestris | reverse complement strand
TGTGTGTGTGTGTGTGTGTGTGTGTGTGTGTGTGTGTGTGTGTGTGTGTGTGTGTGTGTGTGTGTGTGTGTGTGTGTGTGTGTGTGTGCGTGTATGTGTGCGTGTGCGTGTGTGTGTGGATCCCTTGGAGGTGTCTCCGATCATCAATCATCGTCTCTTGGTTCTTCTGATGGCTGTTCTTTCAGTTTTTCACCAACAACGACAGTTCTTATCAGCTGCATATATTCTGCTTCTTGGTAAACGTTTCGTGGGAAATGGAACGAATGGCGATTGTCCAACTAAGTTCTAAGATAATTATACCTGAAACTGGTCACTCAATTGACCATGCGGACCTGGTCTTTAATCCTTTTGATGATTGCACAGATGACCATACCTTACCTGGTTCCATCTTACTCAGATACTGTCGAGTGTCGACCCTGCCAAAAGATTTTCTGAAATGCAACAGCCTATACGCTCAAACAGCTGCGCTGATTAGATGTTGAAATCTTCCTATAGTCCACTTCAGTCCTGCGCAACCGTTTCAGCAGCAATAATATTATGGTTGGACGAACGCTGACGCTGCTGTGTCAATGCCTGTCTCTGCATTTATAGGTTACTCAGTATGAGAATTGTGGAAAAATAACTGGGGGGGTTGGACCATTATACACTTGGAATTTGGGCTTGAAAAACATACTTTAACATGGGGCTCTAAAAAAGACTGGGGGGGTTGAACCCCCCTCAACCCCCCCGGCAATTCTCACCCTGAGGTTACTAGATGGAAAACTAATGAGAGAGGAAAGAGGCTTTGGTTTCTTCATTAAGTCTATAGTACTGAATTTCATTGGTTGAAATGGACATGCAATTTTTTTTATTAAAGCATGCTTGCTGAAGGTATAGGAAGACAGATATTACACGAGAATATAGGCTATCATAACATTCCGAAAAATAGCAGTGTTGGCTATTGAAAACCTAAACCTTGGGAGCATTGCAGTATTGAGTGGATAAAGTAGTGCTCATTCTAATCGTGATCGTAATCTCCAAATTTCTAAAGCGCCACTCGAAAGCCAAGCGCGGGTCATCATGTTATTCACGAGCGCTGCGTTGAGTCAAAAGGATTGTCCATAAGAATAGTCCATGGTGGTCCGGGTCAAGTTACCATAGGATCAGAGGGGCGGAACAGCTACTAAGGCGGGTGTCGTCTGGGTCGGGAATTGGAAGGTGGAGGATCAGATGAGACAGGGTAAGAGTTCTTGAAAAGGAGTGTCTTCAGTTTCGAATGAAAAGCCCGAGGTGTGATGGATAGAGGAACCTGAAAAAGGTGATGGCGTGTGATTAGTAATGGTGGCGGAGGAACTGAAAAGGATCGGAATTCAGGAGGCAGATCATTCCAAAGGCGTGGTGCTGAGTTGGATATGGCTCGGTTGGAGATCTTGAGATGACTTGTGACCAGCGGTCGAGAGAGTGTAAGACAGGCGGATGATCGGTTAGAACGAGTAGGCTGGATGGTGAACAGTACGCGAAGATATGTGGATGGTGAGCATTGGGGGTGGGGGGGGGGGGGGGCGAAAAGGCGGCCGAAGATTTTGGTCCGACGAATGGCTGAGACGCCGACGAAAATTTCTGACGACTTTTTTAAAGTCATCCGTGTCCGAAATGTCGATGGAAAAACCTAATGTTCTCTGCAAAAAAAGAAAAAAGCTGATAACCTTCTTTTTTAGTCATCACCTCGTCTCGTTTGTTGTGTTTTGTGAAGTGTGTACATGATGACCTAACACTTACCGATTGCCGATTTGGGGAGGGGGCAAATGCATGGGCCGTTCCCCCCCCACATCCAGTGAGGGGGACCATCCCCCCTTGTCCCCGTAAGTCTCCGCCCATGCTCAAGAACATGGATCAGCGTTGGCTGATTCGGTTAAACTACATCGTTTCCTAACACACACACACACACACACACACACACACACACACACACACACACACACACACACACCACTCAAACGGAACTTAGTTGAAAAATTAATATTACAAATGTAGGCCTAATCACAGAATAGATAAAGCGGCGATTTATCTATTCTGTGGCCTAATTGACCGAGACAACTTATAAAGTTTACGATTCGTGTTTTCAATGTGTGGCTAAATTGTGCTCATAGTCTAAATTGGCCTACTATACATACCGCCAGGCCATGCAGCAGTTTAATCTGGCGTAGAACCTATAATAATTTATATCATGGAATACGCAGTTGTATTATAGGCTAAGTATGATGGCGAAAACGAGGTAGTAACACAAGACCCGTTGCGATTGTCCCTTTACTAATAAGTCGTCTGACATCACAATCCTCAGATATGACGTCATCGCACAACGCTATGATTTTTACTTTGTTCTCTCATTAGTTTCTAGAATGTGGCAGGCTGCAGATTGTGACGAATAAGACGATAAAAGATGATGAAAATGAGAAAAACGATGACAAAACGATGTAAAAGTTGACAAAATACGACGAAAGATTGCACAGATGAAGACGAGCAGCAGTTTCCTAACTGATGGGCAGATGATCCTCGAAATGAAAAAGAAATTATTCGATAGGCCTAAGTAAGTCTTTTATGAACATGACAGAAATCCTCATCGTCATTTGAAAAACCGAAAAATAATAATCATTCATTGGCTATAATAACGATGTCTGGTAAATTTGAAATTACTTTGCAGAAAGTAATGTGATGCAAGTAAGAAGTAATTGGCTAGAAAGTAGATTCAAATGAAAAAAATTGTCTTCTTATAAAACTGAAAGACGGAGACAGACAGGTTGATACAGACACAGAGACAGAGAGACAGATAGACAGAGAAAACCATAGCAACAGACAGACTGTAGACTCAAGAAATAGACTGTTTTATATGACCCTCTGAATCTTGTGAATCTAGAAGGCCGTGGGGACTGTCTCCGATTTTCCAAATTGTCTGATGAGCGCAACCTGTATTATGACGTCATTTTCATCTAAAAACATTAATGTCTTAAGAAAGTCTTAAAAGTTTGATTTGACGTCATACTTTTGGACCACAGAGTCAACTCGACTTAGATAATGAAGATTGAAGTGTATTGTGACGTCACAGGCATCAATTGACCCTAGAGAAATAAATATCATATTTGGCTTAGTTGTGACAGAGATTTTGTTTCATTTAGAAACCGTTATATATAGAGCTAATTGAAAGCTACCTGAAGACGAATAAGAGCAAGTCATGAAGACGTTTGAAGTGGAATTAAAAGACAGATGAATAATTTGCAAAAGGTAATTAGTGATTCGGTTTTATTCGCTTGATTAGACCGTGCACTGTAGGCCATGATAGCTTGGACTCCAACTTCAATCGGCTTACAAGTTACAGCATTAGGCCTATTTTAAGGGATCGAGATCAAGCCAATTAGAATAATAATTACTGGCAATCTGTGTCGGCTGATCGCATATTATATTAGACAGGTCTAATTAATTCGCATGTTTATCCTTTGGTAACAGAAATAGTTTTTATTCAGATTATGTTTTTTGCATTTTCAAAGTGCGCATAGATCAGGCCACCTAGCCAGATCAAGCAATACAATTTGGCATCACATTTAACTGCATTCATTACATTAATGACAATGTCATATACAGATGTGGTACATGTATGTCCGTGCATAAAATTATGTTAAATATATTTTCGTTTCATTTGCGTAAAGTTTGTAGTCGTAATCGCAGTAATTAAATTCTCAGAATCCGACGCCTATAATAGTTGTGATCGGACGCCTAAGTAACATGGTATCCGTCACCTTAAAGAGATGATCAATCATTTACACTACAATAATTGGAATAATTTCTATGTCTTTTTATCTTAAAGAAATGTTAAGGCACTACATTTTTAGCGACGTTGCACCACATTCGTGAGCAGTGGCGGATCCAGAAGGTGGGAGGGGGACAAAATTTTCGGTCTTGGGCAAGGATAATTTCATCTTTAGTCGCCGGAAATTTTTGTATTCATCATAGACTACTTTTTTAAAGGTCTGCCGAACTGATGGGGGGGGGGGGGCACGTCCACTTTCCACGCCAAAGTGGCTGGTGAAAAATAAAGAATTTTTTCTGAATGGGGGTGCCATGGCCGGATTGGCCCCCTGGTTCCGCCCCTGTTCCTGAGTAGCAATTTTCCAGTTTTTAATGTCATGGGTTTCCTCTTTGTACAGTCTCCAGGAGGAAGGAATACATTGCTGTGCCGCATCGATTTCAGTCACGGGTCTCCAATGCATGTCCAGTGTTTTGAGATAAGTTCAGCTAACACTGCAGCGACTACTGAAGGAAGGAAGGAGACCTCTCTCTGACAACTCTGCTTTCTGGCAAAAGACTGAATATAGTAAGGTAAGACCCACCTGTTTATTTATTTCTCCATTTCTATAGCGCTCCTTCAAGCTATAGCCCGATGTTCGTGTCATGTGTACGGCGCATAGTGAAATAATCTGACTTGATGATACGGTTAATTAATGTTTCTTGCTTTACTTTGTATTTAAGTGAGTCTCACTCAGCCCAGGACTTTCTCTTGCTTGTAATTGTAACTGTAATCGTAATCAAGACAATGCTTGAATTCCCATCTCGGCTATAATGAGTATACTCTGACTTACACTGCATGTCTTTGTTAACTGAGATGGCAAACGATAAGCATACATATATATAGTGACACCTGTCATCATAGGCAGAGACTAAGAAAAATAAGTCGCTTGCATCTCATACACACAGCTGATTAGTCTAAAGTTTTTAAGCCTATATAAGGAATGGCATTTCTATACTACTACGCCTCCTCATTCTTCTTCTGTTTCTCCTTTCGTCCTTTTTCCTTCCTCTTCCTCTTCTTCCTCATCCTATTCCTTCTTGGCTCGAATCTTCGTGCACGACTATCTATCCCAACTATAGGTAACTAAGATTATATTAAGTGCATTTCAAGACAGTTGGAAAACATTTGCTGATCAGTGCTAACTGCAATAATAAGCTACACATTGTACAGTGGAAGACTGTTTCTAAAACATGAATCGATATCTTATAAGATATGAGAAGCGGGTTATTAGCATCTTAAACTTCGTGAAGAGGTGCTATAACTAAATGCTTGAGTGAATAGCCTAACTGCATGAGCAGCTGAGCGCAACGATCGCCGATCTGGTTGACTGGAACATGAAGCTTCCTGATGTACATGGGTGCTGTACCGACCAAAAAATCCCGCCAGTGCCGGATAATCTTGTAAGCCTATTTCCTATACTAGTGATACATATTTGCCATAACGTGTAATGACCTTGCGGGTTTTTCTGTGTTTTTATAGCTGCCAGTGGTTGGCGGCACTGATTCTGCCGTTATGGTGAGACGGGGGTGAGGGGGAGTGTGATTGTGATGCGTGTTACGGTTGCGCTGTGGCTCTGTTCGTCTGTGTTTCTGTTACTAGTTGTTTGTGAGTAAGCGACCCCATGTGCCTCTGGCGTGGCCTAACATCCCGTAAGCCATGGGCTTTGCTCGTTCGTTTTCGTATTTGTGCCTATAAGTTAGTAGTAGACCTGCCGGGCCTCTGGCGTGGCTTAAACTCCCGTAAGCTCGTTACTTGGCAGGGGGCCTCTGGCGGTGCTTAAACTCCCGTAAGCTCTGTTTGTCGGTAGTTTTGTGTTGTATTAGTTTAGGCTAACCGTTTTCTTTCATAGAGAGCCGAGGGATTAGAAGGAGGACGAAAGAAGATCAGTTGAGAAGGAAGAAGAAATGGAGATGGCGACTTATCGGTGATGACGTGACGAACTGGATGAAGCTGCATTTCAGACTGAACTATATATATATAAATACATGTAATTCTATGGCACATTAGCGATTGAATTCGTCATGAAAAAAACACAATTGTTTACGATGTCTGTTTGCTGAGACTTTTGTCTAAAATTTAAATCACAGTCATCTGGCGCAGACTTTTGCTACAATTATCAGCATCGCTCTGTCATTTAATACGCCAGGACCAACTTAATGGTATGTATGTATGTATGTATGTATGTATGTATGTATGTATGTATGTATGTATGTATGTATGTATGTATGTATGTATGTATGTATGTATGTATGTATGTATGTATGTATGTATGTATGTATGTATGTATGTATGTATGTATGTATGTATGTATGTATGTATGCATGTATGTATGTATGTATGTATGCTCGCACGTATATACGAATGTATGTATGTTTGTATGCAGTCCCTCCAAAAAGTCTCCTTATGGTCCTATAGTAACACCTGCCAAATTTTATGATATTTTATAAATATTTAAGGTCCCCTAAGGCTCATATAATTTGTGCATGGGCGGAGACTTGGGCGGAGAGTTGCGGGGGACGAAAAGGCGGGTCGAAGATTTTGGGCGGACGAATGGCTGAGTCGCCAACGAAAATTTTCCATCTTCTTGATAGCAAAAATTTCTGACGACCTTTTTTTAGTCACCACCTCGTCTCGTTCGTTTCTTGTTCGCCCCACTTTGGGGGGGGGGGACAAATGCATGGGCCGTCCCCCATTACATCCATTGAGAGGACCGTCCCTCTGTCCTCCTAAGTCTCCGCCCATGGCGCGGCCGCCGCCGATTTTTGTTGGTCGTCGCGCCGCCGTCGCCGACCAAAAATGATCGGCGCGCCGCCGCCGACACTCTCGAGTCGGCGCATGGCTCTGCTCTACAGTCGACAACGCCAAGACCCTTTGAGTATCGTGCAGCAGGCCTATATAATGCAGGCCTACAAAATGTGCCTAGGGTCAACTCTGCCTCCTACACCGGATCCACAAATAGACCTAATTACAAAACCAACAGCTACAATCTTAATATAATTATTACTTCATGTAGGCGGCGGTAGGCCTATACATCTTTCGGGTAATAATATTGGAACCGTGAATGTTCCTTTATTAGTGTTTTGATGCTGCAAATGCGTCGGCAGGAGAGAGAAAGCTAGACAGTCTTGTAATAATAATCTTCTTCGGTCGGTCGCTGTGATGATTGCAAATCTAAACGAAACGCGAGAATCGCGTGTTTCGTGGGATTTGCACCACAACGAATCTCTAGATATCGTCGAAACACGCCATACAAACAAACGTTGATACGACTATGATGATGCGCATGTGCACGATCCCAAGATTCAGCGGTAGCTAGGGGGTATATACGCATACACCCCCTCACTCTATCCCACACTCTGCTCTTTAAAATTTATAGGGATCCATGCGCCCACGTATTTTTTAGACAATGTCATATTCGTGGGGGTTTGCATATTTGGGGTAGTTTATAGGTGCGTTACTAAAATATATATTCCGTATTTCTATATAGACCTAGGCCTAATTTACATTTTAATATATTATATCGTATATATTTTAATAAATATAATATTTTGATATTTATCATGTTTTTGAATCTCACATCATATATTTTAATATAGATTATAGATTTTACTCTATAGTAATAGGCTAGTATATATTCAAAAAACCTACTGCTCAACAGCACAACCAGGAATATCTAGCAGCGCTATACAGTATAGACTATACACACGTGTCTTAAGACAGCTTGCAGAAGAATGTTATGTTGCACAAGATCAGCTATCCACCTGACGGACAACGCGAAGTAACCTTGACCTTACCTTGTGGTAAGGTAGACAAGTTACTTTCCAAGTAACTTGTGTAGGTTACCATGTGACATACCTTAACCTATCCACCTGACGGACAAGCTGAAGTAAGCTTAACCTAACTATATGACATGGTTTGTGCTTAGAGTGTAGGTGTAGTGGGATACTGTTCTATACGGTTCAGAACAGGACAATAAACGAGTGGTTCTATATATATATGCATGTGCGGGAGAATGGCATTTGATTGTCTGCAAAAGTCGCAGAACGCAGCCATCCTTGATCGAGAGGACAAGAGACTAAAACACAGAGAACTACTTCATTTGTGTACTCCTGAGTAGTGTTGACAATCTGACTCAATTGAGGAAAGTGTCATGAAGATGATCTTCAATGCAATACATGGATGTAAAAGTGTAACGTTTCTCACAAGTTTCCCATGCATCACAGTGAAAGACGGATTGGATCTGGCACAAACGTAACGCAGGTATAGTCATATATATATACAGGATAGAATTGCAATGATCTAGGCGCATCATGATGAAAGTCTGATCGAGACGATTCGAGAGTCAATCACTGCATCGTTGATCAATGACAGATCGCTTCCACCGTGTATTAAACCCGTTAACATTCTCGTGCAGATGGTTTTTATACAATACAATACGATGGTTCACATCGTTCAGTATTGCCATACAGTGCCATACACGCATTGCGAATACATACGTCTTTGCTTTGACAGGTGCCACGAGGTTGCCGACAACGAACTGTTGATTACAGGCATAGGGAATAGACAGTTGTATCTTGGTACAGATGTACATGTATTGCAGGCATAGATTAATTATATGAATTGAATGCATGTCGCTAGATAAGTTTGTATGACATGTATGTATAATTCATGCTTGTATGTATAGCTATAGGCTTATGCATGTATCTGTTTAATTATTTATCTGTGAATGCAAGTGTGTGTGTGTGTGTGTGTGTGTGTGTGTGTGTGTGTGTGTGTGTGTGTGTGTGTGTGTGTGTGTGTGTGTGTGTGTGCACGTCTCTGTGTGTGTACGTCTGTGTGTGTGTGTGTGTGCGTGTGTGTGTGTGTGTGTGTGTGTGTGTGTGTGTGTGTGTGTGTGTATGTGCGTCTGTGTGTATGTGAAGCGCCGTAGCATCTTGCAACTTTGCAGACGTCTTTTTGCTGAAAACCGATATAATACCTGATTTCATAAAGACGGATATCCTCACTCACACTGCACGGCCGGGCGTCGAATGGACCGACCGACCGACCGACCGACCGATGAACCGACCGATTGCGTTGGCTGAGACTGGCTGGTGACGACTGTCAGCCGCAGGGAAAACGTCGTCTCCAGTTATTAAGCAATCGTCAGTTGGGATAAGTGTGGGAGACGGAATCTCTTTCTCTTTATACGTCACCGACTGTATTTATAAGGATCGGCGTTGCAGTAATTTCATCTTAGCGCCGACTTAAACAGCCTACACACCTAGGCGTATAAGGGTTGATCAAGCTCAATAGCTTATACAATAGCAGAAACAGATTAACAGCGAAGCATCGCTTTTCACAGACGCAAACTTTCTCATCGTAAATTTGGATCACATCGTCGATAAGAGAATTCAGACTTTCCAAGTAATATTACTCGAGTATAATAATTTGTCCAATTGAAAGGACAGAAACGAATCGACTTTGTTTCTAAACAGCGATATATCTCTTATCATTTAACTTTGTTGAACATTCGAAGAGATCATCTCAGACACGATTCAGAAGTTCTTTAGCTGCTGCTGCTGCAACGAAATCAGATATTCAAGGATCGACTGCAATATTCAACTGCGGTGAGTAGACGACATAATATAATACGCGGTTGATGTTTCGTCCTCGAGCCACTAATTATTGTGATAAGTCATAAATGAGACGTCAGTCTAGTTTGTCTCTTTCTGAGTTCAACCATCATGTTGCCGCATCCCATATTCGGACAACGTATTCATTACATAACCTGCGGTTAACTTGACCTCCCAACTTGTTACATGTTTAACGACACCGCCATACATCAAAGATAATTAGTGTCGCCCTCCTCCTTTATCCAGACTTGGGACTGGCACTGGTAGAGAACAACCAGTGGCGGAGTTTGACCTCCCAGCGTATCTCATCAACTATTTACACAAGTACCTCGGTAACAAGATGTGATTTTTGCGTTTGTGATTGGATTTTTGGGGTCATAACAACTTATGTTCCTTTTTCTAACATTGTAATGTATGGCGAACAAATTACCTTTATTTTCAAGCTCGTTTTGCCTAAGAATCTATTATCAGATATTAAACCTAATAATTCAGTTTCTTTGAGACGTGAAGAAAAATCTCGCTCTAGGATATGCAGATTCTTCGGGCTGTGAAAATCGCACGAAGTCATGATCATCTCATACCGATCGTATCATTCGTATGACCTTTTTCTTCAATGTCGCTTGACACAACTTTGGCCTCAAAGAAGTTAAATGTGAGAAAGATATTAAACATTTCAAAGAATTTTTGGCAGGTCGTAAGGCAAGTCGAGAAAAAAAGGCAGCCTGTCAAAATTGATCTGCCGCGACATATGGCAACGCCGCCATTGCAGTCTCGAAGAAGCTACACGTCTCAGAATGGTGTTCTCCATTTCCATTTCGTGCTTTTCGGGGTGGAGCAATCTAAAGTGGTAAAAGAATCATTGCCATCGTCATCATCATCATCATCATCATCATCATCATCATCATCATCATCATCATCATCATCATCATCATCATCATCATCATCATCATCATCATCATCATCATCATCATCATCATCATCATCATCATCATCATCATCATCATCATCATCATCATCATCATCATCATCATCATCATCATCATCATCATCATCATCATCATCATCATCATCATCATCATCATCATCATCATCGTCGTCGTCATTGTCATCGGCAGCAGCAGCAGCAGCAGCATTGTGCGTTTTCCGCACAAGAAATACGGGATCAAAATTGCGTCAATGCGATGAAAATTTCACGAATTTCTCAGCCCCAAACAAAAGCCGCGCAAGAGAAGGACCGGCCTGAATTTGGTGCTATATAAATTTAGGTCCGTAATAGCCAGGTTGCTTGGCCGGCTGCGATGACAGGTCACACGGTGAACATTATATCTGATGATGATGGTGCATGGCTGATAGTGGTAAAGTGTAGGTGTAGGGAGAGGATTGGACGGTGGAGGAGCAACGTGTGGCATGTTCAATGAGGACTCATTGAGGAGTGGGTGTGGTGACCATACATGTGCCAGTAAAAAGTGAACAGACCAAATTTCTCGATAAAACTAAGGTTGGGACTCGATGGTGAATATTTTATGCCGAATATATATATATATATATATACTGAATGCCTAACACCTAGGCTATATAATAGGGGCCTACTCGAATTTTGTACCAAATGTTGAGGAATGTTCAATGATGAGGAAAAAATTTCACGCAGATAGTTTTTAATTATTATTAAATGCCTATGTTCCATTTTGGCAAAATTAACTGCGTGAGTGTTTGCGTTTTGTATGCAACACCGTTGACCCCTACATATGGGAATTGGGGGGATGAATAAGTGGATATTCAGAATCCATTTCGTTTTAGCCATCCACTATCACTATGGCTACAGTTTTCGAATGTGCCTTAATTACTATCAAACTGTTGAAGACATTAATTATATGAATCTCGAAGTCAATGGGTTTCAACGCATCCGAAATTCTCTGGTCGGGTGGTATACCGACAGCACCTTCTAGTATAAACTCATTAAATTTCTGCTCGGTCATCTGCATTTTCTTCTTGTAGAATTAAAAAAAAGATTTAAACTTGCGTGCCTTGCCTATAGAAACACCCGCTGAGTAACAGACCTATGACTACCTCCTTTCATTCTGCCCTCAGTTTTGTCTTTTATTAAATATAGGCCTATACACTACAGTCAATTGTGGAAAAATAACTGGGAGGTTGGACCAATATCCACTTGGAATTTTGGTGTGAAAAACAGACTTTACTATGGGGCTCTAAGAAAGACTGGGGGGTTGAAACCCCCTAACCCCCTGGCAATTCTCACCCTGACTACAGTGTATGTTACCCATATAGCTCTGTTACTCAGCGGGATACTCCGTGAGCATTAATCAAGCGAATCTTGCATTAAAAGTTTACAAAGAGAGACCGCGACCATGCAGCAGTGCGTACTAATGTTCCGCTTTGGCGATATAATGTTCGACATGAGATGCATCAACACGGCTATGGATCCACAATCCAATCGACACGCAAGAAAGATAATCGTAATCGTAAACTTGTAGTGTTTCTATACACAGCGCCCAACAAAGCGTAGTCGCGGGAACCAGTTTATTCACAGGCGCTACAGCGATTGTTTGCTTTGTTAAGCTTTGAATGAAGGCATCTCCCAAGATAATTAGTTTGTCTCTGATTTGTCGAACAAGCAATGAAAGCCGGGGATTCGTCTTTGTCTGTGTCACGGGTGAAGTATACAGATACAAAACCTGTATACCCAGTTTCTTTGAATACACTCTCGCCCGCCTATTGATCAACAACCGGCGTCGGGTCCCTGTGGCACACGAGGCGCTCGGAGCTTTCACTGCAGACTGTCGTAGGCGGCATCATTACTGGTTTTATGTTTTGCTTTTGTTGACGATGTGGACCGAACTACATGTTATTCTTCAGATTATTGAAAATGGGATTGACCTGTCGACTAGCATTTAGTCATTGTCATAGGAGTCATTCCGTATGGTAGGTAAACAATGACCATGTGTAGGCGATAGTCTTGTTGATGGCGTTGCTGCTGCTGCTGCTGCTGATGATGATGATGATGTCACCACTATATAGTGTCATCGGTGCTATTTATGTGCAGATACTGGGGTAGATAATCCAGGAGTGAAAAGGTGTTCGATGTACGAAGTGAATGTGTGAGTAGAAAGCAAACTATCTAGCTGCGCAATCATTTTGCTTGTATAGAGAAGCCTAACCATATGAATCTAAGTTCATAAAGACATTATATTAATAATAATAGCTATAATATACAATATTTCAAGAATGGGGTGCGGTGGTGTAGTGGATATGTTCGTCGCCTTGAAGCCGAAGGGTTGCAGGTTCGAATCCACCTCAAGTCGCCGCGTAGGGATCTTAGGCAAGTCCTTCACTCGCAATTGCTCAGCGCTTCAGTGTGAAACTCCGATGCAGTGTTCGCTCTGTAGTGTGTGAGTGATACAAACTCTTCTAAGTCATCGTTCGCGTTTCAATGCCTGTCATGCACATTCAGCATATTATTTGGGTCTAGGCCTATATCCGACTGTGTGAAGCGACCGAATTCGTCGACCATAACCAAATCCATGGGCGGAGACCTGGGTGGAGACTTGGGGGGGGGGGGGGGGGCGGAAAGACGCGAGATTTTTTGACGGACGAACGGCTCTGAGTGTCGCCGAAAAATTTTCATCTTTTACCGGCCAAAATAATTTCTGACGGCCTTACACCGGCCTTTTTTTAGTCATCCGGCGAAACCTCGACGAAATTTTCTATTTTCGCCGCCAAAAAGTTGATGACCTTTTTTTAGTCGTGACGCTCAACGATTGGGGGGGGACATATGCATGGGCCGTCCCCCCCTAACACCTCCATTGGGGGGACCGACTACCCTGTTCCTCCTAGGTCTCCGCCCATGACCAAATCAAAGCGAAGTTGCAACGATCGATCGTATGTTTACTTTGTTTTTTGGCGAATATCATCGACCGTCAATTGAGACAACTTCAAAGTCAGATGAGAATAGAATGTCTTGTGCAGATAAACCGTCACTCTTCGTTAAGGTTTGAACATTTTTAGACCTATACACAAGATCATGTTACATGACTTACATCATCTGCGGTGTAAGATAGAACGTCGATCGATTTCTTGAATCTCATGTAAGATTCGATCGAAAGTCTTGCGTTAGAATAGCTTTGCTTTGATAGCAAATCGGTTCTAAGTGCATGTAGAGATTATGGCAGTCATTTGGTGCCTTAAAAATAGGTGAGTGTTTCTTGACAAACTAGAAGCGTAGGTCTGCAAATAGCGCTGCTGTAGTTACAATGCAGCATTGATCATACCAAAAAAGCCACACAAGGTCATATGCATAGGCTATAGTTCAAGGTTATTACAAGAGAAATAATCTCCTATAAGGAGACATCGGGCCACAATTAATCAGCCACGATTTGAGAAAATGCTGTGGGTTTATTCCAGAGCGCGATGTCGTAGCAACATAGACCTATAGGTCCCATAAATAATTTCTCCATTCAAGCTTAGGCTACGCGTTGTTTCAATCTAAAGATACAAAATGCCGAAGGATTTGTCTCTATATATATTCTACAGGGTGCGCTAAAAAAAAAGACCCCCTTAGGTTTTTTGCCAATATTTTGACCAAAAGTAAGAATTTCCAAATGAAATTTTACAGGCTTATAGACAATCCATATTTACACATTATGGCCAGATTTCATCAAAATATTTCAAACGGAACAAAAGTTACAGCACTTTTAGTGAGGTCACCCCCCCCCGTTTTTTGACGATTCAAAAACGAAGCGCAAAAAAATTAGGTTTTTTGCCAATATCTTGGCCAAAAGTAAGAATATCTAAATGAAATTTTACAGGCTTAAAGACAATTCATATCTGCACATGGTGGTCAGATTTCATCAAAATATTTTTAACAGGCCAAAAGTTATACCACTTTTAGTGAGGCCACCCACCGTTTTTGACGATTCAAAAACGAAACACAACAAAAAGTAACA
Organism: Lumbricus terrestris; assembly: GCA_949752735.1. Taxonomy (NCBI): domain Eukaryota; kingdom Metazoa; phylum Annelida; class Clitellata; order Crassiclitellata; family Lumbricidae; genus Lumbricus; species Lumbricus terrestris. The sequence continues at coordinate 74,138,524 of OX457036.1, read as the reverse complement.
AACACACGATTTTATTAAGTCTCATCTCAAATAACTGTTGTCAAATGAACTTGGTAGTGCTTCACAACTTGTGCTCAATGTGCTCACCACCAGTGCCAAGACTTCTTGTGAGTCTCTTTGCAAAGTTCTTGATGGACCTGTTGATTAATCTGACAGATTCCTTATTTACCAATTTGATTGTCATCTTGCTAAGTGACTTCTCAGTGACGCGCAACTACGCTGGTACCCTGTTCCTTTTTAAATAGCAATAATAATGATCATCTTGCAATATCAAGGCTATTTGATACCAATTATTTGAGATGAGAAAAAAATCGTGTTTTTGTTGCTTTTTTGTTGCGTTTCGTTTTTGAATCGTCAAAAAACGGTGGATGACCTCACTAAAAGTGGTATAACTTTTGTTCTGTTTAAAATATTTTGATGGAATCTGGCCACCATGTGCAGGTATGAATTGTCTATATGCCTGTAAAATTTCATTTTGATATTCTCACTTTTGGCTAAGATATTGGCCAGAATAATTAGATTGATTTTTGTTTCTTTTTGTTGCGTCGCGTTTTTGAATCGTCAAACAACGGTGGGTGACCTCACTAAAAGTGGTGTAGCGTTTGTTGTGTTTGAAATATTTTGATGAAATCTGGCTATGATGTGTAAATATGAATTGTCTATAAGCCTGTAAAATTTCATTTCGGTATGATAATTAATGTAGAAAAATAGCCGAGGGTCAGACTATGATCCACTTGGTGTTGGAGTGTGAAAAGAAGAAAAGAGGAAGTGGATGCTGGAAATTTGCTATCGGCCCTAAGAAAGACCAGTGGGTTAACCCCCCCAAACCCCACGGCAATTCTCACCCTGCCATTGAAAGCAATCTAATGGGTACTTTGTGACTTAACCGATTGACCCTGCATAAACAAACGACCGCTATGAAAAAGCAATTGTTAGAGTTGCATGTGACTACAGTGGTCTGCATGGCACGATAGCAGACTGTTACAAGTTATAATCCACGGTTGGTTGGGGGGCATAGATTCTATAGAGATCTAGGAACTTGTACTCAGTGGCGTAACTACGGGGGGGGCAAGGGGGGGCAGCCGCCCCCCCAAATGAAAGGGCTGCCCCCCCAGCTGCCCCCCCCAATCCCTGCGTTTGTTTTACTTTTTACTCTTACGAGTGATAAAGAATTAAACAATGTTATATAATTTCTGACTTATTTTATTTTTTATACAACTTCCTGTAGAACTTCTTATAGGGTGGGTGATGGGAACGTGGGACAGGCCACTATAGTGCACTGTGGGACAGACAAGCTAGTAAGGTTTGCATGTGTATTATGTCCAATACTGTAATACATGCAAAATCTAAAAATACATAGTCTATGGCAATATACCGATGCTCGCTTTAATTGCCAACGGTAGCCACCCCATCATTTTAAGCTGCCACCCCACTGCCCCCCCATGAAAAAATAACTGGCTACGCCACTGCTTGTACTTCAAGACCTTTGTCTGACATTTGACTGAACTCACAACTATTCGTCTCGACCGTTTCACGTCATTATTGATTGGTTGCTACCCAGTGTTTAATCTAGACGTCTCTGGGGGGGGGGAAAGTCCCCCCCCAGGATTGACATTTCCCCCCCAGAAAAATTTGACGAAATGATATTGGTTTTTAGTTACTGCTTTCATCATTGTTTTACATGAAGTGTTATAATATATCGTGATATTATTTATTATTATATGATTATAATGACATTATTTTACTACTATAATATATGATACTATCATGTTAAGATGACACCTTAAAATGCAGTCATTGCAATGTGGAAATTCAAAAATTTCTAATAAGTCACTGAAAAAGTACAGCTATTTTGTAAAGATATCCCCTTAAAATGCGGCCATTGCAATGTGGAAATCCAAAAAATTTCTAATGGGTCACTGGAAAAGTACAGCTATTTTGTTAGGGGAAACCTTAAAATGCTGCCATTGCAATGTGGAAATTCAAAAAGTTTCTAATGGGTCACTGAAAAAGTACAGCTATTTTGTTAAGGCGATACCTTAAAATGCTGCCATTGCAATGTGGAAATTAAAAATTTTTCTAATGGGTCACTCAAACACTACAGCTATTTTGTTAAGATGACCCCTTAAAATGCGGCCATTGCAATGTGGAAATTCAAAAATTTTCTAATGGGTCACTGAAAAAGTACAGCTATTTTGTTAAGATGACACCTTAAAATGCTGCCATTGCAATGTGGAAATTCAAATATTTTCTAATGGGTCACTGAAACAGTACATCTATTTTGTTAAGATGACCCCTTAAAATGCTGCCATTGCAATGTGGAAATTCAAAAAGTTTCTAATGGGTCACTGAAACAGTACAGCTATTTTGTATAGATGACCCCTTAAAATGCTGCCATTGCAATGTGGAAATCCAAACATTTTCTAATGGGTCACTGAAAAAGTACAGCTATTTTGTTAAGACGATACCTTAAAATGATGCCATTGCAATGTGGAAATCCACAAATTTTATAATGGGTCACTGAAAAAGTACAGCTATTTTGTAAAGATGACCCCTTAAAATGCTGCCATTGCAATGTGGAAATCCAAAAATTTTCTAATGGTTCGCTGAAAAAGTACAGCTATTTTGTTAAGACGATTTCTTAAAATGCTGCCATTGCAATGTGGAAATTCAAAAAGTATCTGATGGGGAGGGGCGCGTCTCCTCCCCATACCCCTTCCCCTCCCAGTCTCGGTGCTACGCGCTTCACAAGCGTCCTTCGGACGTTCAAATGTTTCCCCCCCCAGAAACCTCAATTCCCCCCCCCCAGAGGAGGGGGACTAGATTAAACACTGGTTGCTACCTCACCGCAACACCAAAACACTCTTCCGTTTCACGTCATTATTCATTGGTTGCTATCCTAATCGCAACACCAAAACACTCTTCCGCTTCGAGTCCGATTCCATTAATTTCTTTCCTCTGCGACGCCATTGCCACAATCCTATAAAATTATTGTTGCTCCGTACGTGTCTCCACTTTCTTTCTCTCATGCATATTTACTACTCCGCACGCATACAAACACCCACACCCACACACATGAATAGCCTTTATGCAGAGGTGTAGGCCTACACAAGAAATGCATACCATATGTACCACATGTAGGCCTATACGTGGGCCTATACTACATCCTTCCATGTATAAACGCATACATAGATTCCGACATGCATACATAATATATTACTTAGCCTAGAACTCCATATATATGTATATGCTCATAAGTGCATGCATGCAGAGGTTCTTAAAAGTTGCTATACATTTACTGTCCTGAAATATATAGGCCTACTCAAATAAACTGCACATTGTTTATTTTGCTTCCAATTTCGTCTGCGTTATTTATTCAGCTCAGCTTCTGTTCCCTCTCATAAGATGAGATACGCTTCTCAGAATCTCCTTCGTTTATCAGTTCTATCAGTTCTTCTTCTACTTCTTCTCTTCCTTCTTAGATCCGAATCTGTCGTTTGTTTCATAACTTAATTTCATTTTACTTCAGATGGACTCCGCCAAGGCCATCCTCGTCGTCTGCTCCGCCATCTTGGCTCTGACGTTTCTCAGCGGCTGCGTGACGTCATTCGCCTACGACGAAGACTTTCCATCGGACGATTACGACATGCTTCCGGTTCCGATTGGCAAGCGATCCCACAATCCCTTCTGTCGTCGCTGTCTGCTCCACCGCGACGAACACACGAGCTGCAACCTGTGCTACGGACGACCGAGAGGAATCGTACCGTACTTCGGAAAACGATCCTCACCTTTCCAGGACGATTTCTACCAGGACGATGGCGGCGATGGAGAAGGACGGAGAATATCGGACGATGACTTGGAACAGCTGAGAATGGTGGAGGATAAAAGGGCAAGGCCTGGAGCAGTCAGAAGTTCGTTTCTGGACACGAGATGCTGCAACGTCCTTGGAATACGCGAATGCTGTCGGAGGAGTCTTGGAAAGCGGAACTACCACACCATCTACTTTCCAGATGAGATCGACAACGGTCCACTGCAGCCGTGGAAGAGGGAATATGAGGAAGCGGGTTTCACTCCACTTGATGACGACAACGTTTTGTGTTCGTGCTGTGAGGAACCGTTGTTTGATCTGTCCTGCTGCTCCCTGGCATGCAGCGCCGAACGCAAATGAGACAAAGAGCATGGGAATGTCGCGCTATACATTCTAATCAGCCTATAAAATTATAATGTCCATTGTCCATGCATGCTTGTGTTCGTCTTTGAATCTTTGAACTTCCTTCGAGTGCTGTGCTGTGCTGTCATTGATTTGTTTTAAGAAATGAGTAGATATAAGTAGTTCATATTTTTGTGATTGATGCTTTCTATATGCATGATGTTGCCGAAATGCACTGCTTCTCTTCAAGGCAATTCACAACAACTTATAATTGATGTGCGTCTTATGCTTTTGCGTTGGTTATTACAACAATGATATGCTTTTAAATGCTGCAATTATTATACAATTAGCTGTGACGCTTCCTTGAAACTCTATAAATAACGTAGCCCTACTGTCCCCTACAGTGATTGCATCAAGTGATTATCCAGAAAGCATAATTATATTAGACGATCAATGGTCTAATTTGAAGACCTATAGGCCCAGGCCTATGAATTGACTATTCTGCTGCATTCAGATGGAGAATTACGATCAACAGCAGTTGAGCTTTTTGCAACATAATTGCGACAATATAATAATATAACCATTTCGCTATAACAGCTGTTCTTCTTCCTCAGCCGTCCTCGTGACGAGGGTTGGCCGCATCATGAATAACAGCTGTTAGCGATCGTTAATTCATTAAGAGCTAATGACATTCGTTTGTCATTAGCTAAAAGGTTAACGGCCGTTTGTCAACAGCAGCTAGTAGGCCTATCGTGTACATTATATGGGCCTACACTTGCACGGTCGTGTACGTGACACATAACTCGTCGTTAAGAGTCGATTCGTAAAACAAATCATAATTAATTATTATCCATTATCATTCATGCAGCAGCATTTCGCAGATCGCATTGTTTTATAACTATATGTATCAATCAGCTGTGGTTGTTTTATCTATTTTTTAAAAGCATGCATGGTTAGACCTAGAGCCCAATGAAGGCTTCAACGTGTGTAGTTATGTGTTGCTTGTTTGTGCTTGTGTCTAATTCGCTGAATAAAACTTGCAGAGCAGATACAGGGTGGCTAAAAAAATGTACCACCGGATAAAATGCGATAACTTCGCAACCGACTGACATTTTTCTGTGAAAATTTTCCCATTTGCAGGGGTATGAATTTCCAGCAATCCCTGAAAGTTTCACTTGAAAAGTTTCATGTTTGCAAAAGTTACAGCTGTTTAAACTTTCAATTCCGTTTTTTCAAATATCCGGAGAATCATGCTCCAATACATGTGATTTCATTAAGATTTTTTGCAAATTACAACACACAAATTGATGATGATGACATACGGCCTCACTATGAGCTGTAAAGTAGCTGTTTATGAAGCAAACTGTTGGTATTTGGTGATATTTGATAGATTAAGGTCTCAATTCGTGAACCCCTTACTGAACGTCATGGGCAAAGTTTTTGCGAAAGATAAAATGGGAACTCGGACTTTGCATGAACAGAGACCGGGACATCGCGTAATCATAGCAAAATACCCAGTGAAAAGTGGAGCCTGAGCACATTGAAGGCTATCTGTAAACATGTTTATGTAACGAAGATCAGATGTTGGAAGAGAGGCAGGAAGTGGTCGCTTGGTCTGATGGAAAAAAGCACGATTTTCAAGAAATTTCCTTGGTAATCGAAAGCCTAAGGGTCAAGTTTGCAAAGCACACCGTGGTTTCGGCATCAGATATGCTGGCGTGTGTTACGGCTGCAAGAAAAGACTACATTTAATCCCATTCAGTAGGTTAGATGTCAAACTCATCGTTGAACTCTCTTACCCAGACTCATTGAAGACCAGGTACCGTATGCTCTAACATCTGGTTTTATTTCCAGCAGGACGGTGCGGCTGCTTGCTCGCACGGCAAGGCTGATTATGATGGCGCTACCTTATTGCCATCAACTGAAGTACATGTAAATGCATTGGCAAAGATGACTAACAAACTCGTCAGACCTTAGCTCTCTTCTTATCACGTCTGGTGAGCCATGCTGGAACACTGCAAGACATTTCATCCCAAGTTGGAGAACATTGGCCAGCTGAAGCAAGTCTTGCTGCTAATGTGGGGTCAGTTGACGCAGGACCCGACCAACAAGGCCATACTGAGCTTCACAAAAAGAATTTGAGCTTGTGTTAAGGCAGGGAGTGGACACTCTCACTATACCTTACAATAAACTGCAAAACGGAATTCTGAGGTCGTAGTGAAAAGTGATATCATTTGACATGGAAATCTACAAGTGACGTTCATTTTCCGCGGAAATTTGAAAAAACGAAATTTTAAGTTTGAACAGCTGTAACTTTTGCAAACATGAAAAATTTCAAATGAAACTTTCAGGAATTGTTGCAAATTCATTCCCCTGCAAATTGGAAAATTTTCGCAGAAAAATTTCAATCGGTTGCGAAAATATCGCATTTTATTCGGTGGTACATTGTTTTTTAGCCACCCTGTAAATACGATGGCGTAACTAGGGTTACTAAACAGCGTCACGCCGCAATGACTCAGTGGGACACCGCTCTAATGAACGTCGTATTGCATGCGCCTGCAGTGCGCATGCGCATGCAAATGGCACAAATACAAAATTCATGGCAGCTAAATTATTTAGTCCGACGTTCACGTGCATTAACACCGGAGGAGACTGTGGTGTTAATGCACGGGTATACGCTTCAGCAGAGACTGGCTTAATGGTCATTATCGCAGCGTGTCATAACGACTGCAGTCTTGCAGTTATGGTCTTGCCCAACGCCTACGTCCTGCCCGAAGGTTCCTCACGAACCCCCTCATATGCGACGCGTAGCCTAGTTTTCGAGAAGAGAAAAACGACCGTTTCACCACTTTTTGACTGGATTATCCCACTTTTTATCCGTGAGAAAACAATAGGGTTCTGCACCGCACTTCCCAATCCGTCAACAAAATAATTTAGCATTTTCATACCGTAAATAACAATTCCCCTCACTATCCCGCAGACAGACAAGCAGGCAGACAGCTTGACAGTTGAACATTGAATTATTGGCATACCAAAGTGGGCTGCCACACGTACTTACCATTCCACAAAATGAAAGTTCCCACTATTTCTACTTCCAATGAGATCTAATACATGTGAAGGAAATCTCTGTGTACATCAGTTGATTGCTGTGTTGTTCATCGGACGGCAGACATGAGACAACTCTCAGAACTCTGTGCTTTATGGCAGCTGCTAAGTAATAATTAAAGAGTCTGCAGACTTTGTGTTATATGCCGGAGGTGACCGAGGACAAAATAAATGATATACCGGCACTTTCTCATCATAATATGAAGTGTCAATGTGTCCAGACAAAGGATGCTGAATATGATGCCTTTTATGTCAGTTTATACGTTAGCATGCAAGGAGTTATCTTAAAGGAGGGCTACATAAATGCTATTTGATAACAAAAAACCGCTTTGAAAAGCCATCATTACTCTTTAAAGTCGAGGTTGTGCTATAGGCAACTGGAAACCAATGCAGCTCGTCGTAAAGTGTTAATAGGCTAATTATCGTCTGCCATTTAATTTAGCCTACGGACCATCGTCGGACATCATATATTACATAGAACGTCTTGCGGTGTATAGACCTAGACTATGGTATACGCCCTATGCCCTATAATAGTAAATAAGCAACAAGTCGCTTTAAAAACTATTTTGTTCGGTTGGTAGATTGGTAGGCTTGAGCAAAATCGTAAATGCGAATCAATATTCCAGAGAAAGGAGCAGGGCTTGAAGCGGGTGAGAACGCATGGGAGCGGCGTTCCCACTGCTCTCGAAATTCTTGGCTTGCGTTCCCACTGCTCATCTGCATGGAACGTTGGGAACACATGCATTTCAATGAAACTCTCTCTTTGGCGTTCCCACTACTCACCCAAAACACTTTAATCACTGGAAAAGATTATAGACAAAGAATAGCTAGGCTATATATATATATTATGTATATATATATATATATATATATATATATAGTCGAAGCACAGTTCAGTAATCGTCAATCCAGTAGCCGATTCAGAATCCATTTCGTTTTAGGCTTTTAGCCATCCACTATCACTATGACGACTTTTCAGAATGTGCCTGAATTACTATCAAACTGTTGAAGACATTAATGTATGAATCTCGAAGTCAATGGGTTTCAACGCATCCGAAATTCTCTGGTCGGATGGTATGCCGACAGCCCCTTCTAGTACAAAATTCTTAAATTTCTGCTCGGTCATCTGCATATTCTTATTGTAGGATTAAAAAACAGATTTAAACTTGCGTGCCTTGCCTATAGAAACACCCGCTGAGTAACAGAGCTATGAGCTGAAATTATATTAAACTATAGCCTACCTCCTTTCATCTCTGCCCTCAGTTTTGTCTTTTTTTTAATATAGGCCTACCGTGTATGTTACCCATATACATGTAGCTCTGTTACTAAGCGGGATACTCCGTGAACATTAATCAAGCGAATCTTGCATTAAAAGTTTACAAAGACAGACCGCAACCATGCAGCAGTGCGTATACTAATGTTCCGCTTAGGCGATATAATGTTCGACATGAGATGCATCAACAGATTCAACACGGCCATTATAATAGATCCACAATCCAATCGACACGCAAGAAAGATAATCGTAATCGTAAACTCGTAGTTTCTATAATAATACACAGAGCCCAACAAAGCGTAGTCGCGGGAACCTTCTTTTATTCATGAGTCTTCAGATACTTTCAAAAAATATTAAAAGGTTCTATAGCGTGAAAGTCGCCGATGTCATTGCATAAGAAATCTGAAATCTTCTCATCAAGCGATGGAAATGACCATCCAAATAAACAATTTAGGCTACCATTTTGCGAAGAAGTGGAGGCTGGATAACAAACACAAAGTCTGGAACGTCAACGTCGTGCTCATAAAACGATCGATTCGTATAATTTTATTAGCGCATATTGCGCATTATTATTCGCAGATTTCTCGGAAATCTTTTTCATATCCATGAATGATGCAACGACGTCGTTTGCTAGAACTGTATTTAATGCTTTCAGTCGGAGAAGCTGTCTGCATCGCTATGGTCAATGTGTCAGAGCCTGTTATATGGAGTGGTCGTCGCTTAAAGGTGCGAAAAGAAGTGGCCTATAGGGTGTGCGGGGAAGAGCCGTCTGTCAGCTGAAATCAGTGTTACCAAGAGGATGAGGGGGTTTGCCTGTTACATAGAGTAAGAAAGACCGATGAAGAGGATCCGAAGGAAGGAAGGGCACTTGCAGCATCGCAAGTAGAGGGAAATTGAAGGAGAGGCAGCTATCGTTGGCCATTAATTGCGTGGTATCAGCATGACTTTGATAAATGTTTTGATAGGCTGCATGCATGACTTTGATAAAAAAATTAATGTTTTGATACATGCAGCTGAATTGTAATTAAAAGACACGATTGCAAAACATGTAGATCAGCGTTTCCCAAAGTGGGTTCCGCGGAACCCAAGGGTTCCGCGGGGCAATCGCAGGGGTTCCGCGCAAAGTTGTAAATAATTGAACTTTTTTTGAAAATGTACTGAAAGTTTGAAACTACAGTCAATCGACTTTTGCGTTCTGTCCTCGCCCATTGAGTGGTTATCCGAGCTTTCATTGCCCATTAGAAATTCAGTTACAATATTTATAGACATCGATCGCAGCTGAGATGTACGTAGGTCAGAGCTGCAACTCTGAACAGGAACGCAGCCATAGGTGCAATCACGTCCTAAAAGTTGGGGGGACCAAATGAATCGACGTCCTAAAAGTTGGGGGACCATAATAATAAAGTTAGGGGACCACTCAAAAGTTGGGGGGACGCGTCCCGTGGGTTTCATAGGGTGGTTGCACCTATGAACGCAGCCATCTTTCTTAGCGTTACCCAGACCGAGGCTACTAATCTGAGCATGATTAGGCCTATAAATGCAACAACTTAAAAAGTACCGTAAAGTCAGATTATCGTACTGCGCAGTTGTGACAAATAATAATTTTATTAGTTGGTGTAAAAATTTACCAAAATTCAGTGACTGTAATTGTAAGCTTGGGTTCTAGGTCGCTCTTCTTGATTTAAATGATAGGCCTACAGCTGACAATAAGAATCCAGCCTTCAAGTGTCAAGCCAATAGTATAAAAAATGCATAAGAAGAAAAAGGCTGTTCATATTCTAGACTTCATGTGCGCTACTCTCAGTATTGTGATACACGAATCGTGATTTTCAAAACGGTTCAACTCAATTTTTCAGATAAGAGAAATAAACTTTCTACAATAGTGTTTTGGTAGGCCTATGTATAATGTATTATGTAGCCCATATTATTATGCTTCCTATAGGCGCTATGCATGCTTCAGTTCGTTTAGTTGATATTGGGGTTCCGCAAGAAAATATTAGGACACGTAGGGTTCCGTGGCCCAAAAAGTTTGGGAAACGCTGATGTAGATGATTGCTTCAACCGACAACGATGCACATTGCACAACTTCATTGGTTAAAATATAGGTCTAGTCTAAAGATGGCATTAAAAGATTGCATATAGCCTTTGTCCTAGATTGCATAGCCTATCTGACCAAAACCAGGCCTAAGTCGCATTTTGTACAGAGTGTCATAGCCTACACATTTAAAAAGAATAAAGTCTCTTCCTTAAAATTACACAGATCTAATTGTTCTACCATGCTCCTGTCCCAAGTTATGAGTACCGGTATGTTGATAGAAAATGTTTCTCGTTTGACAGGAGCGTCCATCTGGCGAACAATACTGAAGCTTTTGGGATGATAGGCAGCATAGGCTACTCGTGCATTGAGACCTATGCGAGTACTATTATTATTGAAATACGAATCCTGTGATCGAAATATAAGCGCAGTGATCGACACGCAAACCGCTGAACAGATCTAGGAGTCGACTCGAGTAATGATAGGCTTTTAAGAGCAAAGTCGTGACAGACAAGCCAAAATAAAAATTATAATTCTACTTATCTGTCACGACTTTGCTCTTAACAGGTTTCGAATTTATATGAATTACGCACATTGCACACAGCTGCAATCACAATTGTTGTTGAAACTGTTGTCATACGAAGAATTTTCAGCTGAAAATTAGTTGCAGACGTGGTCCATGCATTTGAAAGAAAAGAGTTCATTAGACGTCGGAGATCATTGTGCGCCGTTGTGTTGTTGATGTATTGTAATGGCATCTCTGCTACAGAATGATCCCCTTCTGACCGTCTTGTCGTCCTGGTACCCGATCTTATCGATGAATGCTTAGATGGAGTCACGCTCTGTTTGACGAACGTGACAATTGCCACGGACCAGTGACGTTGTCTCGGGGCAGTCACTGGACTATGAATGAAACGAGACACTACGGCAGCTCCTTCGACGATCTTTGTTTCGATTAGAGATGACGACTGCTTCTCTTGTTTAAATCTGACCACAGCCTCAGTTGAGTCGGGGCTTCTTTTCCGTTGCTGCCAATCCGATCGTTTGCTTCTTACGCTCATCGCTACACAGAGGTACTTCCCCACTTCGTCAGACTCACAGCATGTGATCAGTGTCACCTCGGATCCAGTTTGTCAACTGGAGAAGCGAAAGGGATCGAAGCAGCAGAAAGGAAGAAGTAATCACTTAGCCATATTTTTCTGCTGACCTTGATAGGAAGAGAAATGACGGTGCTTACTATAAGGCTTCATTAATTTGGTTCTTTTGCTATTTTCAACGTCTTTCTACTACATGGAAAACACAGTATATATACATAGGCCTACATGGTATATTATATATGTATATATATGTGCGCATTGGAAACTTATTTCTCACCGTGGTATTTCTCTGATTAACTTATCATTAGGCTAACTTATTTCTCACCGTTGAGTGATTGATTAGGCCTAAATTAATGCAGATAAATCTTTATCTTGCCGTAACTGATTCTTGTGCAAATGAGACCTGTTCTGCGTGGCTCAAAATTGGTCTATTGCATCGGTTGTGAATTTGCATTGAATAGAATTGGTCTTTGATAAAATCATCGTCCATTGCAAAAGCTGCATTATATACAGAGCTTATGAACCTTTGTTGTGTGTGCACCTACTGTATGCGCACGGGGTTGAAGACCAGATTCTAATAAAATGGAATAATGTCAAACGGTAGAGGCGCCTGATGTCTTCTTTCATAAAATATTACGCGGAAATCATTCCGTATTATATCACTGCAGTCTGCGACATCAACGAAGGGAGGAGGGACAGTGCAGATGTGACGACCGTGGCTCTGTATTATATGGCACTGGTCCAGCGGTTGCGGCAGCAGCAGCACCAGTAGCAGCAGCAGCAGCCGTTGCCTCAGCGTTCTCAGCAAGCGCCATACTGCAGAGGCAGAGACGGCAGCTGTACAGGAGCGGCGGTGGCCTGTCGCTGATGTGATGCTGCTGCTGTATCAATGGTCGGCTGCTGATGCAGGAACTGGAGTAAACGGTAGGAAGACACGATCACTGGATGAATTATTACTCATCTATCTGTATACATTTACATCCGACGCTAGTTACACGTGTAGTAGCAGCGTAATGTCGTCATTTTTCTGAATAGGCTACGATCGTTTTCGTTCTGAATCCATAAGAAATGATTCGGTAGTGGACAGCAAAGATGACCAACCAACCGGTGGTCAGCGGTCAGTCAATGACCAGCAGCAGCAGAGATGCAGAGATGCTGCTCATGCGTTTAAGACACACACACACGTGTCGTATTGGCTGCTGCTGCTGCTCCAGTAGCCATCACGCCAGACCAGTTCTTCATTTGATTTTATCATGCTCATGCCATTCTCCATTCCGTTCCTAGCTCTGATTTTCACATCCTCATCATCTAGAACAAATTAGTGTCAGCAGCATTAATATCAGCGATAGAGCAATCTCGTCTCTCATATAATCATCATCATCGTCGTCGTCACCACCACCCACGGTCCAACACCATCATCATCATCATCTTGGAAATAATGTCA
>OX457036.1:73782920-74122920 GCA_949752735.1 Lumbricus terrestris | reverse complement strand
GAATCATTATTGCATGCATACAATTTATGGATTTAACTGCAGCAAAATCGTTTATAATATTTTGGTATAGTTCTGGATTTTTGTCTGCGAATCTTAAAACTGCACTTGTAAAATGCTCTTGCGTCATCGCCTGGAAAGTTTTCCGGATGGCTGTCTTGCAAGATCGTTTCTTATAATATGATAGACTAGCAGCTTATTATGCGGTCTCAATCGTTTGTGTACGTAGGGGCTCTGGTGGTAGAGCGCCAAGATCAAAACCAAGCCTTTTTGCAGCTCTATAGCCTAATTATAATTTCAACATTTTCATAAGTCTTGTTTATAGTGTCATTTTTTGGAATAACAATGCTAACACCACAAAATTAATTTCAATTTCGTCCATCGGGATATGACGATTGATCACTATATAATATTAATCAACCGATAACCTATAGGACAGATCACAGGCTCTGATTTAACTTCTTTTGAGATTTCGATTTGAAATGGCCTAGTGTGCGACTGCCAACTTTCGCCTTTTCAAACTTATTCGCTTATTCTTTTCGTTTTTGTGTTCTTAACTTGTGTTTATATTCCATCGACACGAAAGAAATGTGTCATTTATTGATTTGTTTATACTTATGATTGAAATCGGACAATGCATTATAATTTAGCAGAAGAGCGTTCTGAGGCGAAAAAAACTGATAATTAAGGTAATGGGCAGTTGCTTGAAATGTAAGCAGTTGTTGTAATGTGATAGCAATGTAAGGCTATATGTAAAACTCAATAAATCATAAACTGTGCATAGACTAATTCACATTATAAGTGATTATAGCCTGGGCCCGCAGTCCGCAATCAACATATGAAAATTTTTAAATTCAGTGTGGCCCGGGCCCCCTCCGGGCCCCTAAAAGTCGCCGGGCCCCTGGGCATTTGCCCCCCTTGCCCCCCCTCTCGGTGGGCCTGGGTACAAGAAGGCAAAACCCTTTTGAAGTGTCCTAAACTGCACCGTAGTTTCCCCCCCCAAAGTCTGACCTGCACCTCACCGCGGTGGGGGGGGGGTGAACAACCAAGTAGGGGATTGCCTGGTGGGGCTATGCCATCAGGGGAGAAGGCCTATGGCCGAAGCACCTCCTAGGGCGCTACGCGTGGTGGACAGGCTCACCAGGAACCAGTGTTTAATCTAGACGTCTCTGGGGGGGGAAAGTTCCCCCCCCAGGATTGACATTTCCCCCCCAGAAAAATTTGACAAAATGATATTGGTTTTTAGTTACTTTGTTTTACATGAAGTGTTATAATATAGCGTGATATTATTTATTAATATATGATTATAATGACATTATTTACTACTATAATATATGATACTATCATGTTAAGATGACACCTTAAAATGCTGCCATTGCAATGTTGAAACTCAAAAAGTTTCTAATGGGTCACTGAAGAAGTACAGCTATTTTGTTAAGATGACACCTTAAAATGCAGCCATTGCAATGTGAACATTCAGAAAGTTTCTAATGGGTCACTGAAAAAGTACAGCTATTTTGTTAAGATGACCCCTTAAAATGCTGCTATTGCAATGTGGAAATTCCAAAAGTTTCTAATTGGCCACTGAAAAAGTACAGTTATTTTGTTAAGACTACACCTTAAAATGCTGCTATTGCAATGTGGAAATTCAAAAAGTTTCTAATGGGCCACTGAAAAAGTACAGTTATTTTGTTAAGACTACACCTTAAAATGCTGCTATTGCAATGTGGAAATTCAAAAAGTTTCTAATGGGTCACTGAAAAAGTACAGCTATTTTGTTAAGATGACCCCTTAAAATGCTGTCATTGCAATGTGGAAATTCAAAAAGTTTTTAATGGGTCACTGAAAAAGTACAGGTATTTTGTTAAGACGACACCTTAAAATGCTGCCATTGCAATGTGGAAATTCAAAAAGTTTCTAATGGGCCACTGAAAAAGTACAGCTATTTTGTTAAGACGACACCTTATAATGCTGCCATTGCAATGTGGAAATTCAAAAAGTTTCTAATGGGCCACTGAAAAAGTACAGCTATTTTGTTAAGACGACACCTTAAAATGCTGCCATTGCAATGCGAAAATTCAAAAATTTTCTGATGGGGAGGGGCACGTCCCCTCCCCATACCCCTCCCCTCTCCAGTCTCGGTGCTGATTGCATCACGAGTGTCCTTCGGACGCTCAATTGTCTCCCCCCCCCAGAAACCTCAATTCCCCCCCCAGAGGAGGGGGACTAGATTAAACACTGACCAGGAACCCTGAAAGAGTTGGCCAACGCAGGCGGCAGGTGTTGGAAGGGCACCTTAGGGCGGAAGAGGTCGAATAGGACCCAACGGCCTCCTTACCCTGCCAGGGGAGGATTGGTCACCACCTGGCAACTGACATAGACATAGACATAGACATATTTTTATTGATCCCATCAATTCAATTGTACATGTATGTTTAACAAAGTATAGACATAATTCGCAATAAGAAAATACTCAAAGTGAATAGGTATTATAAGAGTGAGGGAGCAAATAGGCACACCAAAAGGGACAAGTCCCGCTAAGCAGGGGCCTAATTAACAAAGTGAAGTGAGAAAGTGAAAGCTGAAGGGAGTATTGGAATACAGAGATATTACTTAACTAGGGAAAGAAAAAAATTATTATAAAAAACAAAACTAATGTAGTTAACACTACATGAAAAACTCAGAGAAAGAACAAAATAAAAGCAAAAGCAATCAAACAATCAAATAAATCAGCATTAGCATGGGTAACCCCTCATGCTATATTAACAGAAAACATTACATAATGTATACACACGTAACAGGTGTTTAAAATGAGTTAAGTTAGTAGCCTTACGAATGTGAATCGGAATTTTATTCCATATGACAGGGCCTTGGAATTTAATAGAAAATTTCCGAACATTTGTTTTTGCAAAAATAATACTGAAGTCTCTATTACCTCTAGTGAGTCCAGGATGCAATGCAGGAGAGAAGTAAGATGCAAAGGAAGAAGGGAGGAGGTTATTGATGTATTGATACATAAATTGAGATGTCTGTTCAAATCTAATCTGCTTAATATTTAGGAGTTTATGCTCAGCAAATAAGGGACCAGTATGACAGTTAACAGTGGATTTAGTGATAACTCGTATGGCTTTTTTTTGTAAGGTCCTTAAAACATGGAGATGGGTATCATAGGTTGAAGTCCAAATTAAATTAGAGTAAGTAAGGTATGGATAGACTAGGGTGAAATATAGATTGATAAGCACATGAGAGGGAAGCAAGTAAGAGACTCTCTTAATAATGCCTATGCTTTTTGATTTTTTTTTACTTATTTCGTTTATATGAACTTTCCATTTTAGGTGCTGATCAATATGAACGCCAAGGAATTTTGTCGTGTAAACTTGAGGAATTACTTTATTGTCAATAAGCAGCTCATTATTTGTTATAGGTATTGGTTTTTTATTTGAGCGAAATATGATATAATTAGTTTTAGATAGATTTAATGAAAGTTTATTTGCCTTGAACCAATCACTAGCTGATATTAATTCATTATTGACTAACTGAAGAAGTTGATCATAGGAGGCATGCGATAAAAATACATTAGAATCATCTGCAAATAGAATATAGTGTAAGATGGATGATGAATTTGGGAGGTCATTGATATAGATTAAAAACAGGAGAGGACCAAGGATAGATCCTTGAGGTACTCCAAATTCTATAGTTTGAAAGTTAGACAATTTTCCATTACAAAGCACCTGCTGTAGACGATTGTCCAAATAACTACTAAGCCATCGAAGTGCATTATCTCTAATACCATAGTGTTCAAGTTTATACAAAAGTATTTTGTGGTCCACAGTATCAAATGCCTTTGCAAGGTCAAGGAAGATACCAATTGAGTACTCATTATTGTCCATGGCCTTGGTAATTTTGTCCTGTATATCAATCAGTGACATGGAGGTAGAGTGACCCGGCTGAAAGCCATGCTGAAACGGATATAATATGTCCTTATGCTTTATGTATGAAAGTAATCTGTCATACATTACTCTTTCAAATAATTTAGAGAAAAAAGATAGTATAGAAATGGGTCTGTAATTATTAATTTCATTTTTGGCACCTTGTTTGTGAATGGGGAGAACTTTGGCAAGCTTGATTTCTGATGGAACAATACCATTTTTTAGTGAACAGTTAATCACTTCAGCCAGCGGACTGGCAAGAAGTTCCATAACCGGTGATAATATCATAGGATTCAAATCATCAGTGCCAGAACTGTGGGTCGATTTAAGAGAGTTATTAATTGCTAATATTTCCTGGGAGGTAGTTGAAAGTAGGGCAAAGGAATTAGAGGAGGACCAAGAAACTCTTACTGATGACGATGGACTTAAACAAATAGACAAGTCTGGCAAAGTCATGTGAGAGCCTCATCGTCGTCGCATGACTGACGGAAGAGAGCAAAGAAGAAGAAGAAGAAACTGCACCGTTGAAAAGTCCAGATACAGAGCGTGAGACGAAAGACAAAGAAGGATTGAGGATTTGGTGAATCGCTTAGCATGTAAGCTCCTGCTGCAGTATCTGAGAAGAACATGAACAGTATTCGGAGTTCTGATGCGCATATCTTCTCCATACTGGCTAATGAGCAGTTGCAATTCCTTTCGGAAAGTGTCCAGATCTTTAAACTCTTTGGCTCATGGTTCGTCATTTTATTTGTGTGCAGCCTCACACCGAATGTGATGACGATAATGCGAATGATGGCGATGTTAATAGCAATGATGATGATGATGATGATGATGATGATGATGATGATGATGATGATGATGATGATGATGATGATGATGATGATGATGATGATGATGATGATGATGATGATGATGATGATAATGATGATGATGATGGCGAGTGGAGTTGGTTGTGCTAGTGATAATGGTGGATTGGTGGTGTTGTTGGTGACGACGACTGTGATGAATGCGACGAAGACGGAGATGCGATTGACAATCATGAGATTCAGTTGCCTCATAACCACTGCCATTTGTATGCACGTCAAATGGGTTGCAATGGTGCAAGGAGTTGTCAAGGACTGCAGCCTATACATACATATATATATATACACATATATATATATATATTATATGCAGCTGATCTAAATGCAGATAGATGGGTTATTATAGCATCTGCTTTCGTGTCTGCGGAGTCAGACAATCGCCCGGGAAACGACCGGAAAGGAACGTGTCTCGTGGGGTGGAGTGCGAGGGAGTAGAGGGAGAAGGAGCGAGAAAGAGGAAATTAGATAGCTAGAACGAGATGGAGAAGGAGAGAAGTAGATGGAGAAGTAGAACCTAGAGGGGGAAATAAAGAGACAGTGAATGAGAAAGACAGAGAGTGTGTGAGACGCAGAGACTAGAGAGACAGAAACAAAAGGAGAAAGAGAGAAAAACATTGACAAACAGAATACAAGAAACTTAGAGAGAGAGAAAGACAGACAGACAGACAGACAGACAGACAGACAGACAGAGGGCGGGGAGTGAGACTGAGACGGAGAGAGGGACAGACAGAGGGCGGGGAGAGAGACTGAGACGGAAAGAGAGAGACAGACATACAGACAGATAGAGGGCGGGTAGAGAGAGACTGAGACGGAGAGAGAGAGAGAGACAGAAAGAGAAAGACAGAGACAGAGAGAGTCAGAGAGTGACAGAGAGGCAGATAGAGACAAAGAGAGACAGAGAGAGACAGGGAAAGACAGAGAGAGACAAAGAGAGACAGAGAGAGACAGAAAGAGACACAGAGAGACACACACAGAGAGAGAGACAGAGAGAGACAGAGAAAGACACAGAGAGAAAGAGAGAGAGAGAGAGAGAGAGAGAGAGAGAGAGAGAGAGAGAGAGAGAGAGAGAGAGAGAGAAGGTAACAGACAGACATACTGCTATCTCGTCATACAGACGACTCCTCGTCACCGACTCAATGATCTGTCGAATGCTGAATTCCTTTCAATGTCGTCTGCTGCAGATTGAAATCGATTCGTTGTTTGATTAATCGATCCGTTCTTTTTTTTACATTCGCTGACGAAAGCTGATTACTCGTGTAAAATTTTAACGTTTATACGGTTTCTGTAGAAGGTCATAGACTCATATATATATATATAATTTATATATATATGACATTATATATACAGAAAACACTGAACTCATGCATGTGTGAGATGGAACATGACCAAGTTCTTTAGGAGAACAGCGCTTCGAGTTCGAAGCTCGATCCTGCACTCACCTTTATAATATGTAGCCTATAATACAGGCAAAACAATGACTCAGTGGTCCATGGTGTCATATAAATCGTCTGAAGCACGATGACAAAACAAAGCAGTTGCCAATGGAGACAAAGCATCCTGGCAGAGATAAAGACGTTGGGACTTGGGTTGGTAGTCTTCTGAGTTCTGACAACTGCTACAATATCAAATTGGCGCCTTTACAGCAGTTGTGACATCTAGTGCAGTGCTTCCCAACCTTTTTCGGCTTGCGGCACACTAAGAAAGAATAAAAAATTTCGCGGCACACTTAATTATAATTACCAATTTTTATATCTAAGTATCATTATTATTAATTAATAATAGTCTAATTTTAATGTTCTTATTGTCTAATAGGCCTAATACTCTGGTGGGTATAGTCATGGGCGCCCGCACATAGGGGCAAGGGGGGCACTTGCCCCCCCCCCTGGAAAACTGAAACATATTTTTCTAACTACTACTTTTGAGGTTCATGAAATTTCTTCCCATTGGAATACTAATGTCACGAATGATACACTTCAGTGAAAGTCAGAAATTTAAGTAATAAAATCTCTTTAGAAATAAAGCTCTTAATTTTCTGCCTTGCATTTTTTCAAGCTCTTGCTGAAAACGGTAAGAATGACTTTTAACCCTTCCGTGGGTGCCCATACAAATAGTATTCCTATCGATTATGGCCTAGTCTGGAATCTCGCTGTAGGCAGCAGGCTAATGCAATTTTTCACAACTACGCAAAAATTAGTTATCAATAAATTACACTAATGTAAAAATCTAAAATTTATCAGCAGCCCATTGAAATTAAGTAATGGAGATCTACATAATCACCAGCGTTATATGTGACCCATCTGCGCAAAACCAGTCGTAAGTCGAAAATTTCCGTTTCAAGAAAACAAGCAAAAACTAGAGCAAGGTCAATATTTTCCAATTGTTAGATTATTGCAGAAAATTATTTTTTAAATAATTTTTTGGGCAAATAACCAAAAAGTTTGAGTTAAGATAACATTGAAGAGTATTATTTGAATGATTTCTTGCAAGTTATGATTTGCAATTTATATTATTAGGTCAACTTAGATGCATTTTTGTCAATAAGTAGTATCCATAATGCAAGTAGTTTTTCATCCATAAATTCAGTTTGGATCAAGATAGAGCGATAAAATTGGTATCATTTTAAAGAGAATTTGTTCCGCTTTAAAACAGTACATTAAACTTAAAAAGTCAAAAATTCGACTTACGACTGGTTTTGCGCAGATGGGTCACATATATGGAATCAAGTCTGCTTTAAGTCAGGCTACATTTTGTCCATTTTGCATGCTGCCAGCTAGTACAAAATTTAGGTAGGTCAAGCTGTAGAGAAACTTGGATAATTGGCTCTGTTTATCACGCCTCGAGATTTTCTCCCAAAACCAACATCTCCTCTGTTCAAAAGAGTTGGTACCCCATTCTTCTGATCCTCGGGATCCTCAATCTTCCTAAACGACACCTGCAATAACATCTGACCCTCTGGATACAGGACTCGGACCTCTTTCTTTACAGCCCTTTGAACAGCCTGATGACTCGATGCAGCGCTTCTGAATAAGCTGGTGCCCTACAATTGACTTTGGAGTGGCACTTTAGAAGTTTAGAAATTACGATTAAAATATAGAAGTAACTTAATGGAGCACTTGCCCCTTAAAAACTGATACCTGTTTTTCGTTCATTTATTCATTCATTCATTATATAGCGCCCCTTAAAAAATCTACTTTTTAACATTCTACTTTAGATTTTTAATAAATTTTTTCTCTCTAAGAAAACTATTCATATTGAAAATGATATAGGTCTACACCAAAAATACCCATATTCTCACTTTCCAGCTTTGCAATTTTTAAGCTCTTGCGACTAGAAAATTTAACCGTGATCAACTTAAACTTTTTGCCCCCCCCCCTGCAAAAATTTCTGCGGGCGCCCATGGGTATAGTCAGTTAGCAGATCAAATTAAAACGATACCCCAGAGACGACAATCATACTCGCATTTCATCGTCGATTCTATAAGAAGTTCCTGCTTCTTTTTTTTACTAAGATTTCAGTTCAGGCTGAAAATTCAAATCGCAAAACCACAAAAATGCAAATGGCAGAAGAATTTTGTCTGCTCTAATAGAAGGATATGATTTCTGAATGGAAAACCAAAACTCATCCAAACTCTTTTAGGAATATGTTGACTAATAAAATTTTACATTTCGTAAGTCAATGAGCTGTTCTTCATCCTCGGTTGTAAGATTTGTTGTTTCGTCGATTAGAGTCAAAATAGTCGATTGCAAGGGAAGGGAAGTAATGTTGTAGTGCTGGTTGTTGGTCTATCAATGTGTTTAGTATTTCAGGATTCATGTGCAACTTTCTTTTTTAATTGAGATTCATTGGCCGTGGAAAAACAAACAAGATTTCCTTGGAGATCTTAACCTACAGTGTGAAAGGTTAAGACCAACTGACTTAGGCCTATAAGTTTTGAAATTGCAGCGATGATGTTTTCGGGTGTTTTGTTTATAATCATTATTAGCCTAGCCTATAATTAGTAACATTTTAGAATTTTTCCCGCGGCACACTTGCAAAGTTCTCGCGGCACACTGGTGTGCCGCGGCACACAGGTTGGGAATCACTGATCTAGTGTCTGCAATGGTCTTCTTCGATGCCTAGTGCCTTTGCGTGTTCTGATCGGTTGCTGCAGCTGATGTACGTGCATCTCCTCTATCTAATTTACACGTAGGCGGCAGGCCTACAGTCAGTCTCTGAATTTCACCGACAACTATAGCCTGTATCGCTATATGCAATATAGCTTCTCTTCCAGATAAGCCTTCATATGCAGCTATCTATAAAGGCCAACTTTCTTTTGTATAGTAAGGTGGCCAGCTGAGTACAAGTGCTTTTCGTTTGTTTTGCCAGCCACCGAAGGTCATCATCCGAGCGCGCGACCGAAAATTTCATAAGCGCTTCAAGAATCTACCGGAGTCAGAGAAAGTCTTGAAAGGTATAATACAGATTCTTTAACCTGAGGAAAATTTACATGTAGGCCTATATTTTATTTTATTATACATGTACGTATGATCAAAAGTATTTGTAAATATTTGTGCTGCTCTGATTTCTGAGTTACTCGAAAGTGAAGGAGAATCTGATAAGTTTTGATTGGATTTTGGTTTTTGCCAATTTTAGTGTATCACTGCGCCTACGTTGGAGATATTCTGCTGCAAGGTTATCTCTACATCACCAACGATACTTTCTGCTTCTATTCAAAAATACTCGGCCGTGAACGACAGGTCAATCAAGAATTTGATGCAGTTTATTCAACTATAGGCTTAAGTCTACTTTACAAGAAACATTGTATTCTTCAGCAATATATAGCCTATTTAGGACTACATTGCAGCGTATGCTATAGGGCCTATGACCTGCTCCTGAGTTTATCGTACGTCGGTAGCCATAAGAGACATTAAAGATAGCACAAAGTTTCATCGATCTCATGCATTTCACCAGCAACATGATCATAGTTTATTTCATTATCAGGTTTCGTTGAAGAACTTATTTGTTGTGGATCTAAAAGATCTAAATGTTGACACCTTCAGAATTATTAACATTTTCATTGATTGGCAATTATTGGGCGTGTATTTTTGTGCCTTAGTGAACATGTAAGATAAACTTTCTAGAAATTGGCTAAACAACAGGCAATTAATTTTCAAGAGACCCGTCTTTTTACATCCGCCTGCATATACCATAAGCTATATATATATATATGTTTCTCCATATACACATATTGCAATGCCTACTTATTTATTACAAACACGCCTAATATTTAGCCTACCTACATGTAGCCTACATTGTATATGCTAGTATGCTAACAGTAAAAATTAGCTGTGCAATGAATATAGGCCTAAGTGTCGTCGAATCTTGTTTGATGTAGATTGAGATTCCGATATGTGAAGTGGTCGATGTGACTCGCGAGAAGACGGCCTTCTTCATTCCGAATGCCATAGGAATACACACCTTAGATAACGCCAAGGTCCTCACTCTTCAGTCACAGACACACAGACTCACTACACAGGCGATAATACAAATCTATTCCATAGGCCTAGGCTATATACGTTTATTTTCTTATATCTGCACTGCTGGGATGATAATGATTTATATAGCGCATTATAAAGTATAGATAATTATGCACGACGTCGAAATGGATGCGTGCTGCTGATATATAGTGGACTGGAGAAATTTTTTGTCTGGTGTTTTTTCAATTGAGTCCAAATATGTAAACTTATAATTAATTTTGTTTAATAAAGATGGAACAGCCTCTATGACGAGAGTCTGCTGTACAAAGGTAGGCCTAACGAGAAGCATCATCATAATTTATAACAAGCCTACTGATTATTAAAGAGGAAGCTGTACTATTATTGGCCTATTATAGTTGGTATATAGCAAAGGCTCAGGATCTCAACAGTTAGCCTATGCATGAATTTCACTAATTGTTCTTGCAATTTAGTTACAGCCTTGGACATTTGTTCACCCTGACATGTTTTTGTGCGTGTATAAATCTAAGCAAATTAAATAAGCAACGTTTTTTCACCAGCTGTTGTGTCCATTAACCTCTAATCCATAGCTTAATCGTACATCGCATCGTCAAAAATGTGTTACCGTTGTAACAATAGCAATTATTATTCCTGTTAATCAATGTTTTAGTATGTGTTTGGTTCTCTGGTGTCACGAAATCGAACGTATCGTCTGATGTCAAGCATCTGGAAGAGAGTTGTGGTGCGTATATATGTACCGCTATATTTAGCATATATACTAAAACTGGTGCAATTGGTTATTAAATTGATTTGAAGAATAGAATCACGCCAGTCCTCTCGTTTCTGCGATTTTCCTTCAATTATTCTATTATAGGTTTACTCCTAATAATTGACTTCTATATAGACGCTGTTTCAAGAGCCTATTGCATACTGATCAATAAGCAAAAGAATATCAACTGTAATAAACGCCTGTATTTAGGATATATAGTCAAGAGATCCTTGGAAATATTTTCCACGTGAAAACTATGTGTAGCCTAATGCCTATAGATCTTATTAAGCGAGTCTAGATCATTATTGCACTACATTGCATGCTTGTTCTATTGTTCTCTGAAGAGTCATTTTATTTGTGTGAGATGGTTAGATCTTAGCCACACTTCCTTGCAATTTCTGCTGTATATATCTGCATTATCTTTCTTACTTCTCAATTCTTTCATTTTCTCTGTTTGTTTCGTCCGTTTAGTTCGGTCAATCTATTAAAAAAATGTATGAGAAACAAATCACGGTTGC
Organism: Lumbricus terrestris; assembly: GCA_949752735.1. Lineage (NCBI taxonomy): Eukaryota > Metazoa > Annelida > Clitellata > Crassiclitellata > Lumbricidae > Lumbricus > Lumbricus terrestris. Next base: position 74,111,370 of record OX457036.1, on the reverse strand, counting down.
GACATCTTCGGAAAATGCCTCAAAATCTATAGAATGCTGTATATAAAATCAAATGTGCTAACTTATTATATACACCAAAACAATTATAATATTCAAGGCATACTTCATTTGGATAGAAATGGCACATTACATATATGTATACGTGGATCATGTATGCGCATAGGCGGCATAGTCTATCTGAAGACAGGCCTTAGACTATAGACCTAATGCTGCGTCAGATGACTGAATAATGGACATCGTAATGTATTGTTGATCTGAAAAGGCCAACGAACACTATGGTGGATCGACTCCAATTGGCTGCGATTCATGCATGCTGACGTACAGAAGAGACGCCAGTCCGAGTTCAATGGAGAAGACATCTTCGGACGAAAGCTACTTCACCGATCCTGAATTCCTACCTCAGCAGCCACTCCTAACTCCTCCTCCTCCTGTCTCTGCATCATATCCTCCTGCGGCTGCTATTGTTCCGCATCCTGTCCTATCTACCATCACCAGTCTTTATCGCCAGGGATCAACATCGACGGTGGTCAGAGCGTCGTTCTCATCCGGTGCAGTGGGGGCCTCGACCGGCTCTGGCCCCTCTCCTCTTCCGCTTCCTCCTCCTCCTTCGTCGGTGGCGGCGGCCACGACGACCCGTAGAACCTCCAGCCTCGCTTCCGTCTATGGATTGGCTCACGATTACCAGTATTCAAGCGCCGCCGTCGCCGATAAGTCATCCACTGCAAGTATGTGCATAGTCTACAAACTTCTAGTTGCTCTCTTACACCACTGTCCACACAGTAGGCTACACACTGTCTTACGATAGTGACGCTACAGTATTTGCATAACGTTAAACTGTGGTAATATCATGTCCAATATAAAGCAAGGTGATGTTCAAACTGCATCGACCAAACAAATTCCACAGCAGGAGCAGAGCTGAGGCCAGAACTGCATCTTCTTTTACCTGCAGGTAGTCTGAGGTAGATATTATATATATATAATACATATATAATATACACTTAATTATAGCACCTTTAAGGCATGTCTGACAAATCTTGGCCTATATCCACTCTACATCATCCCATGATCCTACGTTTGACTGGAGTGGACCGAGTGGTCATAGCTGATATGTGTTCTGCCGTTGCAATAGACTGGCGCTATATAAATCTTTGCATGAATGAAAATGTTGTGAATTTGAAATGTTGCTTTAAAGATTTCTGCCTTCATAACTCGACCTCTGTTTTATTGTAGTACTCTGCGCTCTGGGTCGACGCAGAGCAAGTAAACTCAGTCGTGTTGTTAAGCTGATGAACAGGTGAGAATAATTATTGTATTGCACATGACATTGTGTTTCAACAGTTTAGTAATTACATTATTACAGTTTTGAAGGTCAATTTACAAAATGGAAATATTTTAGCTCAACATGGAGAACACTGCATTCAATTATTGAGTGGTTAGGGCACAGGTCTACGTACTTTATGAATTTATACATGTACTACTAAGCACTTATTGCATTTATAATGATATAGCCTAATTTTATTTGCATGCTACTTTAGAAACAGTTTTAAAGAAGCAGCGATGCTATGTATATATATATATATATATATATTAGTAATTAATTAACATCAAACATTCATTATATATATAATGAATGTTTGATGTTAATTAATTACTAATAGAGCACCTGCTGATTTGCTGGTAGCCTATATAGAGAGGATATCACTTTCTCTCTTCATTATCTCTTCAATTAGCTTAATGCTAAAGTAATTTCCTGGAAGAGGTGCTATAAAAATACTGGAATATATGAATAATGAATGAATGATTGATTGAAGTTGTTTATTCATTGCTTGTAGCATCACACCGATTGGTTGGTGGACGATCACTTGTGCGCTGATGTAAGCTTTATTAACACATGATATCAACATCGCTAATTATCAGTTTAACATATAGGCTAAAAGACTAAGTCGTGAAAAGCACATGAAAATAGAAATTAAGAACTAGAATCCGGATAAATCCAGGTATTTAACTCTGTCTGGAGATACATGTATGTTTCGCACGTATACGGAGAGGGATTTATTTTAGAGTAATCATGGTAACATTACTCTGGAACTAAAAGTAGTAGATCAGTTTTGACGCGGGATAGCTTCCCGCAACCCTTCAAAGGTCGTCCCAGCCTCACATTCGACAGATGGTGATGGCACGATGAGCAATAAGACGCTATGGTCGCCCTGCTTGGCTGCCAAACAGTTATGTTCTATACTCATATAGTAACTTGTGATTATTTGTTCACACTATGACTTGTAATCATGCTAAGTTCGTGCCGTTATCTGATCAGAGGAGGTCTTTCAGAGCCAGACAACGTACGAATGAACTTTTACGGTGTAGGGCCTACACACAAGTAACCTGCAACAGAACGTGGTGAGATCTAAGATTCTAAGCTTAACGTTATCGAGCACACATTCTGAAGCTGCTATAGACCACTTCAGCCTGTTTGGTATCTTTAAAATGGAATACAGATTTAATGGCGCTGTAAAAGTATTTTAATTTGCATGCATATGTCTTGCATTTGCAAAGGACGGTCTTTCTGACGCTGTACGCTTTCGTCATCTTGTGGAAGATTTTTCATCTGCAGAACGACATCGTTTACCATATGTACCAGCTGAGTCTCATGCAGAACAGACGACTCCAGCTCAACCAGCGCCGCGTGAACGCATCCATGGCGGAAGAGGAAAGGTCAAAGATGATCCAATGTTACTCGCAAATTATTATTATAGACTTGATGGATGCAGTTGTGGATCAGAGTCGACTAAAGAACCGATAGATGGAAGCAGCGAATGAATGAAGGGACAAAAAGAAGATTTTTCAATGACCCACACATGGAAAAAGTAACATGGAAATCTTGATGGAAAGACGAAGGAGTTAAGAAGAGCGGAAATGAGGAAAGGAAGAGAGGTACCGTAAGAAATAAGAAAAAAATTATGAGAGCAGAAAAGAAGGTAAGAAAGAAAGTAAACATGGAGGAAAGACAGTAAAAATGGAATGAGTAAAGGAGCGAAGTGAAGAAATAAAAGAAATAAAAGGGGATTAAATGAAGAAGGAGACACAGAAGAGAGGGAGGGTGGAAGGGAGGGATTGAGGAACTAAAGAACGAAGGAACAGCGTCACCTTTGATAAGAACACGAAAACGAAAAAGAAACACAGGGAAAGAAGGGATAAGCTTAGGCCAATTAGGCCTACTATCTGTAATAACACAGGAAGAAAGAAGGTAATAAAGCAAGAAGGAAGGAAGGAAGGAAGAAAGGAAGAAAGGAAAGCCGTAGAAGGAAACAAAATAGGGGCATGCTCAACACCATAGTTGTAAAAAACGTTTTTTCCCGTTTTTTATTCTCTCCCAAAAAACGTCGTTTTTTTCGTTTTTTATTTTTCCCATCGTTTTTTATCGTTTTTTATTTTTTCTTTATCTTTATTTATTCATTTACTTTCTGTTATTATTTTCCTTAATTTTAATTTTTTCTGATATTTCTTATGTTTTCCGCCAACTCTCAAAGATTCAGCTAACTAAAGTCATTATTTCATCGTTTAACATCATCATTTAAGAGATAGCCTGCATGTAGTAGGTTCCTAATCAATGTTTTCAAGGTTAAAATGCGGTTTTAGATGTATCAAAGTCAAATTATTTTCCGTTTCCGTTTTTTATCGTTTTTTTGTCGTTTTTTATTTTTTTGAAAAAAACGACGTTTTTTACCGTTTTTTATTCCGTTTCCATCGTTTTTTACATCTATGCTCAACACGGACAATAATTTTAAGAAGAAGACAAATATATGCACTGGGTTTCGAACTTAATTATTACTTCTTATAAGATGCTGCGGTTGTTCAGATACGGAAGTTGATTCCTGCAGCGACTATTAGAGTCAATCTGAGGTTGTTATTGTTGGTGAAGGTGATAATGACCTTCCTATCAGCTTGTTGTTAGCCATAGGCGCAACCACCCTATGGGACCCACGGGACGCGTCCCCCCCAACTTTTGAGTGGTCCCCTAGCTTTATTACTATGGTCCCCCCAACTTTTAGGACGTGATTCATTATGGTCCCCCCCAACTTTTAGGACGTGATTGCGCCTATGTTGTTAGCTGTGAATGGACTTTATTGGGGGTGGTGTTGGTGGTAGTGTTGGTGTTGGTGGTGGTGGTGGTGGTGGTGGTGGTATTGGTGTTGGTGGTGGTACTGGTGTTGGTGGTGGTGTTGGTGGTGGTGGTGATGATGTTTGTGGTGGTGTTGGTGTTGATGGTGGTGGTGATTTTGGCAGCAGTGTTTGTGGTGACGTTGATGATCATGGCGGTGATCTAGGTCGAGTTATAATTATATGATCTGTTTGCACGTGAAACGTTTAGAGGCGAGTATTGGAAAGATTTCGTCACCGAATACTCGTTGGCCACTGACCGTTTGTTGGGAACAGTCGCGAATCTTCAGTCAGTTCTACGGGCGAATATGGAACTCATCATTCAGGTATAAACAATTATCATCAGAACCATGTGACACAAAGGTAGATATATATATATATATATGTATATAATATATCTACCATGGGGTAATCTAATCTGACTTAGCTATAGCCTACTTCGCAACATTTTCATACCAATAGCACGCGACTAGGCCTATACATATAGGCCTACTTTGTGACTGGTCACTGCGTGCTATTTGTCCTTTATCATTCCAAATGAAATTATTTTCGTTTCCATAAAGAATAGAACAACCTGCCTGGACACGTAAGAAGCAATAAATCAGAAGAAAGACCTTTAAAAATCCTATTTTCATTCACGCAGCCAGTAATTCATTGCTTTGGCTCTTTGCCATTCGTCATTCCCTCTCATTGTGCAACCGTATAGGGCAGCTCATTGTTTTTATAGTTTCTGATTACGCTACCTTTTTTTAATGCAGCCTATGTTCTTCAGCATTGTGCGACGTTGATGAAAGTCTTAACCACTGGCGAACATGCATTTTGATGATGCTTTTCCTCCACCCAACACAATAGAATCCATTTATTGGGAAGGAGACGAAATGTGACTTTGATATATTATATGTTGCAACAATGGGAGAGAAATCTAATTAGCAACAATGACGTTTCGGATCTTTTCGGCGACAAAAGACAGACAGACAGACAAGCAGACAGACAGATAGACAGATAGGCAGGGTCACAATGGACTCATCGGCAGAGAAAGACAAATGAGATGTAATTATTATATACAAAGCGCAGGTCTACTGAATTTTAAAGGTTACTGTCGCCCTAAGCCATTCGTTAAACTCGCTGTGAAGTTGTGAACAGATACTATGCATGCGCAAGGTGGACTGACCTTGCTGCGTACATGTATGGCTGTTGACAGACCGCCATTTTGTGGTTGTGATTTGATTTGTTAAGGTCTGTAGACTTGTGACATCCCTCCATGCTGAGAACAACAACAGCTTTTGCGCCGAGTTCAACCAGGTTGACTGTCACTAGCCTACCGACCCAGACATGCACCTGCCTGGCTGACACCTGCACCAGGTCACCCTTCATCGACTTAACCATCACCGCCATCAGGCAGACAGACAGATAGACAAGATCACAATGGATTCATTGACAGAGAAGGACGAAAGACACTTCATCCACTCAACCGAAACGACCGCCAGCCAACCGTTCTGCAGCCAATCAACAGATGATGTCTACCCCGCCCTTTGTCGGGCAGAACTTCTCGACTCTCACTTTCGATCTTCTGATGATACCATTTCCGGCAATTTGAAACGGAAACATCTGGACTCTTACGACTCATGTCACGTGGGAGAGATCATCATTTCGCAAACTAATTTCGAATGTTTGTTTGTTTGTATGTGCACTTGTTATAGCGCCCCTTCAAGCTCTTTCTACTCAGAGGCGCTCCCGAATGCAGAGCGGACACTGCATCGGAGTTTCACGCCGAAGCGCTGAGCAATTGTGAGTGAAGGACTTGCCCAAGGTCCTTACGCGGCGAGGTGGATTCGAACCTCGAACCTTCCGGCTTCAAGGCAGCGACGCCACCACTAGACCACCGCGCCCCACGAATGTAAGGAAAATATTCGAGATAGCAAGACGAAACACCCGCCGCTCAGAATGACATCGCTCTGCAGTCAAGAAATACCAGTAGATCACGGGTGTTATGCGTTGTACAATGACAATCGGTGTGTAGACTATAATTGTTGTTGCCCAGGCTACACAACAAGGATGATTGTAATCGTAATATCCAAACTTCTAAAGCGCCACTCGAAAACCAAGCGCAGGACAGCAGAAGCTAATTCAGAAGACAAGAATTGCGGTAAAAAAAATATGCCCAGAAAAATCAGAATGAGTAAAAAAAGCATCGGTGGATGCAGCTACAGCGTTCAAATGTATATTATATTTCGATTTTCGAAAGAACTAGGCTACGCATAAGCCGATGAGCAAACGGTGACTAACGCGAAGCCAGTCAAATTAACATATGATGATGTGAAACTCAGAGTAATAGCAGTAGCCTAAAACTCTAATATCGTTGGTAACAGTGTCATGTTGTAGAATGATCTTCTGATAGAGCCTACGTGCTGATATGGCCTACTGTCTACTAGCCTAGGCCCCTTTCCCAATTCTTTTCAGCCCTGTTTCTTTCTCAACATTTATAATAACGTTTATCATTGCAATGCATTTTAAATACAGAAAGGTAACAGCTCATTTGTATGTCCATTAACCTATACGGTTCGACTACTAAGAGTAAGCTTATTAGTTGGCCTATAGTTGCAGTTTAACGTCACTGTGTGATGACGAAGATCATTAGCGACGCCCTCCTCCTTTATCCAGGCTTGGGACTGGCACTGGCAGAGAGCAACCATGGTGGAGTTATTCAACTATCAGCATTGTACATTTTAAAGCAAAGGCCAGAGGATCTAGACAAGTAATAAAGGCTAAGACTTATTATTTACGAGTCCTAAATAGTGGAAATAACGTCAAGGCACGACAGGAGTTTGGTAAAAGTCGTGGTCAAATCCGCTTTCAGTTGTTCCTGTATATAGCCTATAATTTAGAAAATAATATATATGCGTTTTTTGATGAATTTCATTAATCGGAATAAAAATTCGAATGAGGTCAAATTCATGTCTCAATGGTCTTGCTACAATATCAATCTTCAATAATTCACCAAACATTGGGAGTAAAAAATTATGTATAAGCCGTAATTATATAGGTTGCTATATATTTGATATAAACGCCTTTTCGATGTGTAGGCTAAGCTATACGAGAACATGATCGGAACAATCCGATTCACTTGCAGCCCGGATCGCTGTTTAACGACATATTAAATCATGAATACCCTCCTCCTCTCTCAAGGCTTGAGACTTGCAATGTTAAAGTAGACTGGCAGTAGCGCATGCAACGTTGACCACCTGTTATTTATATAATTATTGACTTTTATTGTATATTCATGAAGCCCAGAAACTGAAACTCGTTCCATTGATGCAGCATTATAATTTATGTGCGTTTTGACGGAGTCTGATCATTAAACTGAATGTCTTAGCCTTCGATCGAGGTTTCATATTTCAAGAAAAGCTTGCATTGGAAATATTAGATCAGCCTAGGCTTTTCCAAACCTATTAAGTGAACGGCCAGCATCCTTAATAATATATATATAAATATATATATATATATATATATATATATATATATATATATATATATATATATATACAAAACGCATCAACTCCAGCCAATCGTATAATATATTTAAATAAATATAGGGCTTATACCACGCATTTGCAAGTCGCTCTTGTATAGAACAGGTAAGAGTCGCCGTAAGACTGCAGTCACACGCACACGGCTTTTTACAGGTAGGTTTAGCCTACTGAATAGGCGCCATAGTCGAGTGCGTTTATAAATGCATGCATGCATAATTGCATATGCACACATACATGTATGGTTGTAGCACAATTTCCCATGGACATTATCCCCCAGACACAAGGCCGTAGCTAGGGGGGTGTTTTGGGTGTTTGAACACCCCCTGAAATGGAAAATGGAAAAAATAATTGAATGCATCTACGAGAACATGATGTAAAAACCATGAAATAAAACCATGAAAACACCCCCCGAAATGGAAAATTGAATTAATTGGTGATATTTTCTGACGATTTTTCGGCCGGTTGACTAAAAAGTCATCAGTTTTTCTGGCGGGCAAGAAACACCCCCCAAAATCAAATCCTGGCTACGACCTTGCCCAGACATTATCTCCCCCGGACAAAACTCCGTATGTTAGAAACGAATAACTAAATGACACCAACAATCCCTTAGTATATGAGTCTGAATTGTAGGCCCTAGTAGCAAGTCTTGACGGTGACGGCATTAACAAAAAAAGTTGACACATTCTAGCAAGCAGACAAAATTTAATAGCGCTGCTGCATGTTACCAATATTAAGCAGCAGCCTTAGAAATTATTCAACTGCATGGGCTTGTTGGTGTCATTTAGTTATTCGTTTCTAGCATAGGCCTACTCCCCTCTTAAAGAATTTTCAGAAGCCGGAGTGCTTAACCAGACCAAATAATTACCACATGTCGAGGTGAATAATTTCAAGTCCAAGTCATTTAGACAATCGTCCTAGTTTCGAGCTATCGTCGTTCACTTGATCGATAGATCGAAGAGCGATAGTGAGACTCAGGCAGAACAAGGAAGGGCAGACAGACAGACAGACAGACAGACAGACAGACATAAGCAGGATGTGGAGCTAAAAGAGTCAAAGAAATAGGACCTATGCACATGCACATAAATGCATACATGTATGTTTTTGAGTATGCATGTGGTGTGACATACATGTGCGCAGCATTTTCAAGATAGACTAATCATCGGTAGCACACGTTTCCTCTGTCAGTTAGACTATAATAATTGTGTGTACACTGTGGAACACCCTCGTAAAGTTCCTGAAAGCGCCTTACCATATATCGCCGGATACACGTGTGCATATTACATGTGGGTAATGGGTATGCATGTGTGCTTAATTTATGTATGTAAATATGCATACAATCGAGCATACATACGTGTATATAGGCCTACTCGCACACATAGACCCTCCGTATGTAAGTAATAGGGGTGGTGGTGCAAAAGCGGCAGGGGAGGGTAAGAGTGGCATATTATTATTCTGAACGAAGTCCGAGAGAAAACTGCCCATCCGTGTCGATTGGACGCCTCCACTTGTTTCACGTTTTATTTGTTTGCATGTGCACTTGTTTTAGCGACCATTCAAGCTCGCTACTCAGAGGCGCTCCCGAATGCAGCGCGGACACTGCATCGGAACTTCACGCCGAAACGCTGAGCAATTGCGAGTGAAAGACTTGCCCAAGGTCCCTACGCGGCGACTTAGGTGGATTCGAACCTGCAACCCTTCGGCTGCAAGGCGACGAACATACCCACTACACCACCGCGCCCCACAAGGTATATACTAGCATTATCATCACCTCGCCCCGCAGGAGCCGGGTGTGGGCAGGATGTTATTGTGGAGTGAGGGAGAAAATTTTCCGCTAAAACGCAACAATTGATCTGAAACTTTGTATCTAGACAGAGGGTCATCAGCACCACCCAGTGGAGGGGTTGGCGAATCTCTCCCACCATGGGGTCAGGGTGTGGGGGCGAAAACCTAAACTTTCGCTATTTCCATTCGTCGCCATAATTTCACAGCTATTCAGCTGAAACAGAATGCTACAGGGGTTACCCAGCCCCCACCCAACACACACTTCGCCCCGCGGGGGCCGAGTGAGGGCAGGGTATTATTGAAGGGGGGAGAAAAAATTTCCCGGGAAAACGAAATTTCACGGGTGGCGTACCGGTTACAGACCCCAGAGGAGTTGGCACCCAGTGGAGATCGCAGTTTGTTGGGGTTGGGTGTGGTGGGGTTGGGGAGCGGCATTGGGTGGGGTGGGGGTTGAGTAGCGAGGGATGGGGAGGGTTCGGGTGGGCCAAACTCGAAATTTACCGGGCAATGCCGAGTAGGCTACCACAGAGAGGTAGAGACAAGGTGGGCAGGCGGGTTAGGGGTCGGTGGGTGAGTGGGATGGGAAAATAAGTGGGGTGGGAGTAGGAGTGGCGGGATGGGTTGAAGTGAGGGTGGGGAAGTAGCTAGAGGATTGGCCGGGAGCGGAACAAGTCCTAAATATCCCGGGAACTCCGGGTACCCCAGCTAGTCCACTATAAATCTTCTTAAGACCGTCATTCGTTTTTTTTAAATTCACGACCAGAGTTAAACTGCAACATGATGTTCATTCACCTGAACTTATAGTTCTCAGCATAGTTCTATATAAGAAACAGTCGCGTACACCTGCTATAGGCTACGTAGCGAGGTTATAAGATAAGATAAGTTAAGAATATTCTTTAATTCACCAATTGCTAGCCGCATTTTGGTTTACAGACATGTACGGTACAATAAAATGAAATATAGTTAATATACATGTACCTATCTATCTATCTATGCAATTTATATAGCGCCCCTTATTTGAAAAATGTGTCGGTATTCAAGTCAAGGCAAAGAGGAAAGCATGGCATGTTACACGGGCAGGCAACTGCTAGGTATAGTCACCGGCGGGTCAACCATTGCAAGCAGCCTTAACCAGCGACAACCGACCACAGGCAGCAAGATGTCTTGCACAGGCAGTATGATCAGGCAGTGTAGAATAATGTCTACCGCTTTAGACTATCTAGCCTACATGTAGATTTGAATATAAAACCGTTGGAGACATGATTATGCTTGAAATCCCATAGGATAGGCCTATTGAGGCCGTGCTATTGGCTACACCCTTATCGCATCGATTCGTCTGCACTTGGATCTTAGTCACCGTCTTGAGAGTAGATTCTATTGTGAAAGGAGAGGCTTGAGGAGTGCGTGCTATATATTAGGGAGCGTTGCGCAGAACCATACGTTCATTGAAGAGTAGTGGGTGTTGCAGGTCGTTTCAGCATCAAGGCAAAAGTATTCGGCAGTGTTACGAATCAGAAAAAATGATGAAGGCTCCAGTTCTATTCTCAGTGTTCGTCATTTTGTTTGGTGAGTAAGAATTTTATGCAATTTTACTTTTCAAAGTTATGCTTAGAAAATTGAGTAAGCCTCTGTGCGAGTGTATGTTGTAGGCCTATGCAACCTTTTGTTATTAGGCTATGCTTAGCCTAATTATTTATAAAGCCTCAAATGCGTGCACTACTGAGTTTGTGATTTTAGTTTGCTACGGTACTTTGCTTTTTGCAATATGATGGTGCGAATATCTTTCGATCATGAGGGCGTATCTTAAGATTCTCTATAGACCTAGGCCTATAATATATGGACAAAGGATGAAATAGCGACCCTGGCAGCACACTGCAAAAGTCCTCAGACCCGTTTCAAACTTCAGTGAGTTCAGTCATCTCCAGGAGAGTGCTCTGATCGCGTGTGTTAACCAGACAGTGGCGGAGTCATGATTTCAGTTTTGGGGTGCTGAATCCTCGCGGAGAAAATTTTCTGACGGCCTTTTTTTAGGCATTTGGTCGAAATCTCGTGAAAATTTTCCATTTTCGTTCGCAAAATTTCTGACGACCTTTTTTTAGTCATTTGGTCATGCATATAGACTATTTCAGTTTTTAGGGGGGGGCTAATCCTGGAAATATTTCATTTTTACATGTAAAAAAATGGATGGTTTTTTTAGGGGCTTTGCCCCCTAACCCATGGTGCCGCTACTGGCTTTAATAGCAATAATCGAACGCAACCGTTGTTGCAATTATTTATAAAAAATTCTTTATTTCATCCCGGTGCTTTGGCAAAATACAAGCTCAGTTGTTCATTCATTTCAAAAATTTATATAGCGCACCCTCAAGAAGTCCATTCAGAGGCGCTTCAAGTCCAACCACGGGGATACGCCTACAAAAAGTTTCAATGAGCCCATGGGCCGGATTAAGGGTAGTCAGTAGTGGAGTCCATTGGCGCCCATCAAGGTGGGCCCAATTATGCAATAGGTATTTTGCTTGTTGATGCACAGTTCCCGGCAGAGACAGGCTCTGTACAGTCATAGCATATCGATCACAATCAAAGGTGCTGAAAGAAATGCTTAAATTGTTGACTTGTATTGTTAATAACAAAATTAAATATCTAATTTTAAATGAAGACAAATGTGTGAGTCAGTGTGACATCGCATTCATTTCTCGTTGGCTGTTTATAATACGACGTTTAGGCGCCACTTTCTTCACATCTTAGACGATCATATTAATCCTACACGTAAGGCCTATGTATGTAGACTCATAATACTATTATAGAGTCTTTTTACTAGGTCCCATGCACAATTGCACATAGAACCTCAAAAAATTATGCATGCAGCAGCGCACCAATTTGAACGTTGAAGACTTGAAGTCTTTAAAGAAAAAGTTTAGAGTTTGGGTGAGCTGAGCAATGGGAACGCCGAATCGGTGAACAGTGGGAACTCCTAAGAAGAGTTATATTGGAACGCATGTGCTTCCAGAGTTCCATACATTGCGAGCAGTGGGATCGCCGTTAGCACGCGTCCCCACCCACTTTAAACCCTGCGTGTAATTTAACAAAATCGCCACGCTATAGATGGACATGCGTTCATCTCGTCAAAAGGTTCTAAGCGCAGTCCGTATAGGGGCCTATATATAGCCTACAAGCTTAAACCCGATGCTTCCGCAGTCCGTATAGAAGCTTATAAGCTTAAACCCGATCGGGAGACCTATTCGACGTTCTGAACTCTAATCTTACGGTTTATGACCAAAAGCAGAACTCGTTTGGTTTATGGCATTAATTTTCTCTATGAGTTTCCTCGCACAGTTACTCCTGGATAAATTCCTCTTGGGTTCAAAGGCCTACTGATGTGGGTTAATAAAAAAAGATTGTAGGTCTAACACTCAACCATAGGTCGAAACAGGATGTCGTTTCGGTTTCATTTTTGGGAAAAGACTGCATGTATCCGGGCATCAAAAGGTTTGATGAACTTTGGTTCAACATTGACGCACACATTAAAATAAAATGCGCCGACATACATATAGCCTAATAGGCATAGCCTACAGTTGATCCGAATAGGCCTATGCAGTTGATTGTTGATTTCTCTATCAAATTCCTACGGTAAATGACCCCATTGTCCCACCCCTAAATGTCGTCCATTGGTCAAAAGCACATGCGAAGCAACGACTTTGTGCCATGAGGAATGCTGATCGTCCTGTGCCAGAAGCATTAAATTGTAAAATGTAAATCATGTAGTTGCAAATTGTATTGACATGCAAATATTGCAAGAATGGCTCACAGCATGACGAATCAATTAAAACCTTCACCGTAAATTCTTAGTGGCAACTATAGAGTTGCACTAAAACAAGGTTCAAGAAGCCTACGCAGGAGTCTCAAACTAACGTGGGGTCACGTGGGGTACCGGCTACACATCGCGCTCGAGGACTTCAAAATCATTTTCCGTCTTTTAATCGTCTTCTTTACAACAACAATCTTGGTTTTCTGCAAGGAAGTCTCCATAAACCCGGTGAGTTCGTTCCTTTTCTTCAAATCTTTCTAAACTCTGTAAATTCTAAAATACAGCCTTTTCCCAAATTCATTTGTTTCAAATCTTTTCAAATCTCGCTGCCATTACTCTGACCAACCAATCAGCTTCATTCTTCGCTTCAATGCATTCATTAACGCTCCTACTCCTCCTCCTTCTCACCTGCGCCCGCTGCCTCACGGCCAATGATTCCTACTCCCCTCACCCACGCCAAGCCTGCCAAACAGCAACGGTTGAATATCGAAACCTCTCAGTCATTCCGCTCTCATACTTCGTCACACGGCATCGCTTTAACTATCGACCTCAACAACTATTTCCATCTTTCCTTCTTCTCTTATGCGGTGACATCTCTGCTAATCCTGGACCATCATCTGCATCTCACTCCAGCGCAAATATCGCACACAAACAGTCGACTCACAATGCAACCAGCAAGAACTTCTTACTCTACTCTCTCAACATCCGGTCCCTACTAAACGAAAACAACTCTATTTCCCTCATCGACCTTGCTTCCGGCTCCCGTCCACCAAATCTCATTGCTCTCCAAGAAACCTGGCTATCCAATACCTCTTCAACCGCCCATTTAGCCGATTGCATACCAACTGGCTACTCTCTTCAAAGCTTCCCTCGAATAACCGCTTCCTCTAAATCCTCAAAAATATCTGGTGGCGGCACCGCCTTCCTGGTTCGTGAGCCGGCTGTCGTCCTAAATTCTTCTCGCCACACATTCAGTTCTTTCGAATGCTCGTCCACAACACTTCGACTTTCCTCAGACCTACTCACAGTTTTCAACATCTATCGTCCTCCTACCTCGTCTAAGTACTCCTCTAAAAACTCAGTCTTTCTTGATGAATTTAGCTCTCTCCTCTCAGTTGCTGCCACTACTCCCAACGAATTCTTACTTACTGGCGATTTCAACGTCCATGTTGACGATCCATCAAACTCTCATGCAACCGACTTTCTGAACCTCCTCTCATCAGTCAATCTCGTCCAACATGTCAACTTCCCGACCCACATCAAGAATCACACCCTCGACCTTGTCATAACTGCCAACACCTCCCTTTTATCTCCAAAGCTATCACACTCTATTCTCAACATAACTGACCATTACCTTATCATTGCTGACCTTGAAATCAAGCCCTTCGCTCGGCCCCCTCCTTCCACTCACTCTTTCCGTCGCGCAGGGTCCATTGACTCTCAGGCCTTCATGAAAGATATTCTAAGCTCTCAACTTGTTCTTAATCCTCCTTCTTCCCTTGATGACCTTCTTTCTTGCTACAATTCGACTCTTTCCAACCTCCTTGACATTCACGCACCACTGATCACCAAACCCAGCTCACATGCCGTCAACCCTTGGTTCACCTCCTACCTCCAAGCTTTCAAAACCTTCCGTAGGCGACTTCAGCATATCTACAAGGGCGCCACTGACTCTCTATCCAGAGAAAAAGCCCTTTCCAGCCTAAAATCAGCCACACACAGATACCACAAACTCATTGCTGCTACAAAAAGGAAATACTACTCTTCACTCATTCACTCCAGCTCCTCCCACCCTCGACATCTCTGGAGAGCTGTCAACTCTCTTCTTCATCGCAAATCGTCCTCACCACTGCCAAGCTCCATTCCATCCCCCTCTATGGCCGATACATTCTGTTCATTCTTCTCTGACAAAATCTCCTCCCTTCGCTTCACATTGCAGTCTCTTCTTGACTCACAATCCTCCAACACTGATACACCTCCATTTCCAAATCCTTCTTCTCCCGTCTCTCAATCATCGCTTCCAACGCTCCATCCCGCCTCTGAAGCTGAAGTGTCACTCCTGCTCAATTCTCTTCCTAACAAACAGTGTGAATTAGATCCTATCCCAACTGCTCTCCTAAAAGACTGCGCCTCCGTCCTCATTCCCATAATCACTAAAATTATCAATCTTTCACTTTCCACTGGCAACTTTCCAATGGTCTTCAAGCAATCTCTCGTCACTCCTCTTCTGAAAAAGGCAAATCTTGACAAGGAAAACCTATCAAATTACCGACCCATCTCCAACCTTTCTTTTCTATCTAAATTAACCGAACGAATTGTCCTTTCCCGGCTAAACGATTACCTCGCTTCTAACTCACTCCTCAACCCCCACCAATCCGGCTTCACCAAACACCACTCTACAGAAACTCTACTCGTCTCTCTGTATAATAAACTGGTTTCTGCCGTCAGTCATCAGCAAGTCTCCTGCCTCTGCCTCCTTGACATCTCCGCTGCATTCGACACCATCGATCACAATCTCCTTCTAAATCGACTTTCTTCTTCTTTTGGCGTCTCTGGCACCGCTCTACTCTGGTTCCAGTCCTATTTGTCTCCCAGGTCCTTCTCCGTCAAAGCCTCCGGTCACTGTTCACAACCCCTTCCACTATCTTGTGGCGTTCCTCAAGGCTCCGTCCTGGGTCCGTTGCTCTTCATTCTCTACACCACTCCTTTAAGTCATCTAATAAAATCCTCGTCTGTTGACCACCATCTCTACGCAGACGACACCCAACTCTTTATATCGTTCTCCCCAGGCTCTTTCTCCACCGCCATTGCTCAACTTCTCAATGTGGTCAATCTGATCTCTCAATGGATGTCCTCAAACCTCCTCTGCCTCAACCCATCAAAAACAGAGTTCATTATTCTTGGCCTTCCTGACCAAATCAAGAAAATCCCTGACCCTTCAATACACCTATCGACTAACTCTTCAACTCTCGCCTTTACTTCCGATGCTCCTGTTCGCAATCTTGGTGTAATGTTTGACTCGCATCTCTCCTTCTCTAACCACATCTCTAGCCTATCACGCTCCTGTTTCATGCACATCCGGGACCTCCGACGCATCCGACCTATGCTTGATTTCAAAACTGCTTCAACCATTGCTACGTCCATCGTCCACTCAAAGCTTGACTACTGCAACTCCCTGTTCTTAAACCTTGATTCCACACAACTTAAGCGCCTCCAACTCATTCAAAATTCTCTAGCTAGAGCCGTCACCAGAACACCCAGACATCATCACATCACCCCTGTCCTCAAGTCTCTTCACTGGCTGAAAATCCCAGAGCGAATCCACTTCAAAGTTCTCTCCTTAACTTACAACTCTTTACAATGCTC
This sequence comes from Lumbricus terrestris, assembly GCA_949752735.1. Taxonomy (NCBI): domain Eukaryota; kingdom Metazoa; phylum Annelida; class Clitellata; order Crassiclitellata; family Lumbricidae; genus Lumbricus; species Lumbricus terrestris. The sequence continues at coordinate 74,094,732 of OX457036.1, read as the reverse complement.
CCAGCCCAGTTATCTTCGCGAACTCTTCACCATCCAGCCTACCCGTTCTACCCGATCATCCGCCTGCAGCCTTACACTTTCTCGCGACCCGGTCACAAGTCATCTCAAGTTCTCCAACCGAGCCATATCCATCTCAGCACCACGCCTTTGGAATGATCTGCCTCCTGAATTCCGATCCTTCTCAGTCCCTTCATCATCATTTCTAATCACACACCATAACCTTCCTCAGGCTCCTCTGTCCATCACACCTCGGGCTTTTCATTCGAAACTTAAGACACTCCTTTTCACGATCTCTTACCCTAACTCAACTGATCCTCCACCCTCCAATTCCCGGCCCAGACGACACCCACCTTAGTAGCTGTTCCGCCCCTCTGACCCTATGGTAACTCGACCCGGACCACCACGGACTACTCTCACGGACAACCCTTCTAACACAACGCATTTGATCCTGATCCAATGGTAACTCGACCCGGACCACCACGGACTATTCTCATGGACAACTCTTCTAACGCAACGCAGCGCTCGTGAATAAGCTGGTGCCCTGCGCTTGGCTTTCGAGTGGCGCTTTAGAAATCTCGAGTTTACGATTACGATTACGATTAGCCTATAATAAACTAATTATTTAAAGTTGACCGAAAGCTTAGACCTCTATAAGTAAATATCGACCAGAATGTTAGTCTAAATTGACTTCGGATTGTTGAAGCTGTGCATTGGAGTGATAGCAATTGTCTGTTTTCGCGCCAATTATGGACGATGCTGATCACGGTTGAGTAGACGAGCCTGACGAGGGCCTGTCTAAACGTGCAGAAGCTTAATACTGAACCTATGGTCTTGTAAATCTGGTTATTTTCTGTTTGCAGTATCCCTGAGAACAGGCGATGTTGCTGAAGCGATGGAGTGCTACGTCTGCACATCCAGCCTGCCAAACTGCCAGAAATCCTTCTTCTTGGACTTGGGAATATCTCGAGGCAGCGGTTGCACCTGCTGCAGGGTAAACAATCAAACACTATGCTTGTACCCCTGCTGTTAACTAACGTTTGAATAGATCCTTTACAGAATCTCTCGGGGGCCCCCAATATGGCGGATATAGACGGACAAAATTAGAGAGGTCTTTGACCGTCTTTCGATTAACATCCTAGGATTTTTAAAAAAATTAATGAATTGAATTATCTAGTTAACGATCTTTTATCTTTTGAAGAGCAAAGATTGTCCGACAGGTGAGACAGACTACGTAGCATGCAAGACGAATTCTGTTTAACTTTATCCGGAACAAAGATACCAAAAACAGTTTATGTAGGCTTCTATGTAAATAACCTCCTTGTGAAACCGTCTCTTTCAATTAGACCGCTCTTTGTGTGGCATGCATACAAATCGAATTTGGCAAACGATCGAATTTTTCGAACTATTGACGACTGTAGGCTACTATTGGTCTTGTAGAAATCGACATCGAGCGGAACAACGAGTCGAGAATGCGTGTCGGGCATCAGCTCCGTCAGCTGTGCCATAACCACTGGAGATAGTAACGTGTGCTACAGCGATCTATGCAACGGCTCCACCCGTCTCCATCAGTACAGCGGAAACGCAGCCGCCATCTTTGCTCTTCTGTCTCTAGCGGCTGTTGTCCTGATCAGATACTGAGTCGATCTGTCTTTGCGTCTGTTGAAAGTAGTGCTCGATCATGGATGAGTAGGTCATCCCTGGCAAAATCAATAGGCGTGAAAGTAGAAGATTACGAAATTTCAAAGGAGGGGTTTTAGGCTATACTTGACTGCATAATTATATACATGTATCTCCTTAGTATTTTCTTGAAAGTGTAGGCCTACATATCTGTTCATTTATGTTTTTAATCCAAAACGTTTTTATTCTAAACTGGAAAATAAAATTGTGTGACCGCTAGCTAGTGCGATTTAATAATGGGCCTAATAAGAATGAGCGACTGTCCGCTGTTCACATTGTTTTGCAAGCAGCATCTCGACGTAAAATAATTCGAACTTTCTTGGAGTTGATCAGATGATAAATCAACATAAAATCTAAATATCCAGATACTGGTAGTTCTTTTACACTTTTAGATTATAGCAGGGGCGCCGTTAGGCGTACGCACTTACGCAAGTGCGTACAGCGCGGAAAGGCAAAAAAATAACAAATTGTAAATTAAAGCGTGAATATTATAAGCGATGAAATTCTATTGAATTTACTTTAGTAGTGCACCACGTACACTTCTCACTCACTGCATGCCCATTAAAGATCGTCATAACAGTTCATAACTTCATTTCGCGTATTCTTATTTTGTGCAAGTTGTGCGTACAGAAAAAAAGTGTGTACAGAAGATGTGCGTACAGAAAAAAAGTGCGTACAGAAAAAAAATCCTGGCGGCGCCGCTGGATTATAGGTAGCCTAAGATTATGAATAATTATTGTTGAAATGAAACGTTGCTTTTAATCGCAAATGAGGAAGTCGCTGCGACTTTTGGTTTCGTAGGCCTATATTGGCCATGGTATAGGGCCTAAGACCTAATAAGATCTTGATTGCCATTGTAAACGCGATTGTCTTTTGCTGCCGTTTTTAATGAATAAGACCTTTTTTGCTAATTCTCTTTACTATTAACTATTAAATGTGATGGGTCTACGGTTTTGGCCTTCGTATTAATTCTTGAAATAATTTTGGTAGGCCTACCACTCGCTGTTGGCAATGATCGAGTAGCATAATAGGCCTATGTATGGCCTATTATGCCACTCGCATAATAGGCCTATGGACATGCATCCAGATTCCAGAGGAAATGCCCGTTGTCATTGGCGGCGCCAGGATTTCAGTTTTGGGGGCTGAATCCTCGGAGGAAATTTTAAGCTTTCCATTTTGATCCGCCAAAATTTCTGACGACCTTTTTTTAGTCTGGCCGAAATCTCGCGGAAATTTTCCATTTTGATCCGCCAAATTTTTTACGGACTTTTTTTAGTCGTCCGGCCGAAATCTCACGGAAATTTTCCATTTTCATTCGCCAAATTCATGTTCATGTTTTTCATTTTTAGGGGGCAGCGGGTTTGTCGTGGAAATATTTCGGTTTTAAATTTTTTTAAAGGATGGACTTTTTAGGGGGCTTAACCCCCTAGCCCCCTGGTGCCGCCACTGCCCGTTGTTGCAATGCAAATCTGATTACCTTTTTAAAGTCATTTGGTAGAAATGCCAGTCAAAATTTCCAATTTATCTGCCAAAATAGTTGATCTTTTTTAGTCTTTGGTTCAAATCTCGGACAAGAAGATGCCATTTTCCAACAAAAAAATCATGCCATATTCCCCGTCAAAATAGCTGATGACCTTCTCTTAATCATACATTACTTTTCTCCCTTTTACTCTGTCTTATCTGTCACCTTTGCCATTATGTCGCCTGTATACGAACCTCGTGGGGAGGGGCCTGCGAAACTGATGAAGGGGAGCCACGTCCACTTTCCCCGCCAGAATAGCTGGTGAAAAAATAAGGAAATTTCTAAATGGGGCCGTGGCCGGATTTGCCCGCCCCTGATCTTGATTATCACGTTAGGCCTACTGCCTTTTGCTGCTTAAAGACACTGTTGCATATCGCGGATGATTAGTGTCATCCTCCTCCTTTCTACAGTCTTGGGACTGGCACTGAAAAGTGTGAGCAACGGCGGAGTTAATTACCCCATTAAGCCGGTGAATAAGCTGGTCTCCTTGACGTGGCTTTTGTGGGTGCTGAGAAATTCACATTATACATACATTACCTACGTATCGATCCTCAGATCCTGTATATATAAAAGACACGGTATCCTATCATTTGGTCGAAAGTCATTTGGTCGAAATCATTTGGTCGAAATTATTTGGTCGACGATGAAAAAATCGAACGATCAAAAAGTCGAATGATCGTTTGGTCGACAATCAAAAAGTCGAACGATCAAAAGATCGACAATCAAAATGAAGCATGTTTTAATAGAATTCGGACGATTGTACTACAAGTTTTATCATTTATATGCTAATTCAATGCTAAGGCTAGTTTTATACATCTATAGCATCATTATATTTTACTACAAGTTTTACCATTTGTATGCTAATTCAATGCTAGGGCTAGTTTTATACATCTACATGTATAGCGTCATTATATAAAGATTGTCCATATAAAAAATGTCGCTATTAGCCTATGCTTGTAACTCAAGGTTGTGAGCAATGCCCCTCAAATAGTCCATATTCGGGCGCTTTCCATACTCAGCAACGACTCTCTTCAGCCGTTCAGCACAGTCCTTGAATATATCTTCTTTCCCGCAGGCGGAAGTTGTCCAGCTAAGAATTGTTCCAGCTTCAGTTCGTTCAAGCTCTGCTCCTTAATTCTTCAGGGCCTCAATAAACTTCCATATTGAAGGATGATAGGCACCAAGCAGCTGACAGAACCCGCGGTGCCAACCTTAACAAAAGCAAAACATAACGCATTTGGTGAACAGAGCGATACCAAAACCATCTGACAGATTTATGTAAACAGGAAGATTAATTATTATGGAATTACTTGTTATCCAATTATAGCATGGAGGTAATTACCAAGGAGCATAATAACTTAATAAGTCTAGTAAGTATAATCGGCTGGTCTCGATGTAGGCCTAGCATCCAAATCTCTGGAAGTCTGTAGCAGGCTACTGGTGCCCATTAATCATAGAGTAAAACCGCATACGAAGTGTAATCTATATTAGAAAAAGATAATGGCACATACCTTCGACTGAGTTGTTCGTTTTTGGGATTCCTCTGTTACTTGCGCGTGCACATTCCAAAGCCGAATAGCCAACATGGGTGCATCTCGACCTCTTCGTCGCCCGGCCTGCCGATCCAAGTGTCTTCGAAGTAATTTGTCAATTCCATTAATTCGGTACAGTGTTATGTGAAGAAAGGTGACTCCATAAGTTCATCGAAAACAGCGGCAACATCGGCGGCCAAGGCAGCCAAGTGCCGCACTCCCAGTGCAAATTCAGCATCCGCTGAATAACGCTGTTGCAGACCAGAGATTTGCTGCATTCTGGGTTCAAGTGTGTATGTGTGTGTGTGTTGGAGTGTGTGTAGGCCTATGTATGTTTGAGTGTGCGCACTTGTAGTAAAATCGTTGGAATTCTCTTAAACATGCTTCATTTTCAATGTCGATCTTTTGATTTTCGACCTTTTGATTGACGATCTTTTGATCGTTCGACTTTTTGATTGTCGACCAAATGATCATTCGACTTTTTGATCGTTCGATTTTTTCATCGTCGACCAAATGATTTCGACCAAATGATTTCGACCAAATGACTTTCGACCAAATGATAGTAAACCAAAAGACACAACTCCCTAGATGGCGATACTGAAAATATCTTCTCTCTTGAATTTCCGTTGAGTGGACACTGACACTGTCAGTAAAATATCGTGCCATCTGTCTTAAAAACATCGGTCAGTTGGATAGTGGACGCCTAAATATAATATTATATAAATATAATATATATATATTATATATATATATATATATATATATATTCGTTTAATCAGAAATCAGGTTGACAAGCCGTAACACGTACAGTGCCAAGATGAACAGAAAAAGTTATAAAAAAGAATGTTTGTACATTGTTCAAGAGTTGCTTTATTTATTAATTTTTAACTAATCGCTTATTTTTATCATTTATGAATGATCCGAAGAAATCGTGTAGGCCTACCTCACGTGTCAACGTAGGCTTATATTAATTAACAGGTGTCCGTAAGACCGTAACATCGGAGTCTCTTTCAGGGCAATGTGAATTATGTTATACACGTCTGCCAAAGAAAGGGTCTTTCTCTGAATTTCTCCTGTTTCAGGTCGAGGGGTTAGCTCCACTGGCCTCATGTGCTACTGACAAAGAATCTCCTGCAAACGTAAGCTCATGAGTTGGCGCCATCTACATTGACCAAATCAATCAAATCGGTCGGTTGGTCAATCAATCAGATATTTTCCTGCATAGGTTTCCTCCTAGCTTATGGAATGAACTGAATTCAATCAGTTTGCTCCGTCATCCTCTAGTACTTAGTATTTCCTCATGACCTCGTCTCTCTATCACCTTAAATCAATTTGCCTTTTCTCGTGGTCGCTTGCACTGGGAGCGTTTCTGAAAGGCTGTTGTTGAGAGAAGCATCTTTAATATAAATGGTCAAATACAATACAATTCTCATAATAACATAACATAACAGGGTTTACGGTGGTTCAGGAGACTCGTGATCTGTGTGAGAACCACCACTAAATACAATTTGCGATCAATTCGCAGTAAGAGATTGCATAAAAATAACAGGTCAGACTATGTGATCCATGGAGCTGGGGTGCGAAAAGAAGACTCAACCATGGGCCCTAAAGATACATTGCTACTCTATGAACTACAATTGGTGAAACTGCAGTGAACTACAGAGTATTTGTGCATATTTTTCTGTCCAAATTACGAACAACTACTGACAAATAACTACTTCCTTTTAAGCTAGTCATGCAAATATAGTTAGAGCACTGTGGTTGAAAACAAAGCAAGTCACTCAACATTAAAATAAAAAATAGTTGGGAGAGAACATAGCCTAAATGAAATTAAGGCTGCTGCCACTAATTCAGGAACTTTTAGTGAGAGAGCTCTGCTTCTAAAAAGGTCTGGAAGGAAGCAACAATCCATGGAAAATTATTATTACTGCAACAAATATCATAGCAATAAAGTAATAATTTTAACAGAATAACTTATCTCCTCTATGCAGATTCTTTGCTTGTAGAAATTTAATTCTCATAAGATGGTTTAGAAATGGTTCCACGTTAAATGCAGGTTTAGATTAACCCTTTAGCGACGAACTGCATTGGTGTCCCAGCAGCTCTTAGTGCACTCTCAACATTAGAGCATTAAGCTAAACGGTGACAGTAGCTTTGGATCAACCAGCGAGTCCTCAAGTGGTGTATCGATATTGTACTCGTATGGATGATGCACCCTCTGCTTCTTGCTCATTCGAAGAGGTATTGGCAATTCGGAATGATGCGCAGGTAGCGGCTCAACAAAAAAGTAGATGTGCAGAAGCGCGTCCTTCGCAGGGATTCGCTTGTCAGACGGATAGACGAGGAACTTCTTAAGCAGATCGAGGGCGTTCTGTGACGCATCTGGAAGAATCTCCTCGAAAGGAATCGGTGGATAATCTGGAAATGAGATTTTGTTGTAGTCCGGCAGTTGCGACATCCCAGGCCACTTCTCCTCGTTTGGGGTGCCAAGCACTCTCTGGACACAGCACAACTGTTCAATGTCCGTCTCCCCCGGAAACAACGGAGAGTTGTTCAACAGTTCTCCGAAGATGCACCCAACAGCCCACAAGTCAACGCCCTCGTCGTACTTCCGTGCGCCATACAACAGTTCTGGCGAGCGGTACCAGCGTGTCGCCACCTGGTGGCTATACAGGCGAGTCCCGTCATTCTGAAAGACGCGGGCAAGGCCAAAGTCGGCAATCTTCAGCAGGCCGGTGGAGCTGATGAGTAGATTGGCTGGCTTGAGATCACGATGCATGATGTGGTTAGCGTGGCAGAACGCAACACCCTTCAACAGCATGACCATGTAGCTCTTCACTTGCGCTTCCGTCAGTGGCTTATCCATGTTACGAATCACCTCAGACAGATCGGACAACATGTGTTCGAAGACGAGAACAAAACCCATGCCATGAGGAAGAACTTCACGCAGCTTCACAACGTGCTCGTTTTCCTCGATCTCTTGCAGTGCTTTGATCTCCCGTAAGGCAGCGTTGGGTATTCCTTCGTCCAGTTTACGTAACGGTACCTTCTTCAGAGCCACAATATCACCACTCTCAATGTGTTTGGCTTTGAACACAATGCCATGAGCGCCCTCTCCAATTCGTCCCAGAAATTTATATTGATCCATAACGATAGCAGTCTCTAGCACGACGACCTTTCTATAAATAACAACACATGACTGTTGTTTAAGCCAGACAAGAAAACTTGGATACTCAAAATAATTAATAATCGATGAACGGGTGATGTGGCAAATATGCTTTGGAAACATTTCGATTTGAAAGCAAATTTTCTTTACATATAAAATCCTTCCATGACAGATAAAAAGACGGAGAGCTGCGAAAACTCGAGCACTGCAACAATGTACAACAGATATAAATTTACGATATCTAGCAATCATTAAGGTGTGAAATTGAGGAGCCACATATAGGAATCTTTTAATTTGTCTTTCCAATTCTAAGTTACTACATCTATATGAAAATGGCATTTTCAAGCAGATTTAACTTCCACCAGGGTGAATATTTGAAAACCGGTAATTGATTTTTATTATTAAAAGTTACATAAATCGAAGTGCAAATATAGTCCCAAGATATTAATAATATGATTCATAACGGATATGTCTTAGAACCCCCATGAATATTGCTTTCAAAATGGTGGGTGTAAGCACACCATGTCAACACCGCAACCGGATAATGTGCAACCAATTAAAATGTCAGTAAACAGCTTAATAACAAACATTTATTTGCAATTTAATAGTCCAATAAAAACTGCATGACATGGGAAAAAGTAATATAATGTGAAATGAAAATGAATATCATCAGATTATCAGAAAAATTATAGGAACATAAGTTTAGGACCAAAATGTCAACACCACAACCGACTGGAATCAATTCAAAACTCGTCTCAGCTTCTTTAACCCTTTAACGACCACCTACATATGTTTTCAATGCATTTTAGTACACGCTGGTTGTTAAAGGGTTAACTTTCTTCTGGTGATGCATTGTTTCTTTCCTGATGTCATTCTACTCACAAATCATCTCTTTCATAAAATGCAACAACTTTTTCACGACATCAGTGGTCACAGTATTTTCCCCCTTTTTTACCAGCACATGATGTCAAAAAGCTGCGAGAACAGTTGAGGTATATCCTTGTGCGATTCGTAGTAGCCGATAAGATGCTAGTTTCTTCGCAGGGATTATTTTACGCATCGTCTGTTTCAGAGCTCTGCATCTTTACCTGAAGCTTTTATCATGCTACCGAGACCATCCACAAGTACATTGTGAAAAAGAATTGTTCTTCTCACAGATGCCCATACGTGGCAGTTCTTCAGTAGGACTTCGTCCTCAAATTTGGTGTAGGTCTGTTGCTGCTTTTGTTTCTCGAATACGTTCTAATACGAAGCAAACGCTGCTTGTACTTATTTCGTTGTCTTGTCATCGCTACGAGTTTCACTCTCAATTTTGTGTTTTCACGATAAACTTTTGCTCTACCACCAATGACTTTTTTCCGCCCACGCACTTTAGCTGACAGGCTGGTAAGAGATAATCCAGATATTTCTGAAATTTGAGATGGCCCAGAATCGGCAGATAAATTCAACTCTTTTTTCTTCTGCTGTCGACAGACTTGCTGCTGCTGACGCCACTTTTTCCTTATTGTTCTTTTATCTCTGTCACTATGATCAGCAATTACTTTCAACTTTCCAGCAGCTTTTCTATCTTCACGACGCTTTTTCTCTTTTTCCAAATAAGCATGATGGAGTTCAGGGTTGGCTATAATCTTTGCTCTCCAAATTGCAGATTTTTCTTTAGAGGAAAGTGGCATGACTCAAAATGTAATCAGCGATATCTAATAAAATACAACAATAGTTAAGTTAAAACTTGACAAATAGAATTTAATTGTCCTATTTTTTCACTGAAATTCAACATAGGCCCGCAGAGTATACGGTTACTAAAATGGATACAATTTGACTTAGAGTTAGATTCTACTGCTGGGACAGTGTCAAAATACATTGGTTACTCATGTTAAGAATCACTGAAGCCCTAGCAAATGAGTAAGTGTCAAAGCCGTGACCATGAAGTAACACCGCGACTGCTTGCTTGGTTGCGGTGGTGACGGTTGCGGTGGTGACAAATTGTTTAAAGTTTGAATATTAGGCCAACCCCATTTGGCACGCGCACACAATGATAGGTCCCGTCTCATCTGTACTTGCTTACAATTTGATTCATGACAAATCAAATTTCTTAAATATGTGTGGTATGCCTGCATTATTGGTTGCGGTGGTGACCTTCAATAAACATACGCGTGATGGTTATCCGACATTTATTGCTAATAAACTGTTTCAAATTATTGTAAATTTTATTTACAATACGTGATCGGCTAGTGAAGACGCAGAAGATGCAATGTAGCAGTGCGCAGGCGTAATCAATACACGCGAGGCAGTATTAATAGGTGTGCGCCAGCTTCGGTTGCGGTGTTGACATCGAAAATGGTAAGTATGCTATAGACTTTTGAAAAAATATTTACCATTGAAAACCTATCCCTGAAGATTAATTCTGTACACACTGTGATGAAAAATTTAAATTTCTATCAAATGTTCACAAAAGTTTGTAAAATGTATTATTAAAATGCATTAGTTACAACTTGGAATTAAAAATAATAAACCTACCTGGGATACAGGTTGCGGTCATGACATTTTTGACTTTTCTTTCAATAAATCAATATATAAATATTAAAATTTGGTTTTTGAAGAAATAGATCTGCTCAGTTAATATCTATTTAATGGTGATTCGCCTTTTAAAATATAATAACCCGATTTTTATTTAGCATGATGAAACTTAAAATTACCGGTTTTCAAATATTCACCCACCAATGTCAATGTTAAATTCCCAGGGGTCACTCCGCTCTGTTCCTTAAGAACCTAAAAACTGTTTTATTTAGCCGTGGCTGGGCCGGGAGCGCTTCTGAGTAGCCTACCTTGAAGAGGCGCTATATAAATTTCTGAAATAAATAAATGTCACTGCTTGTAATTTATTCCAGACTGCAGATGACAGATTCACAACAAGACCCAAATAAAACTAGATCTATCTAACCTAAATTGAATTTCCAAGTTTAAAATGGAAACTGAAAAATAGCTCCCTTTACCAAAACGAAATTTATGCCAATGGTGCTAAACTGTCTGAATGAGGAATCTTTGGATGAGGAGGCAAACATCAGATGCTGTAGCTAAGCAACAACGTTGGACGAAGGCAGGATGTACGGTAGTAGGCCCTAACCCAGATGGAAATGTAATGCATCTATAAATAGATATTCCTCCGGCTATGCCTACACAGCAATATATACACGTACAAACTTGCGATATATTAAAGTTAAACTCACCGGATAGAGATATTACGATAATTTATTATGAAACAATTTATAATTAAATCGGTTGCTAGCAAATCCACGAGCCTAAACAACTCTCGAAATTGGCAAAATATTACGCCTTCCCAATTTTAATGCAGAACCCGTTATACCGTATGTGTTAAAAGCTACCGAACACCACCTGTCCACCACAGAATTAAATCATTTCTCAGTGGTCCAGAATCTTTCAAGAACATTCTTGCTTAATAATTAGGTGTATGTACGTCATTAACCTTTGAAATTTACTCAAATACTTTCTGCAAACCATATAGTCGGGTATAACTGGCAGGAATTCCATTTGCTCCCGTCTATCTGCGGTTGGCGTCTAGTAGGCCTGCGGGGCCGTAGCATATGCATACTTTCGAAGTCTATTAAATGCAGGTAATCAGCTGTGAATCATGCGCAGTATGTATTAGATTAGAGTAGGCTATACCGGAAAACTTACATATCTATAGGCTATAGGCACAGAATGCTATAGGTCTATACCGGAAAACGCACACACGTATATGTGTGCTCATATAAAATGTAAAATGTATACCCTAAGTAAGTAAGTAAGTAAACTAGTAAGTAAGTATATATGTATGAATGTATGTATGTATGTATATATGTATGTATGCATGCATGCATGCATGCATGTATATATGCATGCATGTATGTATGTATGTATGTATGTATGTATGTATGTATGTATGTATGTATGTATGTATGTATGTATGTATGTATGTATGTGTACATGTATGTATGTATGTATGTATGTATGTATGTATGTATGTATGTATGTATGTATGTATGTATGTATGTATGTATGTATGTATGTATGTATGTATGTATGTATGTATGTATGTAATGTAATGTATGTAATGTAATTAGTAATTTATATAGCGCCGCTAATTGTATGTATGTATGTATGTATGTATGTATGTATGTGTCACGACCCTAGCCCGATCTGTTGGTTCAGACTTTGGCCGTGACGTTACACAGTGCAGAGGACGTCCGTTTTAAGTGATTTATTATTAAACAAAAACAATAGTAGAGGTTAATTAGAATTATATACACTTGGAGGCTCCTCCGGCAATGTTAGAAGATCGTTCAGACGCCCTTAAAATATCTACGTTGAACTTCAGTTGCTCCTTGCTGTTCGATGTTAAGTCCAGTGCGTCTGCCGGGCCTCTCCCCGTTAATGGCCTACATCGTCTTATATATGACGCCGGCTGCCTTTGATGGCCCGAGGCAGCCGGCGCTAACGGTTCATTGCCCAGTCGGGTGGCCGCCTCAAAACGTCCGTGTCCAATTCGACCACATCTGGTCGTCGGCTCTTCGCCGCCACTTCAAAAGGCGTCCCGTGGGGGTCGTGTGTGTCCCTCACGGAGGTGTTGATGGGCTCTCGCCCGTTGTCGGCGAACCCAGCGACCTCCTCGCCTCCCGGTGCTGTGCCTGCCGACGGTGGGCTCCGCGACCCCCTCGCATCTAGATGCTGTGACCGTGACATTACTCTCTCCTCAACGACGGAGTCATGGGTTGACGATCCATTGACGACGTCATCTTCAGCAACACTCGTCCGGTCGACAGCATCGCAGAACATGAAACACAATAGAAGCAATGTGTAAACAATATGTACATTTAGACAGGGTAGGCTCCCCGCTGTGGCTGGTCTCCTTCTAACCCCTCCATCAAATCCGGGACAAGACGTCGGCTGCAAGTTTCGGGACAAGCATTGCATTAAGCTATTGCGAATGGGCATCAACCCAAAGTCAGGTTGGTTTTCGTAAAGACCTGAATCACCGACAAAAACAATGAGGCATGGAGATTCCTCATTGATCGGGAGCTGCCAATCTTCGCTCTTAGTATTGTAACAGCTGATGAAGTCTGGAATAGAAGATGTCGTGTACACTGGCACCAGGGCATCACATATGCCCCGTCCATCCGCTAATTGAAGGGGGCTGGTCCCGGGCCCCCCAGATAAACCGTCTTCAACGATGACCGATGCCCAATTGAATTTAGGGTTCAATGTCATTGTGCCGTCCAGAGTCCGTCTCAGTTCACTACCGTCTCGTGTCTCAGTCAAGCACAACAGGGGCGGGTTTTGCTCGCCGGCATCGTCGCGGTGACATGTTAAGCTAGTTCCTATGTCCAAATCATTCTCACTCTCTCGATTTAATTTCAAACAGGGTTTTAGCGCACTACCTCCGCGCTGTCCTACTGAAGTATTTACATCTGCCACACGATCATTACATAACGGTTGCTCTGTGTCGATGAACGTGGGCTTATCATCATCACCGTTCTCATCATCATGATCATGATCATCATCGTCAGCAGGGGTCGCTTGTATACTATTGAGATCGTCACCTTGTCCCTCCTCTCTCTCGTCGATGGTCTGGGGTGCTAAGGTGGGAGATGCGTTAATCGCCTGCCCCTCCCCTATCTCCGCGTCTGCTTCGTTCACACTAGGTGGCAGTACATTAGAATGCGAGGCTTCCCTGATTACCGCTGTGACGCTCGGTGTCAATATAACAGCCTCATTTAGGTCCGTCACCACTGCAAACCAGACGCGTACCCTCGGGTTTATGACTGAAGGTGTCTTATTACAGACGGGTTTCACATCAAGTCGGATAACATTGACCAACTCCGCACGCCCGTTCATTCCGGCTAGACGCATTTGCTTGTCGACGGGGAGGTTTAGGTGATCAATTAAGGACTCCCGGACACACCAAACCTCAGAACCACCATCAATTAAGGCGTTCTGAATAGATAGATGTTCGATATCCACATGCACGTAAGACCTTATATGAAACTCTTCTGTTTCAATGAAAGCAAAGTGAGCATCTGATATTTCTTCCCTGTTGCTTAGCCCCTCTCGTGCCTTATCTGCGTCGACATCTGGCGATAAGCCGTTTGATACATCCGCCCTCTGGCGGTCGGGTCGAGACGTATCGCTCCGCTTGGGGGGTTGGAGTGCGCATGCATTCACCCGCGCCAGCTTCGGCTCCTCCCCTTGGGGTTTATTACCCCGCATTGAATTGCTCTGTGCCCGGGCAAAAGACATTTATAGCAGAGCCCCTTCCGCCGCGCATCTTCCTTCGCCCGTAGGCCTTCTGCTCTCCCCTCGCTCCTGCCTTCTGGGTTACTGCCCTTGAGTGAGTGCTAAGACCTGACTGGTTCCCTGATCGACTGGCGCCTGACGCTGTCGGTCCAGACGACCGCGGTGGATCCCCGCTGATCGTGTGCGACGCTGCATACAGATCAACAGAGCTGGCAAGATCATTGTGTCTTAGCCACCCGTTTGTCTCCTGCGTGAGAATGAAATCTAGGCAGCCCTTAGGGATATGCTCCTTTAATCTGTCTGCGCAAAGCAGGCTCACAAGTTCGTCAAAATCGTTATTGACTTCTCGACTACGCAAATAATGCATTAAGGTGTTATGTAACCTTGCCATATAAATGGTGTATGTTTCGTCTTGAGACTTACGTAATGTGAGAAACTTGCCCCTTAGGTGTATAGGGCTGATCTTAAATTCCCTGAGCAGGAATTTTTTCAATCCCTCGTAGTCATTTAACTGTGTGTGTTCTAAGCGCGTTGCAACAGCTTTTGCTCGCTCACTTAAGTTAGCTAAGAGAAGTTTCGCCCTCACATCATCATCAACTTCGTAGATCTTAAATAAATTGTCCATGTGATCAAAAAATGCCGGGATGTATGCTGAATCCTGTGGAAATCTCCACAAAACACTCTTCATCAGCTCCCCGAAATGTTTCGTTCGGCTAGCTAGCGAATGTTTAAATCTCCGATCTTCTTCTCTGAGCAACTGTTCTCTTTCCTCTCTCGCTCTCCTTTCTGTCCGATCTGTCTCTCGCATAGCTGCCTCTCTTTCTCTAATGCGTCTTTCTTCCTCTCTTGCTTTTCTCTCTTCCTCCCTTGCCCTTCTCTCCTCCTCATCTCGTCTTCTCTGGCGTTCCCGCTCTTCCTCCCTTGCCTTTCTCTCTTCCTCCCTCGCCCTTCTCTCTTCGTCCTCTCGCCTTCTCTGGCGCTCCCTCTCCTCCTCATACTTCCGAACTTCAAAATCAAACTTGAGTCGTTCGATGTCCTGACCTCCTCTCCATTGCAGGGACTCTAGTTCTGGTGAAGTTACCCCACCTTCCTCATAATCCTTACATTGTCTTTCGGCCACCTTGGCCGCCCATTCTTCCATTAACTGATGGCGGTCCATCGCAAAGACGATCTCGTCTTCCATGTCGTCCTTGAGTAGGTACGCTCTTAACCTCTCATCGGACATCTTCTTAATCTGCGCTTGCTTATCGGGTGTGAGATTATCCATGATAGAAGAGGATAGAGATAGAAAGCGCGTAGGTACGCCAGTAAGTAGATGCAACGCACAATGCACAAAAGCCAACAAAACAATCGCTCAATGATGCAATGCACGAAAGTCAAAAAAGTCAGTCGCTGAATGATGCAATGCACAAAAGCCACAAAAGTCAGTCACTGAATGACGCGATGCGCAAAAGCCAAAAAATCGATCGCTCAAAGATGCAATGCACAAAAACGAGTCAAACAATCACTCTACCGTATCAAAGCAATGCATCAATCCAAATCAATATGCAGATGATATTAAAAGAAGTGGTTTTCGCTGCAGCCAACTCTCGGCCCGTGATTGCCACTCCTCTCTTGCACAGATAAAACCAGCCAACAACGTAAGAGTCCTACCCTTTTGTCGGTCGTCGGCTTGACTTTCGTCTCATGGATTCCAGTTGATCCTCTCGATCCTCGGTTGACCCTCCGCTGTCCGTCCGTCCTCGTTGGCTGACTGCAACTAGGCCGTCCTATCCTCAGCGTCCTCGCTGGCTGTCCGCAGCTTGTTATCCCAATCCTCTGCGTTGGCTCCTCCGTCCTCGCACTGTCCACGTAAGGCTGCTGGTCGCTGACTGTACCGGCAACTCTTAGTTCAATCTCGCTTCTGACACCAGTGATGTCACGACCCTAGCCCGATCTGTTGGATCAGACTTTGGCCGTGACGTTACACAGTGCAGAGGACGTCCGTTTTAAGTGATTTATTATTAAACAAAAACAATAGTAGAGGTTAATTAGAATTATATACACTTGGAGGCTCCTCCGGCAATGTTAGAAGATCGTTCAGACGCCCTTAAAATATCTACGTTGAACTTCAGTTGCTCCTTGCTGTTCGATGTTAAGTCCAGTGCGTCTGCCGGGCCTCTCCCCGTTAATGGCCTACATCGTCTTATATATGACGCCGGCTGCCTTTGATGGCCCGAGGCAGCCGGCGCTAACGGTTCATTGCCCAGTCGGGTGGCCGCCTCAAAACGTCCGTGACCAACCCGACCACATCTGGTCGTAGGCCCTTTGCCGCCACTTCAAAAGGCGTCCCGTGGGGGTCGTGTGTGTCCCTCACGGAGGTGTTGATGGGCTCTCGCCCGTTGTCGGAGAACCCAGCGACCTCCTCGCCTCCCGGTGCTGTGCCTGCCGACGGTGGGCTCCGCGACCCCCTCGCATCTAGATGCTGTGACCGTGACAGTATGTATGTATGTATGTATGTATGTATGTATGTATGTATGTATGTATGTATGTATGTATGTATGTATATATGTATGTATGTATGCATGCATGCATGCATGTATGTATGTATGTATGTATGTATGTATGTATGTATGTATGTATGTATGTATGTATGTATGTATGTGTACATGTATGTATGTATGTATGTATGTATGTATGTATGTATGTATGTATGTATGTATGTATTTATGTATGTATGTATGTATGTATGTATGTATGTATGTATGTATGTATGTATGTATGTATGTATGTATGTATGTATGTATGTATGTATGTATGTATGTATGTATGTATGTATGTATGTATGTATGTATGTATGTATGTACGTGCGTGTGGTGACATTGTGATGCATAATGATACGATGTTACTAAGCATTGAATTTTTGATCGGTCAATATAGACTGCCTGTCGCTCGTAGACCTGTCACGCCGCTATAGGATGAGTGACAACACAGGGCAACTGTGTGTGTGTGTGTGTGTGTGTGTGTGTGAATGTGTGTGTGTGTGTGTGTGCGCGCGCGTGTGTGCATAGGCCTATTAATTGCGCCCATTAGAACAATCAAGATCCGCATTATAAGTGGCTATACACTCAACCATCAACCATGCAGTTCTCGGTAGTAGGCTAGTAGCCTAGTCCCATAGGCTCTATGGACGTGTTCTCGTTTCTCAGCATTTCACAATCAGTCGATTTAGACGAAGTCTGTAGAATATAACTTTCCGGTGGATGTAAGACTAAACGTTGTGTTCAAATGGATTATTAAGCGAATGCCATAGATAGGTAGGTGCATATATATATTATGCAATGCGTGATGACCGATTGACCATATACTATTATATTGTTGTACGCTTCCTATCGGCCCATTTAGGCCTATACGATGTCATTGTTGTTAATAATTAATCAGTGTTTTTCTCAACGCTGACTCCACGGGTTGAGCACTATATATATATATATATATATATATATATATATATATATATATATATATATATATATATATATATATATATATATATATATATATATATATATAATTATATATATAATCCTCATGATAGCCTAGTTTATGTCGTTAGGCCTAACGTTGAGGGTAAAACTCCCGTTAGCACAGAAAAACATCAATTCATATTCTTCTAAAGCCCCTAATAAACTCAGCTCAATAAACTGGGTCGAAAAAAATAGCATAGGCCTAATAATTATAACTCAGCTATAATGACCAGTAGCGGCGCCAGAAGGGCTAGGGGGCTAAGCCTTCTAAAACGGCCATCCGGGTTTTTTACATGTAAAAATGAAATATTTCCATGACTATTTCCCCCCTTTAAAAACTGAAATATATGCATGAAATTTCGACCAGCTGACTAAAAAGGATCGTCAGAAACTTTGACGAATGAAAATGGAAAATTTTCTCCTCGAGGATTCAGCCCACAAAGCTGAAATCCTGGCGCCGCCACTGCTAATAAGATATGGGCTGGGCGTCATGGGCGGAGTTTGGTTTCTGTTCTTGGAGGGGCTAAAGCCTTCTTGGGGGCTAAGCCCGGGAAAAGATACCATTTACACGGTGAAAAAATGAATCTGGGTCTTCTTGGGGAACTTAGCCCCCCTAGCCCCTGATAAACTCCGCCCATGCTGGGCGTAGTCAAGAAAGTATTAAAATAGCCTATGCGGGGGATGGTGTTCCAATGGTTCCTTGCTCCCTGTGTTTTGTTCCATATTCTCTCAGTTCCCTTGTGTTCCATCGTCCAAGTTCCCTTGTTCTTTGTGTTTCTTAATATTGCTTCCTATTTTCACTGTTTCCCTGTGTTCCCTTGTGTTCGTGTCACCTATTCCCTAATGCTCCCTGTAATGTTCTATAAGGAATAGGAACATGGAACATAGAAAACTGATATTCTCTGTTTTCTCATTCCATATGTTCCATGTTCTATGATCCATGTTCCATATTTTCTCTGTGCTGTGTCCACTATGTTCCATTATATTCCTATGATGTTCATCATTTCCCTGTGTTCCATGTTCCTGTTCCTTATGTTCCATGTTCTCTGTTCTGTGCTCCCTATGTTCCATGTTCTCTCTTCTGTGTTCCATTTGCTCATAAAACAAAGAAATCGTCCATGGTCGTGATATTCCCTATGATGTTCTCGTGTTCCCTGTGCCATGTTCTATGTATATGCTCTCTGTTCTGTGTCCAATATGTTCTCTTATGTTCCATAATATTCCTATGATGTTCCCTATTTCCCAATGTTCCATATTCCTGTACCATATGGTCCATGTTCTGTGTTCCCCATGTTTTATGTTCTCTGTTCTGCGATCTCTTTGTTTTATGGTCACTGTTCCGAGATATTTCATATGATGTTCTTGTGTTCTATGTTCCTGTTCCTCGTGTTCTCTATTCTGTGTTCCCTTTGTTCTATGGTCCATGTTCCCTGATATTCTCTATAAAGTTCTTTTGTTCCCTGTTTTATTTTCTATGAGATCTCTGTTCTGTGTCCAATATGTTCCATTATGTTCCATGATATTCATATGATGTTCCCCAGTTCTCTATGTTCCATGTTCCTGTTCCTTATATTCCATGTTCTGTGTTCTCTTTGTTTCATCTTCTCTGTTCTGCGTTTCCTTTGTTCTATGATTCATGCTCCGTGATATTTCCTATGATGTTCTTTTGTTCCATGTTCCTGTTCCTTGTGTCCTCTGTCTGTTCTTTGTTGAATAAGAACTATTATGTTCTGTGATATTCTCTGTTATGTTCTTCTGTTTCTTATGTTCCATCTAAGCACATTATGTCTGCTTCGCGGGTTGAGAATTGTGAGATATAGGGACTAATCTCATATGAGCGCTACGTTTCTGCCTAACGTGACGTCACAGCCACACAACGTGCTAGGCGTCATTTTCAGCCGGTGACACGAAACGGAGTATCCCCCCTGAAAGCTATCCGGGGGGATGAATTAATCTATCCCTCCGGATGGAATTAAGCGGTCTATACTATCCGGGGGGATAAACCGTTCTATCCCCTTTTTTCAAAATGCGCACAGTAAAAACATTTATGCTGCAATCAAAATTTAAAGTGACTCTGATTGTTTTAAGTGTCCTAAGCACTGCTCAGATAAAGGCAACTCGAATTTATTTTGTGACTCTTGAGTGTTCTTAAGTGTTTTAAATGTTTTAAGTGCTCTAAAAACAGGGCAAAACAAATTATCTAGTAGGAATAAACGTACCTGTTAGTGTCATTGTTCAAAACAAAACAGATGACAATTAATTTGCAAAAAGAAAATACATGCGGAAGCGGTTTTTTCGACTTTTTTCAATTTGGGGGGATGCAATTAATACGGGGGATACTCTATTTCGTGACACCGGCTCATGCTATGTCCACTCAATATACGTCGATGGTTTTTACTAATAAAGTTGTGTTATTTGACTGCTGATTGAAATGAAATTGCATGAACAGGATTTTAATTGTAAACATTAATGCAAGATGCAACAAAGTGGGTCCTACAATTATTTCTCGTTTTCGGTTTTTCCCGGTTTTTTTATTTTTTGGGTCATACAATTATTTCTTGTTTTCGGTTTTTTCCCTCTGTTTTTTAATTTTGGGGACAATTAACGACGTTTTATTCCGTTTTTATTCGGTTCTTGTCGTTTTAAGCATCTATGCATGAAATATATACTAATCATACAAAAAGTGAAACTGAGAAATTTGCATTAAGAAGCTTTTATGAAAAATACCCAATAATTACCCGGCCATGCTCTAAATGCTAACGCAAGCGGTTAGCTATCTTGATGACTCTTGGAATTAGGACGCCCAGCTGCATGGGTAAATTTTTGGATAGGCCCATACTTCAGAAAACTGATTAGCCTATATTATTAGGACTATAACTACATGTAGCTTAATTAATAAGCGTACCGCAGCTGGTCAAATTCAAGATTTAGCCTACTGCGTAGGCATAGGCCTACGTTTGATAGACAACGATCACAACAATCATGTTGGCATAATATAGGCTACTTGTTGTTTAGCCACACTGTATTATGGTTAGCCTATGCAAATGCTATAATGTATTAACGCAGACTAGGCCTACAGTGTTATAAAAGATTCTGGGCGTCCTGGTGAGGGCACCTTGACTTATACACGTCGCATTTGCAATTCAAATCACCGCTGTACATGCATGATAATTATGTTATCAGTTGAAATAGGCCTATAGGACCAACTCCAAACTGTCGTCCATCCATCATTGGCGCACCATGGATACCTTAATTCTGAATGCTGCAAATCACTGGAATGCGGGCTAGCTATAGGCCTACCGCCTACGTGGGCCAACACGATGATTAAATGCATGAAGCCAAAATACTAGGCCTATATTTTTTATGGCTGGATTAAATTTTGTAGGCTACCTGCATGTAGAGAAGCTTTGGCCAAATCGATCACCAGGCAGTATATGAAGCAGCAATAGGCTTGCTGGTCAAATATATTTATGCATATTGTAATAAGTAGGCCTAGGTTATGTTTCAGTATGAAAGCCATGCAGTGTGTATAGCCTGAAGCACATCTCGCATGTGAAACATGGCCAATTTTTTACATGAACAATGGGTCTAATATTATTATGTCGTGCAACCCTGTGCATGACCCGAATCTAGTCAGCCTGGAAAACGTGCTAGATGACGTTACAATAGTCAAAGCTGCAATCTACGAAAGAGTCAATGAGGGTGCAGGTAGGCTACCACTAAAGGCCGAAGAGCGGACGACCACCCTGATCTATACCCCAATTAATTGCAACTGTTACAGTCGTGTCATTGCAAATTTAGGTTCCGAGTAAACGTGTGTTCTTGGTCTAAATTAAGTCACAGGCCTACCAAATTCCCGCACAAACGTGAGAAAGTGATAGCAGCGATCTACAAAGTTGATGCTTCCAGGTATATTTTTGTGTTGCATAACTTGCATTGTATTGTATCTGACCATTTGCATAGCGCTTCTTGCAGCAAGAGCTTTTCAGAAGCGCTCCCAGTGCGTGCAACTCCGAGAGAAAAGGCAGGTTTTTAGATAAGAGAAAGACGACGAAATATACCCCGCAGTCGATCGAGTCGATCGATCGAGTCGATCATAACTCGGCCAAGTCGAGTCGATTGAAAAATCGTCGACTCGATCGACTTGCAAGTCGAGTCGATCGTGAGTCTTGCCAAGTCGAGTCGATCGAAAAATCGTCGACTCGATCGACTTGCAAGTCGAGTCGATCGTGAGTCCTGCCAAGTCGAGTCGATCGAAAAATCGTCGACTTGCAAGTCGAGTCGATCGTGAGTCTTGCTAAGTCGAGTCGATCGTTGTTTCATCTACTTGACTCGATTTAGAAATATTTTACTTAGGCAAATTATTTCTTGAAGTCTCAAAGTGACCTACATGATATAATGACGTAATTCAGTTTTTGCACACAAGTTCAGCTAACGAACCTTTTGGCAGCTGGCGATTTCGTGTTAGTGGAACTGTGAAAGTTGCCTATAGACGTACGTTTTCGATTTGAGTTGAGCGAATATATGGGTGGATAGTGGATACAGAAATTTTGGAAGGAGGTGGACAAAATTTGTGGTCTTGGGCCGGAAAAAATCGTTGGTCTTCCGCCGACAGAATCTATTTTTAGTCTGTCGCCCAAAAAAACTTCTAAACACCAGAATACCAGCCTATACGATCACGGATATGCATGCATGCATAAAGCAAGGAGGCAGACAGAAGACTCGCTGATGTTAGATGGTGGCAGAGACAAGTTTATTGTACAGGGAAGTGAATAGACCAATAGGGTATAATAGGCGTAGGCCCACTATGCGCCATGATTAGGCCTGTTAAATTAGATTACAAATAGATGGGCAGCAGTAGGCCTAAGTAATAATAATAATAATAATAATAATAATAATAATAATAATAATAATAATAATAACAATAACAATAACAATAACAATAATAATAATAATTTTCGTTTATTCGACAATCCGGTTGACAGAACGCAACCAGTTACAGTGTACAATTATGCAGTTTAAACAATTCACAAGAACGCAGATCACAGAATACACAAATCTTAACTATACTAACTGAACAGATAGCCTGCAATAGTCTACATGGCGCTAATAGCAGCCTACAAAGCAAATTCGCCCAACGGGGGTTCCAACTCGCTACCTCTAGGCTCTCGCACTCTACGCCAGCATGTTATCCATTGCTCTACCGCCCCTCCCCCATTGTATTATAAATTGCTAAAAAAATAGTTGTCAGATTAATCATTGGCCATAATTGTTAGATACCAGCAAGTGGACATAATTATCAAAGCAGGATAGGCCTACTATATATAGCCTGTAGGCCCTATAAATTATTGGACCTGAACATAATCAACTAGGCCTATGATTTAAATTTAAACCATGATCTCGAGCAGCAAAACAGGCTTAGCGTGACCGCCACACACACATAGGCCTAGGCCTATTATATAGTATGCAGTGGCGGCGCCAGGATTTCAGTTTCGGGGGGGCTGAAACCTCGACCAAAATCTCATGAAAATTTTCCATTTTCGCCGCCAAAATTTCTGACGACCTTTTCTTTCTTTTTTTTAAGTCAGCGACCGAAATCCCGTGAAAATTTTCCATTTTCGCCGCCAAAATTTCTGACGACTTTTTTTTTTTAGTCATCATCGACCGAAATCCCGTGAAAACCCCCCATTTTCGCCGCCAAAATTTCTGACGACCTTTTTTCTTCTTTTTTTTTTAGTTGTCAGCCCCAAATCGTGAATATTTCACTGTAAAAAATTTCGGATGCCCCTTTTTTAAGGAGGGGCTGAGCCTCTCGTAGGGGGGCTTAGCCCCCCAGCCCCCATAGCGCCGCCACTGATAGTATGTAGGCAAAACGCAAGCCTGTATGCCCATATATAGTAGTCATACAATAAACTTTTCAGTAATAATGTTAGTTCGTGATCTGAAATTTAACTGTTTATAAAGGCATAGGCCTATGGATAGGCGATATAGGCCTGCCCATAATAACGGAGCTGCAACAGAATATGTAATGAATACGAATGAGAAGCAGTGGCGGCGCTAGGGGGGTCTGGGGGGCTAAGCCCGCCCTACAAGAGGTTCAGCCCCCATCTAAAAAAAGGCTATCCAAATTTTTTTACATAGAAATATCCACGATTTTCGGCTGACAACTAAAAAAAAAAGGTCGTCAAAAATTTTGGCGGCGAAAATGGAAAATTTTCATGAGATTTCGGGCGAAAATGGAAAATTTTCATGAGATTTCGGTCGACGACTAAAAAAAAAAAGAAAGATAGGTCGTCAGAAATTTTGGCGGCGAAAATGGAACATTTTTGCCGCGGGGCTCAGCCCCCCCCCCCAAACTGAAATCCTGGCGCCGCCCCTGATGAGAAGCAGCATCAGAGCGCGGGTTCATCTAAGTCTGTTTAGGCGTGGAATGTGTTTTCGTGTATAATATGTTAATAGGACAAGGAAACCGTGCGAGTCGCTTAAATTCAATTGATTGAAAATTAGCCAGACTGTTGACTTCATACATGTTCGTTAATCCTGTTCCTATCTGAAAACCGTGAAGTGGTTAGGCGTACAGGAGATTGGATGAGATGCATGAGTACCTTATAAGCGTGTCAGGCTATTGGCATAGCCGCATGTAGACCTACCTGATATGTATTTAGCTTAGGTATATTGTATAGTCGGTATACCATGTTTTCTGAGGTAGAACGTTACGTGTAGGCTAATCGTATGCAGAAAATCAGCGTCTGATGATAGCGAGGTGCAAAGGGCCAAGAAGATCAGATGAGAGTTGACCGGGTGAGAGTTACACCCGAGACCAATTGAAACCACTCAAAGCTTTATAGATAAACTTTACGCTGTAAACTCGGGCAATCAAGGCGCTTCAACTATAGTGGTCTTACTGGCCTATGGTGGCCAAGTGGAGCAGACCATGATCTGCAATAAACAGATGATATCCGGTAGGCCTATAGGCCTACGAAATTAAAGAAGCCGCTGTTTGAAGTAGACTATATGCTTCTTACAGGCCTGTGCAAAAATAGCCTATAGGGCCATCTTCATTGTAAGGGTTATCGGTGACGGGTTTCTACAGGAAAGACAGATACCGGATTCAAACCTGCGATAGGCCTACGTCTGTATAAAAAAATGAGCCTAGACCTATTGCACAGGCCCACAGAGCTTTATCTGCATGTCATTATGGGCCATATCCTAGAGCTCTCCAGGCCGAACACAATTTCATATCCTATCGGAATTATGGTTTTATATCCTATCTGAATTATGGCCTCTGGTCTCGGTCCCTGACAAAGAAGATGGCCCTATATATAGGCTATTTTGCCTAGCCAATGTAGGCCTATCTGTTGCCTTTACAATTACCAACGTTAGACATAGAATGGACTCAGTAGCGTCTGTAGCATGCAAGCAATTTAATAGAGACCTGTATACACATAGGCTGATCATGGATCGAGGAGGTCAGCTGTTTGTCATCATAGTCACAGCTGGTGCTAATCGTTTGTAGTCGTGTATTTCAGCTGCAGCCTGTTTATCAGCCGTTCTGTAGCGGTCCATGCTTATATGGACGATGCCTAGTCTCGTCGTGTCGGTCTTCGTGGCTCTGGCTGTGGCGGTCATCCTGTGGCTAATCGTCCGATGGATGACCAAACAAAGCAGTGCCACAACAAAAGGTAAGCACACCTTTATATATTATGCACTAATACCCAATTATATAGCTCGGCTAATAACAACATTGTTCCAGAGTGTAATTTGTAACTAGTTGCGCCTTTGTTGATATTGATATTGATTGCCTGTTGCCCAGCTGCTATAGTTGTTTTTAACACAGCCTATCCTCACTGCAAAGGTCTTATTAGTCTTAGAACTACACAGGTAGACATGGATGTAGGTGTGGCCGGTCTAACAACACTGTCGAGTGACTTGAGTGGGCCTGCCATTAGTTTGACCAAACTTCTTTCGGTCCTTGCATTTAGTCCAAACTGTCGCTTACTAACTTTGGCGCTTGATAAAGTTTTATTCTATCACAAATGTATCCAGATATGACTCTTGGATTAATATTGACATCACCGGTAGCATTGTAGCCTACGTACAGGCATGAAAGGTCAAATTTTCATAAAAGATGTCCGATAACATAATATTGTAGGCCTAATTGGGGGCCGTCCATAAAGTACGTCACGCTCCAGGGGGGAGGGGGTGTAAGAAAGTGTGACAGTTTGTGACAGAGGGAGGGTCAGGCCATGTGTGACGTCACACATTTATTTTTTAAATTCTTTATTATATTTTTTGTTCTTAGTACCTAAAATCCGACCCGGCCCGGCCAGGCGTGTCTAAAACCCGGCCTGGCGGGATAAAAGTTGATTTCCCGTCACTATCAAAGCGTTTAGGGACACACGTCACTATCAGAGGGATTAGGGATAGTATCCTAGGGTTTAGAGGGTTAGGTAAATGGTTATGTTTTTTAATTTTTTGTTCGAAAGTGTGACGTACTTTAGGGGGGAGGGTCCGAGATTTGTGACAGTTTGTGACAGGGGGGAGGGGAGGGGTCAAAAATGGTCAAAAATAGCGTGACGTACTTTATGGACGGCCCCTTGGCAAGTGATAGCTAGCTATAGGCTATATACTCGAACGTCTTGTGGTTGCTAGAAGAAGTGTTTTATCTAGGCAACTCTATAAAGGGAAGTACCCCAGAGTTTACATCCCCAGAAAAATGGTCATAGTTTTTAGTTGCTGCTTAAAATTATTTCATTAAATGAACTGTTATACCTTGATATTATTTATTATTACGATAAAATGATAATAATTGCTATTATAATATTTGATACTATCACAGTGAGTATAGGCTATATAGGCCTATTATAATTACCGTTTATACTAAATTTGTACTAATATTTTTTTATTGGTAAATGTCTTCTCTTCAATGTTAGGCCTATGTTTTAAATTTCACGCTGTCGAATTTCAAAATGCTTTCTTGAACACTTAGTAAAAAATATCATTACTGCATGCATGGCTTTCCAATTTTGGTAGTTTGGCAGTTCTTAGGCTACTCGGCTTGTTTAGGCTACCATTAGTAGTCTTTTTAAAAAGTTGTGTCCTGCTGCAGGCTGCTGGTCAGCAATTCAGAACCGTCTTGAGCAACAAGCATGAGCTGACTCAATTCAAGTAGGCCTACAGCGAGTGTAACAACGTATATAATTATGCCTATTATACTGCTGTCTGCTGCAGTTATTCATTACAATGGTCCAGCAGCAAAACTGAGTTGCTTAACATGATAAATAAATTATTATCGTAACTATACGGTTTAAGTGTAGGCCTACTGTGTAGGCCTATTTATTGAAATCTTAAACCACGCTTTATCATTATCAACGCTGAAAAAGGTGCCTAATGGAGTAATTTTGTTAAAATGGCAGTTTAGAATGCTTTTATTACAATATGGAAAATGAAAAAATTATTATAATAATAGAAGTATGGTCTATAGGCCTAAGTAGGCCTATTTATTGAAATCTTAAGCCAATCTCATCAGCACTGAAATAGCAAAGCAATTGCTAAAATGACAGCTTAAAATTTTGCCATTGCAATGTGGAAATTGAAAAATTCTCATGGGAGGGGCACACCTCCCTCCCTAAACCACTTCCCTGCTGGGCGCTATTTATGCTTCTCGCCGATCGTCCGTCGGAAGCTCGTTGTCTTCCCCAAAATCTTGATTCCTTAAGACCTGAGGAGTGGAACTAGATTAAGCACTGCATGGTTGATAGGAGTGATAGGAGTAGGCCTACTAGTCCGGTATTAAACCAGATTCGCTATAGCTATTTTGGGTGTTTGTTCTGTTGAAAGTAACAGGTAAAACCGGATATGCAAATCGGGTACTTATAGCCTGATGCAGGCAGCTTTATTATTTGTAATTATTGACATATGGCATTAACGGGTACATATGCCTACCGCCTTCAAAGATCTTTCCTCTCTTTGTCTTTGGTGGGGAAGCTATATACAGTGGCATATATAGGACTATAACAATTATATGCCTAGGCCTACCAACGATTGCAATAATATTACAGATAGTACAGTCTAAAATAGTGTGTATACGCCTAACCATGTAGCTGTAGGCCTAGTTATGCAGGCATAATATGTAATATAGTGGTACCGTAACTTAATTGTAGCCTAGATCTGTTATTAATTACAGAGATTTTTAGAGCGACCTGTAGGCCTACGTGGGATTGATAGGCCGAGTCAGACTTAAGCGCTGAACCGTCTCTTCTGCTTGAAGAGACGGTCATAGCCTATTATATTAGGACTAGAAGTATAGGCCTTTTTTTTATGCAGCATCTTCAGCAAAGATTTACTTCTGTGATTCTTTATGAGGCCAACTGTCAGCAAAAGAGGTGAAAGTACTAGTTACCGTCATAAGCGAGATTTTTTAAGCATTCGACACGGATTTAAAAATATAAACACCCATTATCTGACTCGGAAATTTTTTTACAAGAAAAAACCCGTTAGCATCTTCAGCAAACGTATAAAATTATATTCATTTCGGCACATTATACATTTAAAATATGTTATTATATCCATATATTGTCATATTTTCAGCTATCGTCCGCATTTTTCATTTACCGTCATGGGTGACGTTATCCAGTTATCGGCCAATTATTGGATGGCGTTAACTAATTTCCGTCAGTCTGACGGAAACTGCGGAAATACATATTTGGGTCGCATTTTTAGCCTCTAAACATCATAATTTCAGAAGTTTATTATTTATTAGTCTGCAAAAATTAAAGAAATAATCTGATACTCAGACTATACCTAACTTAGCCTTGACGGAATCCAGCTATCGGCCAATTATTGGATGGCGTTAAATAATTTTCGTCAGTCCGACGGAAACTGCCGACATACAAATTTGGGTCGCATTTTTAGCCTCTAAACATCATAATTCCAGAAGTTTATTATTTATTAGTCTGCAAAAATTAAAGAAATTAAATAATTACTCAGGCTATACTTAACTTAGCCTATATTTTCAGGTCAATCGGCAAAATAATAATAACAAGGATTAGACTATGCAAAGCTATTAGCCTACATATCTGATCGAGCGCTATAATATACTTTGTATATTCTATTATATAAGCTTATAATAAATTATTATAGGCCTAATAATCTAGTTATATATAATATAATATAGCTTATGGATGAGAATAATATCGATATCAGTCCCAGTCTATAGTAAGTCGGTGGGGAAACCATAAAAGATCTGAAAATGATGCAATATTTTCATGTTTGTAAGTCTACTGTCTTGTATGTATATCAGAAGGGACTTAGGAGTGATTATGCACAAGACTGCAAAACATTGAAGGCAATTTACTGAAGCATAAAAAGGCAAATTCAACATTAGGCATGATAAAAAAGGGCAATAGTCACTATAGAGACAAGGATACAATACTGAGGTTGTATAAATCACTGGTTAGGCCACAGTTGGAATACTGCATTCAGGCATGGAATCCATACCTGAAGCAGGACATTAAAAAACTGGAGAAAGTGCAGATAAGAGCTACGAAGATGATTCGGGGTTACAAAGATTTGAGCTATGAAGAGAGGTTGGAAAGGTGTGGGCTAACAACACTGGAGGCAGAGGAGATCTAATTGAAGCATACAAGATCATTCCTGGAAAGGAAGCACTAGGTTGGGAATTCTTTGAATTAGCACCAAATAAAGCAACTCAGGGTCATAGGTACAATGTTTAAGAAGCTGAGATAACTTTGGGACAGAAATTCTTCAGTGCTAGAGTTGTAGGCATATGGAACGGTTTGGATGACAGCACTGTGTCGGTGGACACGGTCACAGGTCCGACTCACAGCGTTTAAAAGAAAGCTAGGAAAAATTGGTTATTAGATATTCCAGGTCAACTTTGCAGTGGTTCTAACACAGACCCAGTGTGTTCTGAACCACTTAAGACCCTGTGTTATATTATATTATATTATATTATATTAAGTAGAAGTTGCCAACATCCAGTTGAGCAGTCTTCGTGCACCCATCCAGTTTTGGCAGTATAAGGCTACTAATTTTGATTTTATCACGACTCATTTTTTGGCTAGCCCTCTTGTTTTGGATTTTTCTCTCATGCCGAATTGTTATCGTGTGGCCATAACTTATTACCCATACTACTGGTCTTGGAAAATCTGTCTGACTTGCCTATAGATTTTTCTGACCATTAATTTTGCTAAATTAGACATTTCCATGTAATTCATGATGAATGCCACTTTTAAATAGAAGTCTCAGGTTAAGTGCTTTCCATCCCAATTGTGCTTTCAGTTTAGGCAGCTTTTCTTCAAGAATGACTGAAAACTTGTGTAAACTTCAACAACTTCTGAGGTTAGTTGTAAGGCAGCTTTGGAATATAAGCTTATTGCCATAAAATAGATAGGATACCCATTGCTCTGTTGCAAGAAGTCACTGAGCACTGCCTGGGGTATTTACTCGGTCCAGTGTGTCTATTAATATTATTATTATTTTTTAAATTTTTTATTATATCAGAACTTTAATCGAATATTATTTGTTTAATGGTAACAAAAACTGATATAGACACACCGCTATCAGGTACAAAAAGCAGTTGATCAAATGGAATATAATATATTAGGCCTAGTTTACAAAATAATGCTCATTTAAGCTAGTCATTGTGACGAAAACCAGCAATTAAGCGTCATACAAGTAGCGATTTTCACCTACCGTCCACCAATCCTGCCTGTAAAAGGCTGTAAGCCTATTATGACGATATCTAAAATATGTCTTCTTTCGTCATGCCGGTAACTAAAAAAACCTATCGTCATAGCCTGACGGTGATTAATTTTGGCTTGTTTTGAGAAGTTAGTTCGCGTCATAGACATTATTTTATTAAAATAATGCTAAATTATTTTTAAAATACCACAACTGAGTAGAGTCATGGCTAACGTTCACGGTGCTTTTTACCGCGATGTTCACAACCAAACAAATAAAGCGAAAAACTTCAGAGTTTGTCAGCCGTTCGCAATCAAGAAAACGGATAAATATCGCACTTTTCCAGGCCCGGAAGAATTTAATTTTTTCTCACTAACATAAAATGTTTATAACAACATGACTTCAACAGCATTTAATCAAGCAATAAATAACGCAACTCGAGACCAAACTATAATGTACTTTTGGAAGTTGCAAAAAAGAAACTTTTATATAAAACGCTCACTTATGACGGTAACTGGGTCTATGACGGCAACTGGTACGTTCACCCTAGGCCTATTTTTTATGCAGCATCTTCAGCAAAGATTTACTTCTGTGATTCTTTATGAGGCCAACTGTCAGCAAAAGAGCCATGGCAATAAAAGTTCTGAGTTCTATAGTAAAAAGAATTTCATTTGGTAGACCTGCGACAAATGAGATAAATTCCTGGCGCCTTGACGGAGCAGTCAGAGAGCCTGAGATAGGTCCCTAAAACTGTCTTAATTAAAGTGAGGGTGCGACCGACGATATAGCTGGGATATCATACCCGAATAGGCCGACGTACATTGCCCGGGAAATTACGGGGTTTCACTCGATCCCCACCCGCAGAGTGAGGGTGGTCCTGGTGGTCCTCTGTCTAGTTGCAAATTTGATTTATTGTTGTGAAACTGCGGCGATGTGGAAATAGCGAAATTTCGGTTTTATTCCCCACCCCGCTCCAATGTTGAAGGGAATTCGCCAACCGATCTCCACTCGCCGGTGATCGTCCTGACGGCCCTAGGAGGATTTCAGGTCAATAGCTACGAAACTGTGGCCGTGCACATAATAATATAGGCCCGCACACGTACATTCCCCTTTAGATTTATAGGTAGGCTAGCTATACAATTATAATAGTAGTCCCTTGTGCCACTTGATTTTTGTAACAGCTCATTTTGAAGGTAACATAACGTACGTAGAATACTATAACATAAATAACTCTAAATGTTCAAGCAATGCCTGGAGACTCTGTTCGTAATGTCTGGTCAACTATAATAGCCTATACGCTCACGTAGATCAAAAGCCCTTAACACTATAGAGCCGCTTAAACCAATTAAGGTGGTCACCAAATAATTATTAATACAGTGCACGCCATTGAAGTGCATAACGGATAAGTGCAGGAGGATTCGTTAATTATAGCCAATTAAGTGTCCTTGTTTGACTATAGGCCCACTGGCTGTTTTAGGCTACATTAATACTATAATCAATGCGCTTAATTGCACAGGCTGCTTAGAACAGTCTGGTCGCCCATAGGCTGTTCTCTCGTCGGCAGCCAATGACTGCGACTGTGGAGTAGGTCTAGCATGTGACAGCTGCACTGCGGTCTGCATTAGCATGTGACGACTACAGTCACTGCAAGTATTATAGCATGTGTTGTTAAACACACGTATCAATACATTTAGACAATCTTGCACACAACATGTAAACTTCTCTGATGTGCATAAATCAGTTTGGCACCTATAGGTTCAAGACTGTTCCAAGGCTACATAGACCTACATTCAAGCAGTGTCTACTGTAACTTCAGTTTACAACATTTTTCTTATATACATTTTAAATTTTATATGCTTCTTTAATCAGGTTTTTCTTAAAAATAATTTAATTCAATTTTTGTTTCTTGGATTGTTAAATAAATAAATTCTTGAACTTAAGAACTTTGAGATGGTCCATAAATTAATACAGAAACCAGACCCCATATGCTTAAAGCAGTTTCCTTGTTTGCATACAGAGGTTCACTTGCCAAACGATAAAGATGTGGTCAAAGGTACAACAAAGAACTTGCGCAGCGATAACAATTCAAGTGAAGTGATTGCGTCATCGCATCAGTCTTCAACCACAGAAAGATGTATTTTGGAGGAATCTCATCCACTCCACAGTCGTTCATCTGGTCTGATCAGCGAACAGAGTCATACAAAAGTTGCATTCGAACCCTTCACAAACATTCTGCAGCTGGAGCTCGCTCAAGAGCGGAAACTTCGTGAAAGGGCCGAGGACTGGGCCGAGTTCTTGGCCCGTGAGTTGGAAGCCCACATCACGGCAAGAATTGATGCTGAACGACGAAGTCGTAGGCTGGAGAAAAAGATGAACTCTTTCAGCCCAAAAGTCTTGACAGGTAATTAATCGGATTGTAAATTTTGCAGTCTGCATTTTCTTCATTCAGTTGACAGCGAAAAGGAATCAAACTACAGTTCAAGTGTAATATTTATAGTCTAATTATGAGCAAACGTGTGCAAGTGACATTGAACTTTACAGATACATCACCTCTTAATCATGGTCCATTTGTAGAGTACTGCTTTATTTGGAATCACAGTCCATCGTGGTTAGCAAACTGTCTTCAAGTAAACATGTCCAGTTGAAAAGAAGCCTATACAATCACCAATTGCAACTTTACATCTATTCTGATGTGTCTGTACTATTTTGTAAGTCTAGAGCACAGTTAGGACCAACACAAAGTACTGCAGAAGCCAAACACATCACAAAAAGAAGTCTTCATTATTTCAGAAATCATTTTTATCACAGTTATGTATTGTCAGCCTACTTCAGGCAGAGGGATCAAACATCAAGTTATTGCGAGAGACATTCACACAAGCATCATAAAGACTAGGAAAAGATGTCAACAGAATAACAAACAAATCTGTAAACTTATCGTATGATATAAATGAAAAATGCACAATCTCAACTTTGTGTATGATTGGCAGTACTGTTGTATTAGCTGTAGCCTGTAGGCTCTACAGTCTGTACATGTACTGTGAAGTTTCAGACGTAGATTGAACTCCTAAGAAACCTTGGGCTGTTTTAAATTAGACAATCTTGTAGGAATGCAGTCATGTATATATGAGAAACTAAACATATTGGTTTCACATATATCAGCATAATTTAAATATGAAACAATTAACGAAATCTATGTATTTATATTTCAGTAAATGATAAAAGACCTGTTGCAAAAAATTTCAAAGATATCAGTGAAGCTCATGCGACTTGGCAGAAAATGTGTGATATCCAGAATAAACAATGGCAAACAGATAGTCTGACATATGGAACAGATCATGACGAAAAAGAATGGCAGCAGATAGTGGATGCCAACAAAAGATTTCTCCAAACAATAGAGGCATATAACAAAGAAAAAGACAAAAGAACAACTACATCACGTACAACCGAAGAACAGTGCCTTCACAGAAATAGACGGGGATCTTCAAGAGATGGCAGTAAGGAGGATCTAAACACTGAAAAGATCAACATAACAGTAGAAGCATGTAGTCCTGGTGATGAACAGAAGATGATTGGAGGAACAGCAGATTTCACAAAATTGAGACTGCCATCATCTGAAGACCAGCACAATTTCGAAGATGATAGGATGAAAGTTCGTAAAGGAACATCTAACTCAGATCATGAAACTAATCAATATGACAAAACAGAAATAGACAAAAACCCTCTAGTCTGTACAGATTCGTTAAGCAATATCAAGAAAACAACGGAAATATGGGAGAACCTACGTACGTCAAGAGAAACGCTCAGCTCAGCAGAAGACTTGTCTCCCTCATCTGCAGATTTTGCAGACAGAAAAGGACTTCAAGTTTCATGCAGCGATATTACCCCAGGTCTCGTACAGAAGAATTTGAAAATGTATGAGACAAGTGAAACAGTTGAAAATATGGAAGACCAGTAAATAAGTCAAAAGTGTAACAATGTTAACAGAGCAGCTTTTAAAATGCGCAAGACAAACTATGGTGGCTAAAATTGGGAAAGAATGAAATTTTGGAAACACGCAATTAATATATGAGCAACAGAAGAAATCGATTCGTTAATCAGTTGATAACCACGCATCATTTTTTTATTCAGTTTTAAATAGTCATTACAGCGCAACATTGGTTTCATTTCTTATTCAGTTTTAAATAATCAAATCAGCATAACATAAGAACATTGTACTTCAGATCAGTCCAGAGCTTTGGGTTAAAAATGCCAATGGTCAAAATCTCTAGAATGTTTTATAGGCCTCCATAAAAACACTGTTATCCTCTGCTGTACTGAAGATGTTAGCGAAGTGTTCCTTATTTCTAACAACGAGAATCATCATTCATCTCTTGTATAGACAGATGGAAGACTATCTTTGCCATGGCTGGCTAGGGTTAGAGATATGGGCATCAGCACATAGAGGCAAATTCGAGTGATTAAAAAAACTGAATAGTAACTGGATACATTCTCAACTTTCAGCGACAAGTAACATCTGCTAATTATTATGAAATAGTGTACTAATATTTAATCTTGAGTTTTGATCAAATTACCAATGTGTACTTCTTACATAACATAAATTTATGGAGCTTACAAACAGACTGTACATGTACCACATACCAAAGTGCTCTTTAATTTTAGGTCTTGGAATAGCTAATCATTTGAATATTTTTATAACACCTTCAGGGTATCTTGAGGGCAGTGACACATGACCATACAAAATATTATTTCGATGTAACTAACAATATTAGCTGAAAATATTTTCTTGATTTCTTTCGTTTAGTAACGTAAACATATTTAGCGGAAAATTATTCAAGGAAGACCAATTTAGACCATCCATTGCACAAGAAAGAATTATACACATGAACAACCATTTCCCTGACAAAAGAGTGCAATATTCATATTAACCTGGAATGGCACATGACAGAACTGCAACTTACCTAACGAGGAGCCTACAGTGTTCCTCCCAAAGGAAGAATGTAATTACTTTACATGGGTGGAAGCCAATAAACATGTTACAAAGTGTAGCACCGTACAAGCAGAAAAGTTGGGCAAATTAGCCACAATTTAAGCAGCACAGTTAACAAAGTTATAATATAGTTGCGGACAGACTTGTCACCTCAAAGGTCTGAAATGACAAATTTGCAGCAATTCATGCATTTGAGGGTCGCCATGTGTCGACTGTCGAGCCATAAATAAGACCTCGCCTGATACAATTTGATGACAGACACAATGACACAGATCATGATTGCAAATCATTCATTCATAGATGCGAGTAAAAATATACACCATAAACCATGAATTCTGATCTTCTAAGCTTTGTCAATTTAGTATTAACTAAGAGAACATAATTCTGTAAAAAAAATTAGATTTTTCGCAAAAACTGTTGGTTGCTCATGTTGGAACCTCAACTTGTCAGCATCGAGCTTTTTCAGTTGTAGGTCCTTCTGTCTGGAATAGTCTCCCATTGGAGATACACCCGTTACCTAGGTTGACTCATCAGTGTTTTACAGGCTCCTTAAAACTGTTTTTCTTATCACAGTGGTTGGACTGGGAGCGCCTGTCCTGTAGGGGCGCTATATAAATTCTTGAAACAAATGAATGAAACAACACAGTTGCAAAGAGTCATAAACGATTCACAACAGTCATAAATAATCAACTAAAGTAAGTAAGTAAAGTCATCCCAGGGCTGAAGGCCCGTTGGTGAGGCGCTCATCTCCTTTTCTTGGCCCTTGAGCCGGCAATGGACGAATCCCAAGGTCCTGGACACGGGGCCAGTGATTTTCCAGGACTTGCCGTTTACTTCCCAGCTTACGCCGGTACCAAATTATACTGCTTGGTGACAGAGGCACGTGTGCGTAAACAACTTGCCCAAGGTCGTTACCCGGATTCGAACCGCAACTAAAGAGACATTCTTTAACTGATAGCTGATGAGTCATTGCTCAGCTTAGTTTGTATCTTAACGATCATTTGTCGAGCATAGAAATCACGATAGTCATCTGGCAGAGTATCCAACAGCTTAAGCGCCCTATCCAGAACTTGTCCAGCACGCCCGGCTGCAACCAAGTCTTTATTTCCATACGTGTCATTGTTGTCGTACTGTTCAGCGCTCAGATGGCGCCAGAATACATTGACTGCGACTCCACGTTCTACATTGATCACGTTGTGAAACCAGAGTGCTAGAAAGCAAAACAAATTATCTCCAGTTTTTCAACCAATTGTTTTACACATTTTATTATGAGAATGTTAACAAAATGAAAAACCACACACAGTGAAAATGGGTCACAGTAAGAAATATTATTGGTGACAGAGTTGTAATACTTATTGTCTGAAAGTCCTAAGCTGTACCTCAGCAAAGCCCTTTTTAAGGAATTTCATTGTAGTAATTAAACAGTAATCAATCTTGCATAGGCCTTAAATCTACAGCTTTCATGTACCATAAAGTGATTTAATTGAAGCAAGTGTAATGAATGTAATATGGGTACAGTAAGTTTGTACATATTTTTCATGAACACGAAGATCAGAAGCACTTAAACTCTCTACATTTCGCCAACGCGATGTGAATTACAGTAGGCTACAGACCTGGCCAATAATAGTGAAACTAGGGCAGTTTGAGGCATGGACTTCATGAATACCCAGTATGTGACATTGAGATATTTTACAAATGGTTCTAATGCTGTCAGAGAATGATATACTGGATTCAGACATGACGTACAAACTGCATGCAAACTGTGTGCAGTCAACAAGCATCTATGAAATAGAATACAAATAGGCAGATCATATATTATTATGCAGAGTTGCCGATTAATGCCCAAGACATGCAATCAGCTAGTAAAAATAGAATAAAATTGAAGACAAAACTTAACCAGGAATAAAGAGAACATCTCCCGGATGTAAGATGACTTCGTATGGAATAGCCTTCTGGAAGTCAGGAAAGCGCTCCAGGTCCGGATTGTCTATGTCGAGGACTTCGGATTTGTCACCTAAGAATTTTTTAAGATCACCAGCTGCAGGTTTAATCTAATAATTTAATAAGAATTTTCTAATAGTTTCTAATCAGAGCTTTAAAGCCTAAAGTGATTATTCAGCAAGCTGTTAAATTTTATGCACAATTACAAGTTGATCGTGGTTTACAGTTTGACATAGCAACTCTATATTGTTTGTGTTTGTAGAGGCACCCATGTAACTATTATTATTTTATGCAGCAGATATGACAAATCTTAAACCTTTCAAAGACACATTCCCAGCATGCATAGGCATCATTAGAAAGTACTATTCTTTGGAATATATACAGTTGTACATCCTGTATGCGTGTATGGTATATGCAGATATGCGTAAGAAGCATATATGCATGTACATGGTACTGGTGGAGGTAAATACATACATGAGCATCTCAGTAAATGTATGCATTCATTCAGTCAAGTAGAAATGTATGCATGTAAATAAGCAATATACTATGCATGAGTCTATGTATCTATTTACATGTACACATATAAAGTGCAAGTTTATCAAATATTTATTGAATGTCTGAGATTATCAACAACTCTATCATCAGTAGGATATTATTATCAGTTCATTAAGATCCAGTTATCAATCTAAGAGATATAAATGTATAAATGCTATGGAGTCAAGGTGAGTGATCATTACCTTTGAGGTATAGATGAAGTGCATCTTTTGGACTGTAAAGGACAACACGTTTCATACCACTGACCACCATCAGCAAATTATCCATTACCTGAAGCATCAATGACTACTCAGTTCACACGATGTCAACCAAGTTATCAGCAAATGAAATTTTGGGAAAAAGGAAGAAATTTCCTGCTTAGACACTCTTTACAAAGACTTAGGCATTGCCCAACTTAGCGTAACAGGGAAGAGACACGTCTGTTGCCCAGCTGTTTTTTAGAGTTAAATGCACAATCACATCATGGCATTGTTATACAAAGAAGTTCAAGGATCAACACTCATTCCTAGAGCTCTCTCTATGCCCTCAGTATTCTTAATTATGGTTGCAATCTCACATTACATGTACTGCTATTAGAGAATGTTATAGAGTAAAGCATGTGCAATCATGACACAATTCACATCAAAATAGTTGTTTAATTGTACACTGTAAGTAAAGCACAAGGTAATGCAACAAGCAATTTATGTAGCACTTTTATAAGTACAGGTCTACAACTGCTTAAAAAGGATGGAAAGACTGCCAAAGCAACTACATTTGGGTAGTCACATCTCAGTAACTGTACTTGGCTAAATATAATTTTTAAATAGCATTACATTTAAATAAACCAATTTACCACAGTAGTAGAACTGAACATTTTTTGAGTGGAAAATCAGAAATCACTTACATCATAATGTGTCCAGAGTTGAGCATTCTGGGAAGATATTCGAAAAACACTTGAGAAGAACCTGTCCTCATCAAACAGTTTTGGGAACTTAACATCAGCCGACAGTTCTGGAAATTCTTTACGAACGTCTGCAACATCTTTCCTCGGATTGTCTCCGATAGACCTCAAGTAATATTTCTCATCCTGTTGAAATAAGGTTAGCAAATAGTAAATCCATAAGAAGCTCTAATCCTTCCTTACGTCTCAGATTCTGTATGTCTACTTTTGTATAAAACTTTCATTTCAAGGTAAACAAAATCTTTCAAACATTAATCCATGCAACTAGAACTGAAAACTCTTATTCTTCACTTGCTGGGATGCTGCAACATATAGGATGAATTACATGGCATCAATTACAAGTTTTTAATGACAGAATGTGAAATGCATTAAATGAGTTTAAGTGCCCTTGCACTATCATCATCATCATAAATGGCCATAAGAAAATTTACGGCCAACGTGCAAAATGTTTTAACTGTTGTACAAAATCAAGTCTTCAACTGCTCTAACACTGCAAAGCTTTGAACTGACCTTTGCGAAATACGGTGAAACTTGCTCCGCTGAATCGACACGCTGAATGAACTCCTCAAAGGTCATAGTTCT
Organism: Lumbricus terrestris; assembly: GCA_949752735.1. NCBI lineage: Eukaryota > Metazoa > Annelida > Clitellata > Crassiclitellata > Lumbricidae > Lumbricus > Lumbricus terrestris. The sequence continues at coordinate 74,055,331 of OX457036.1, read as the reverse complement.
GTTGGGATACATACATAGTACTTCATATTAGCAAGTGCTAATAACAATGAGGGCCGTAAATACTCATCATCATTTCGTGCAACCACTACTTTCCTAGTATTATATCATGTAGGCCTACTGTACCTATTACAATTTTTGGCAATGGACATAAACTTTGGTTTGGTTTCTCTTGCACTATTTTTAGTTTATTTTTTACACATATTAATAAACAGTAGCTGTGTAAAGAGTAGCCTGGAAGCAGGCCCGTCGACAGAAATTCCGGGCCCCTGGCAGAGCAGTCACGAGCCCTATTGACTATCCTTTTGAGCAAATTTAAATAAATATAAATAACAAAAGTGTGGGTACGAATGTACGATAATGCATAGGCCTACATCTATGATTAATTTTTAATCAGGTCTTAATGTTAAGGATATAATTTTCAAACAAGCAACCTTTCTGGATTTAACTGCAGGAAAATCGTTTATAATATCCCAAAAGCTCTCCATTTTGTCTGTGAACCTTAAAATGCACTTCATCACCGGGAAAATTGTCCGGATGTATTGGAGGACCGTTTCTTGTATGTCTATAGACTGTAGTAGCCGATAGACTGTAGTCAGTGGCGGATCCAGAACGTTTCGAAGGGAGGGGCCAAAATTTTCGGTCTTGTTGGTGGAACAGGGGAAAATTTGGTGTGATTTTCGCCGCCAAAAAAGATACCAACTCATCTGCCAAAAAAGTTGATGACCTTTTTTTTTAGTCATCGACCAATTTTCCTGGAAAAGATGATACCATTTCAACCGCTAAATCGAATGGGGGAGGGGCACATCCCATACGATTTTTTAAATGGGGGGACCTGATGCCCTGTTTTTCTCTCCCGCTACATTTATTTAATGGCTTGATGAAACCAAATGGGGGGGGCCACGTCCCATGCAATTTTTAAATTGGGGGGCCATGACCGGATTGGCCCCCCTGGATCCGCCCCTGACTGTAGTAGCCTATAATTGTTTGTGTCGGCATGGGCCCTGGTGGCAGTGCCAACATTAAAACCAAGTTGTTTTAGAGTTCCTATAATTTAAGCATTTTCAAAAGTCTTATTTATAATGTTATCTTTTGGAGTTATGATCACAGACTTCATTTTAGTCCATTCGGCTATGATCATCAAGCACGTTTAATTCACTATAAAAATCAACCGATCTAGGAGTGATTAGGGCTCCGATGATTTGCCTTCTTTTGAACCTCCTAATTGAAATAAGGTGCGAATACCAACTTGTGCCTTTTCTATTAGCTAAATATTTTCTTTCGTTTTGTGCTTCAGATTTGCATAAAGATCTATCGTAACAAAAGAAATTTACCTTTTAGATTTATTTACTTACTGATTGAAATCGGAAAATGTTTAAGCTTATATATGTCAATCATTTAGCAGAAGAGCATTTTGAGACTTAAGTGGGTGTGTTCTTTGGCCAAAAAAGCTGAAGAATAAGGTAATGAAGGTCAGTTGCTTGAAACTTTAACAGCTGTAGCTATCATGTGACAGTAATATGAGACTATTTTTAAAATTATATTTAATCATAAACTTTGTATAGGCTAAGTCCTATAAGTGAATATATAGGCTGGGCTCACCATCTGCAATAAACATAATATATAAAAATATTAAAATCAGTGTATCCTGGGCCCTCCGGGTCCATAAAAGATGCCGGGCCCCTGGACATTTGCTCTTCTGTCTTCCCCTCTCGATGGGCCTGCCTGGAAGCAGAAGTGTTTGTGGAATCAAGATGAAGATGCGCATGGAAATGCATTATTGTAGGAATGGTGTTTGATATATTGCCCCGGCAAACGGGTTGTGTTAATGCAAAGGAGGCTTTACTTTCAATATTCTTAAAAAGGGAAACACAACACCATGTAATTCGCATAGTCATCATATTCCTAAGAGCAATGGACAATTGGACATGTGAAACTCAAATAATGATACTGCACAAGTTCTCCCATTATCATTCATCAACGAAAGATGCTGCTGCAACACAGAATAAACAACTTACCTGTTGCAATTATACTACGACAGTAATTCAGGAACTGGCAACACAAGCAAGAGTCTTAACAAAATTAAATTAGTTAATTGAATATATCCAGATCATTTTGTTCTAATGCTCACCTATAGGCAAAGTTTTTGCCTAAAAAGTCCATTTGAGGCGAAGAACAGACATGAACTTTCACCAGTTTCTTTCCACAAGTTTTCTTCAAATAATCCCATGTCCATTTCTCAACACAAGAGCCAATATCTAATGACTTTATCACCAACGGTAATCTCTAAAAAATACCAACCATCACCATACCATATAAAGACAAGTACTACTGACCAAACTTATATTGCATTTCTGGAATGACATCATGACAGCTCTATTCTACCACCAAGCAGCTGCACTGACTAAGCAGACTAAGCTTTGATTGCATATTTTCATTAATTTATTTTTAAAGTTCTGGTTGTGTTGCAATACAAGGTGGCAAATTAATTTTTCTCATCTGGCATTCCTTTAAAATGGTGGTTCAAGCAGAATTTTTCAATAAACCGATATATATTATATAATCCAATAGCTGCATTCAGCACCCCCGTAATTCCAAAATTGTATGAGAAATTTTTCATGTCACTCTTTGAGGCTGTAAAAAATTGCATGATTAGGGCTGCCAACTTTTGATTCTGCCATTCCGGGACGCCTACAGGGCTGTAGCCGTTTGATGTACGCGCGATTACTAATTTACACGGTCCACATAACCGCATAATGTAAGAAATGCTTTGTGTCATTCCAATATAGGATCTACACTCCGCCAAAAAATGATCCTTAATAATAATTATTACAGATAAAATCGTCAAAAGACAAGTCGCTCAAAGTTTAAGATTATAATCGACTTCAAGAAGACAGTATTTCAAATTCTAGCAACCTATAGGCTAGGCCAACCATGGTAACCAAACTTATGAACCAAGCACTAGAGTATAGGCTATAGGCCAAGTTCATCAGTAGCCTATATGGTCATGCATTTACAGGTTACGTCATGCATGCAGATAATGTACATATTATTTATTTGTTTTTTATTAAATTATTGGCGCTGCGACCGAAGAGCAGAATTGTATTGCCATAAAATCATCTTTCTGAGCTTCAGATGGTTCGAGAACACCGAGCACAAAGTCATAGAAACCAGCACATGCCATGCTGAAATTTATATTTATCAACAGTCCGTTTTAACAAGGTCGGTGCTCATGTAATTCAGACTGAGTGCCAGTGGTTTGAAAAGTCTTGAAGACTACAACGCAGCGCCATGCACCATCGGATGTTCAGCCAACAACTTTAAGTCTGATAGAGCGCGAAACGCAAAATCCATCGTACAACTTGTTGAATTAGTATGCAAAATATGAGCAACATTTTGGGATTGGATCTCAGCAAATTCCGGGACAATCTGGGATCATTCCGGGACACGGGACGCACAGTGCCGATTCCGGGACTGTCCCGGCGAATCCGGGACGGTTGGCAGCCTATGCATGATGGACCATTTTCCTAAAAGGATGTTCCATCTTTCATCAATCCAGCTGCCTCTGGATGTCCTGGCATGACATTATGTCAAACCCTACGCCACAACAAGATAAGGATAAGAAATTCTTGTCATGTTGGCTGTAAATTTCGCCCCTTGGTCCCAGAAGGCACACCAATATTCATGAACAACTCCATAAAATCATTACATGTTAACAGCTTTCAGTTATAGTGAATTAAGTCATTACACGGCCTGAATAGCATATATACATACATACTATACTATCACTGTATTTACGCTATATAGGCCTACAGGGCTAGTAGCAGCCTGTATAGCATACATATAGCAGCCCATAGGCCTATAAGACGGACGCTAAAACAAGCCAAAGACGTCTGAGATGACCTGGTTTTGCCGGTTTGGAACCATGGTTTACTAAATCAACTGGACTAGTTGGAACTCGCGTCTAAATAAATTTTTAGTGACGTTCAGAAGCTCGTAACTTAATTAATGTCACAGATAATTTCGTGAAAGTTTCAGCTTTATAGGGTCTACGAAAATATTGATATGATGCTGTGCCTGCAAGTGCAAGGGCCAAACTGCAGTATCGGGGACCGCGTGTGTCGGTTAGGGTCAGTTATGCGTCGTGAGGGTCGGTTAGGGTTAGTGTTAGGGTCGTCATTAGATATTATATATACTATACTAAGATATTGTGTATGCTTCGGTCCCCGATACTGCAGTTTCGCCAGTGCAAATTCACTCACAATGTCAGAAATTCGGTTCTTAATGCTCTCTTCTGTACCACTCTCAAAAGTCAATTCTTCCACATGTTTACGTACGGCGGCTGCCATTTTCTGGCCGCGTTCGAGAGGTCGCGTTCGTCTTCACAGTTAATAAACGTAAGCGAGTAAGCCTAGGACTTGTTAAATAAGATAAGATAAGATAAGAATATTCTTTAATATACCAATTGCCAACATTTCTTTGTAGGCTTATCTATTTACCATAGTCTTAAATTCAATTTAATTCAATTCGAACTTAAATTAATGCGCTTATATTCGTTCATTTTTTGAAGATGAGCAAATGTGATTTAAAGTAAAAGGCGTATATTTTATGGAACTAGGTTTCGCAAATGCACGAAAATTGCCTGCTCTGCGAGTACACAGCTTTGTGTTTTAGAGAAAATTTGAACATTATGTTCGTATAGCTGCGAGGTGATGATAACTTCATTTATTGTGGCGCTACAACTCTACCATCGCGACCAATGTTACTCTCATATACGTCGATGGTTACTCTATTATTGTAACTCTGTTTATAATGAATATTAAGTATAAATCGGCCCCAGATTAAAGACATTTGCTTTGCGTCTTCAAAAATTTGTGTAATTGCAATTACAACCGAAAAGTGCAGAAACTTTTGGTGTAACTTTTCACAAAAGAAGAAAATCTTCTGAGAAACAAAAATTGACAGCCTTTTTGTGAAATCGAAAGCTAACTCAACAGTTGTTGACATTGGTAAGTTATTTGACTGCAGAAGCTAAATTTTTCGGCGATTGTGGGTGCGAGCAACGCCCCTTGAAAATCACTATACAAATTCAGGTATTTTTCAGTGCAGTATTTTCAGTATTTACAGTACTCGATATAGAATTCTGGTTATTTTGCGAAGTGAGGTAGCAGCTGTACCGATTTATTCGTTTGAAAGTAAATGATTATGAGATATCATGATAATATTATGTTGTCTAGTTATGCTCTATGGCGCTACACTTAGTCTAAGGGTCATTCCATGTCAAATCAACAAATTTTTCAGAAAGTTCCAGGTCGACCATCTCGGATTTTACTGAAAATTTTTCAGAATATTTATTATGGTATTAGAGGAAACTATGCCAAATTTTAGATCAAAATCTTAAGTAGTTTTGAAGATATTAATTTTCAAAGACGTCTGGGGTGACCTCGTTTTCGACGTTTTGGAAGTCACGCCTAAATTTGTAACAATGTTCAGAAGCTCATAACTTCATTACTATAGCAGATAATTTTATGAAATTTCCAGGATGTTTAGTCTTTGTGGTTTAGATGACATGCTGAAGAAATGAAAGATCAGTCTTGAAAATTCTGATGTTAGGACCCAACTGAAAATGGTTTTAAAAAACTTGCGGATGTCTGACGATCATACTTTGCTGCCCTGGTGTGGCCAAAATGAATTTTTTTTAAAGAATATTTTAACAACCTGTGATACTAATGTACTTTCTCTACAAAAATATGCAAAAAGTTTGAATTTCTGTTGCATGCCTACTACCATGTGGCCTTCCAAATTTGGAAAATTCCATTCCGAAGACCATTTTCAAGGTCAAAGATCATCATGTTTGTTAGGTCATGGAGCAATAAAATTTACATCATTGGAAAGAGCAGCTCAGATACTCTAAGTGCACCAAAATTTGTGATGGAGTCTCTTCTTGTTCGTGCAATATGTTTTTTTCAATTGTGGCAGTTTTCTGCATTCGCGAGTTTATAATGGAGTCAATATCAGGGCATTATATTGTGAAATAATATCTGTAATAAGTCAATTTTTTCAGATTTCAGTCTGACGATCATACTTTGCTGCTCCTCATCTTCCTCAGGTCTTGAAGTTATTAGGTGGATGTCTAACTTGATGAGTCACTATCATATGAAAGATATATCTAAGAGATACACATGCCCGAAAAAATGTAAATTGGCATTTGTGCAACATTTACAAATTTATAAATTTAAAATCACAAGGACTACCACCAAGATTCTTGCATATTTGGAAAGAACACAAAAAACTGATTGGATGAAAAAAATATCAGCCCACTGGTTAATTTCCTAGCCGTGATATGACAGTCCAAACTTGGTGGATCAGGACGTTTCTCGTGAATGATGTAATATGGCATTTGTACAAGATATGCAGATTTATTAATTGAAAATCACAAGGACTACCACCCAAATTCTTGCATATTTGGAAAGAGCAGAAAAAACTGATTAGATGAAAAAAATATCAGCCCACTGGTTAACTTCCTAGCCGTGATATGACAGTCCAAACTTGATGGATCATGCCGTTTTTCGTGATTAGTTTTGTGCCACTTGAATTAAAAGCTAATCACGAGAAAACGGCATGATCCAGCAAGTTTGGACTGTCATATCACGGCTAGGAAATTAACCAGTGGGCTGATATTTTTTTCATCTAATCAGTTTTTTCTGCTCTTTCCAAATATGCAAGAATTTGGGTGGTAGTCCTTGTGATTTTCAATTAATAAATCTGCATATCTTGTACAAATGCCATATTACATCATTCACGAGAAACGTCCTGATCCACCAAGTTTGGACTGTCATATCACGGCTAGGAAATTAACCAGTGGGCTGATATTTTTTTCATCCAATCAGTTTTTTGTGTTCTTTCCAAATATGCAAGAATCTTGGTGGTAGTCCTTGTGATTTTAAATTTATAAATTTGTAAATGTTGCACAAATGCCAATTTACATTTTTTCGGGCATGTGTATCTCTTAGATATATCTTTCATATGATAGTGACTCATCAAGTTAGACATCCACCTAATAACTTCAAGACCTGAGGAAGATGAGGAGACTAAAATCTGAAAAAATTGACTTATTACAGATATTATTTCACAATATAATGCCCTGATATTGACTCCATTATAAACTCGCGAATGCAGAAAACTGCCACAATTGAAAAAAACATATTGCACGAACAAGAAGAGACTCCATCACAAATTTTGGTGCACTTAGAGTATCTGAGCTGCTCTTTCCAATGATGTAAATTTTATTGCTCCATGACCTAACAAACATGATGATCTTTGACCTTGAAAATGGTCTTCGGAATGGAATTTTCCAAATTTGGAAGGCCACATGGTAGTAGGCATGCATCAGAAATTCAAACTTTTTGCATATTTTTGTAGAGAAAGTACATTAGTATCACAGGTTGTTAAAATATTCTTTTAAAAAAATTCAATTTGGCCACACCAGGGCAGCAAAGTATGATCGTCAGACATCTGCAAGTTTTTTAAAACCATTTTCAGTTGGGTCCTGACATCAGAATTTTCAAGACTGATCTTTCATTTCTTCAGCATGTCATCTAAACCACAAAGACTAAACATCCTGAAAATTTCATAAAATTATCTGCTATAGTAATGAAGTTATGAGCTTCTGAATGTTGTTACAAATTTAGACGTGACTCCCAAAACGTCGAAAACGAGGTCACCTCAGACGTCTTTGAAAATTAATATCTTCAAAACTACTTAAGATTTTGATCTAAAATTTGGCATAGTTTCCTCTAATACCATAGTAAACATTCTGAAAAATTTTCATTCAAATCCAAGATGGTCGACCTGGAGCCATTTGTTGAATTGAGGCGGAATGACCCCTAATGTAGTAGTTGTTGATTTGCTTTTTTATCCTAAGTACTAAATAGCACGTTTATCCATAAAAGAATAATACTTACTATGAGGGCTCCAAACTGCCATGGAACATATGAGAAATGTGATACTTAGGCATTCAGATAAGCTAATATCCCAACAATTGCCATATTTTGGCTCTGAAAGATTGCGACGTGAATGCTGAATTGCTGATGACCCATTTGATGAATTGGTGGTGTAACTGTCATGTTTGTCACAATGTTTGTGCTTTACCTTAAGCCATATTTTCTCAGTAAAAAGTCATGCATTCAGTGTTTTGAGTTTTTTTCTTACAGTGCTATATAGGTTCTTTTATATATGCATGCAATTTGTTGACTAATTGAAAGCATCTAGAGAATTGGGTGAATGTGTCTAGATTATCAGAAAAGGATGAACTTTAAGTTCCTAAATTAATTTGGTTTTAATACCTAACGTCCATAGGCGCAATCACGTCCTAAAAGTTGGGGGGGGCAAATGAATCACGTCCTAAAAGTTGGAGGGGACCATAATGATAAAGTCAATGGGACCACTCAAAAGTTGGGGGGGACGCGTCCCGTGGGTCCCATAGGGTGGTTGCGCCTATGCTAACGTCTGTAATTCTTTAGCGAATACTTTGAAGTCGTAGGTGGTGCTCATGAAAAGCTGGTGCAATGTTCTTAGCAATATTGGATTAGCACTTTAGGAATTTGGAGTTTACGATTACTACATATCAGGTCATATAGATCTGTAACAAGAAGTGCACAGCCATTTGTCACCAAATTGTATAAGAGAGAGGCATCTCTAAAGAAATTTGGCCTGTTAAAGTAATTTTGAGCTGCAAGAGGAGCAACTTATTGCATAATTTGTTTACAAAATTTGTAAACAGCAAATGATGCAATAAGTTGCTAGTGAAATCTGGTCAGATTCTTGTAACTTAATTTGATGTGATTGGTTCTGTGGTACCAGGAAGGCACAATGGTACATACACCTGCTTCAGTCTAGCTGGACTAGATTTCAAGTCCTTAAATGCTAAATAGCTTATTTAGCAGTTGTTGTTATTGTGTAGCAAAATAATAGCATCTTGAGTAGCTTATTTTGGGTGAGCAAGAATTTCAGCCAGGCTTCAAAGACTTTAAATTTATGCATAATCTGTTTGTGCTCTGACTTGTTGCGCATAATCAGTGGTGTTTAAACTGGACTAGTTATTGACTTGTAATCTCTGGCAAATTTTGAGGTGAGTACACGCTGACAGGGAGAAAAATAGACTTTTTTGAGTGCAAAATTTCTGATGACTTTTTTGTCATTCGCCCAAAAACTTTCTCAGCCGAAAAAATCTGATGACTTTTTTAAAGTCATCCGTCCAAAATTTCCCGATTTTTCCGTCAGAAAAATTCTGATGAGTTCCAAAACGTCAAAAATGGGGTCACCCCAGACGTCTTTAAAATTTAATATCTTCAAAACTGCTTAAGATATTGATCTAAAATTTGGCATAGTTTCCTCTAATACCCTAATAAACATTCTGTAAAATTTTCATTGAAATCTGAGATGGTCGACCTTGAAATCTCTGAAAAATTTGTTGATTTGAGATGGAATGACCCACGATGGATTTCAAACAAGGAAGTATATTATGCAGGTTCATTAGCCAATGTCCAAATTTTTTCTATCATGCTCTGCTTGGCATCATGTTTCATCCATATATGTCCATGCAACAAAACGTTTGAATAGCTGTTTATACAGAACTGATGTTCATTCTCTCATGATGCATTTGAAAAACAGTGTTTCTTTGTTGGTACGTGCAGCCATTGATCAAAAATATTATTGTTGATCTTGTTGGAATATGTGGCAGGTAAAAAATACAGAATGGATGGATGAGGCATTTTTGCATCTATTGTGCTTACACTAAACTGTTCCAATCATAACAGGACTTTTATTAATCAGAGAATACGGCAAGTAGTGAAATTGTTTACAGTGAGATTTCTTTTGCTGTGCATTGTAGAAGTTTAAAATTTCTGTACTAGTCAATTTCTGCAAACCCATAGTGTACCCTAGATCAATAATTATCTATTTCCGTTGTTTTTGTATTGGTAGCACATTCTTTCAGCAAGCACTGTCATCATCATTATCATTAAAATTGCGCATGTGGCATTGATGTGGTATTGATCCATTTCTACGCTGAATAGGCGAATGTTAAGGTGGGAGAGTTGTTTTCGCATTATATCTTCTAATTCTTAGCATTTCTCGCAGTGAGTTTTGTAAAACGTTATGTACAGACTACAGTGCTATCATACAATGGTTCCAGTAAAATCCTTGCTATAAAGACTCTTGAACAAATGTGGCTCTCCATTGTTGGACATTTTAAGCACTAAATTGAAATCTCCTTTTTCTACAGGCACCGCATTTACGATGCTTTTATGTATTCTGTGCCTTTGACACTTTGACTGCAGTCACAAGTTTTTACATTGCTTGGCTAATATGAACAAAAGAACAACTTGGATTTGCTATTTAAGGTTTTTTAACCCTTTGTTAGCAAACTAAAAAGTAACTGCTTCTTGTACATGTGGAGCGCAGTGGTGTAGTGGGCATGTTCGTTGCCTTGCAGCTGGAGTGTTGCAGGTTTGAATCCACCTCAAGGCTCAAGCTGCCTCATAGGGATCCTGAGCAAGTCTTTCACTCACAAATTTTGCTCATGTGCTTCGGCGTGAAACTCCAATTCAGTGTTTGCGCTGTAGTCGGGAACGCTTCTGGGTAGACATCTTGAAGGGGCACTATATAACAAGTGCACATACATACATGTATACATGTTTGCCTTGCTGAACATTACCATCTACTATGACAAAGGCCTAAGTTGAAACATTGCAGATCTATAAATTAAAACTCACTATTTTACTCTGGCCTGACACCATCATGTCCACTTGAGAACAAAAATCCACATCTCAGTTTAAGAGATTTAACTGATGTTGTGCATGTTATAAGTAATTCAAATAAGTTTAATCAATGAATTAGGTAGCAAAGTTGTGCATAGTCAAGCTTAGGCTTAAGGTTTATCATTATTTAAAATAAGTGAAAGGCTGCAAACAAAAGAGGAAGAGTAGGAAATTATAACGACTGATGATATAATTGTCTGCAGTGAGCACATATATCTTTGATATTTATTATCTTGATGTTCTTAACTGGGATTTCTGCATCAATGTCGATAAATTACCGGTAGATCTGTTGCAATAACATGCAAAATGACGCAGGTCAATTTGCAATTAATTTATGGAATTAAATGCATGTTATGCAAAATGCTACTTGTGAATCTTTTGATAATATTAGACAATGATATGCTAGAAATTATAGACTGACTTCATGGTGAACAACCAATGCCATTTAGATTCAATTCCTTTGCTGTGGTGTGCATCACTTGTTGGTGCCACCCCTATCCCTTGCACTTCTGAGTTCCTATATTACATTTGAAATCGGTGCACTGTCTTGGACTGGTCCATTCTTTTAAAACAGTCTTTCTGTTCCTTGACTCAACTTCTATTTTTCTTTTAAAATGATGAGGAGTACCTATTTAAAATTTTGAATACAACAATATCCACATATTTCTGAAGGATCCTAACAATGTGTTAAGCAAAATTCAAATGCATACCGGTACATAGAATACATCCTGTTCAAGTTTCAAACCAGGTAGAGGCAATTGTTGTTTCTACTGCCACCTCGGATTTCATGTTCTTACTTGCTTGTCGTATATTGTGCCTTTGGTTGAGCTCATGCTTTAGGCAAAGGAGTGTGTGGCACCATTTGGATGTGCTTGTAGCGGGATTTACCGATTCGCATCTTTGTACAGTATTCATAATATGTGTCTTTATTTGCTATAAAGTCACTCTTAATAATTGTTGACTTTACTATTTGCAGATGGTTTCTTGACTCCTTCAGTAACCATATAGTGGATTATTTGTTTGAAAGAATGTTTGGATTTTTTAGTAATTTTGTTTCTATGGTGATTTTTGAACAAGTGCTGTATATAAGAGCTCGGCACAGATTCCTCACAGTTCCACAAAAAAGTTTGCCAAACATTGTTTAATTTCACCTGTGACTACCTCAAGGCTAAATCTAAAAAATAAGCCAACTATTCTCATCCTCCCAAGTAAAGTGGACACTGGACAGACACTTAAATTTTTTAGTAGTGTGGTAGGAATGCTTGGGTAATAGTCCTTTGGCCTTAGGTCTGTGTAGTAGGTGGCTGATGAATGTGCGTTTGCTGCTTTTATTAACCTTTATGCAGTCTGTCGTATGCAGCTGTGGCGCATAGTTCGATGCAGTTGGTTCGTGGTATTTTACATGACCAAAGTGTTCAATAAGTTGTTTATGCATTTTTAATGTCCTTCTTGAACACAGTCATTTGCTTTATTAGGTTGAGGAAGCAAGCTTTGAGCAAGAAGGTCCTGAGTGGTGTGTGTATCTGAGGAGGTCTCCCTGAAATGTCAGAGACTAGTGGTTCGGAGCTGTTTAGTTGTGATGCCTGTCTGATTTTGCTTCTTAGAGTCCAGTATTTTTTAGAAGTGCCCAAAAGGTGCAATATAAATTTTCAGGTATAGAGACACGTGCACACACACACACACACACACACACACACACTCACACACACTACTAATGAATAGTGTCGATACATCTCTTAAAAGATACTTTTCTTAATTGCAGAATTTGGAAAACCTGACGAGTTGTATTCATCGCGTAGTACTTCAGAACTCTGTAGGACCTACATTGCAGAGTAACTCTGTCAGGTGAAGTGCATATTAATTCAATTGCTGTGCATTTGTTGTTCGTCTGGTGCTGTGACAGTTTCTGCGTTTTTATTGATACACTCGCTGCTCATGAGGTGATGTGGCCACTTCTGCATTTTTAATGTACGTTCTAGCAGTTGTCAGTGTTTTGTTTATGTACAAACCAGAATCATGGCTACCCTTTAGCTTGATGTGCTTACTCATGACAAGACCCTTATTTGTCTGCTTCAGTTCATGTCACTATACAATACGATACAACATTGTATGCGATGTTGTCCTCCTTCCAGAGGTCAGATGTGCGCATGAGCATAGTAGGGATGTTCAACGGCAATTGGAAATCTGATTATCAGTTTCAAAAATGATTATCGGCTTTTACTATATTTGCAAAAAATGATCGAATTCATTTTAAAATCATTTTCGTATTGAAAATTATGAGTAATGATTCTTACATTTGCACTGACTATAAGCTTAAAGGTTACCATGAGAGCAAACTGCAACAAGTAAATGGTAGCTGTGTTACCGACGATATAGCATTGTGATGCAGCACCTTGAACGAAACATCTTCATTCTTCAGGCATTTTGTCATATTGTAACATTTTGCGATTGCAGAAATGAAGACCGATATAAAATTTATTTTCATTGAACAAGACGAGTTAATTACAGAACGTCTTAAACACTTTTTGACATCTAAAACATTGTAGCATGAGATCAAAATCCTAATCTTATCTTTATTTATCACTGCTAAGCTGTCGATGGCAGACTCTTTATGAAGATCAACGACAAAAAACCAATTACCACTTTAAATTCGGATCTCTACAATCAAGAATTGGTTTGCCAAAACAACATTATAAGTAACCCTAGAGCAGAACATTCGACTTGTGCACCTAGAATATGCTCAAGATGCTTACCCAGTGCTGCCTTGTTCAAGCTTCAACTCGTGCTCTCAGTATTGCAGTATGAGTGCTCTTTCTATTGGTCATTAGGTGAATTCATTTCTGAATGATCAGTTTAAAAATATACTTAACTTGATGCAGTAGAAGAAACTTGTGTAGAAAAATAACTTTGGGTGAGGTATCAGGCATTGATTTATGTGGAGTTGCGGTGTGTAGTGAAGACTTTACTGTGGAGTCCTTATATCAAATCAAATCAAATCAAAACATGTTTATTCACAGAGATCAAGAAAAAAACCCAGAACAACATAGAAAATGACAGTATAATAGTGTGCAATAAAAAATAGAAGTCAGAATAACATAACTATTAAGTACGAGATCCCTGGGAATGGGTAACCCAGAAAGGGAGTGATCCCGCTAGACCTGGGTCACCATAGACAGAGATTTTGAATCAAGATGGTGGAAAGTACTAAATAAGCGGAATAGAGAGGGGAGGAAACAAGTGTAGAGCTAGGAAAGAGAAAAAAAGGTGATTGAAACAAGTAATAAAAACTAGGGGTTGAACCCAATGCCCCTCCGGAAATTCATATCCTGGTATGATGTTGCAAATATAATAATTTCTATGGTGCAAGAAAATGTATTGTAATTCTGAGAGGAGTTTTATAATCATTGTTGTACATTACTGCTGATTGGTTACAATTATAGCTGCCCCATAAGTAAGTCTACGTGTGACTAATGTTTTGGTTGTGGGTCGGTTGTCGGCCCTTTTCCTTAAGACACAACTTGTAAGCATGTATATGTATGTGTAATGATGACTTCCGATCTAGGGTGGAAATTCCAATGCCTTGTTTATAGGCCCTTAGTAACATGATTGAAGCTGATATAATAGTCAGTACCACTTGGTCTACTTGTTGAAGCCTTCAACATGCTAAGAGCATGGTGCAGCTTGCCTCATGTGTTGTCTGATTTATGACAGTATCGTTCCAAAGCCGAGTTGAAACTATTCTGATGATAGTCCTTTGCAACTCAATTTCAATGCAGATGTGTAAAACGGTTCTCTAGCTGCCACCCTCTGGTACTCTTCTAGTATATGATTTTGTTTCAGAAGTTTAAGATCAGCCGTAGATTTGAGTTACTCTTGAAGCTGTCTAAAATCTCGTGCCAGAATTCAGTTGAAGCTTTTGTCTAATTGATTGGATTTGGATTAGCTACACTGCTCGGTCCTTGGCCTCTGAGGTCAGAGTTTGTCATAGATCTGTGGTCATACATATAAATGAGACTTGTTGCAAGAAAGGAAAAAGTTTGGGATTTCTACTGACATACCTGATAGTAATGCAGGATGAGATCTGCATCTTTCCAGATGTTGTGTATTAAGATGCAGTTGCTACAACTGGACCACATACATACATTATACATTGCTCAATGCATTTACAACACTCAGTGTGTAATAGTGCTCAGTACATATGCAACCCTGCAGGCTATAAATAGTGTGCACATAACCTACAGTTTGGACTTTTTGCACTCTTCTCTATTCTTTGTCTCTTCTTAAGGTCTTTCAGGATCAAAAGCCTTGTGGTGTTAGGTCCACCAAGTACCATGTTATTGAATTAGCTGTACATTAATTGCAGTCTTGTACCCTAAGAGTTCAGGTCAACCAGTGTACACTGAACTTGCCTTAATATAAGGAAGTCAGCTGCATTGTTCAGTACAAGTGGTTTTTCAGTTACAAAAATTCATTATTTGGTTTGTGCTAAATATTCTGTTCATTTTAGGCCTTGCCTACATGTTTGACAAACTGTTGTGCACAAGAACAGCCTAAACCTTTGTCACAACATGAAATTTACAGTATTAGAAGTAAATTACCTAACAATGCAGGGTACAGCTGGACATTGCCTATGTATGGGGCATTGTTAAATTTGCCCTGATCATAAGTGGTAGGCATTATTTAAGGCTGTTAGAGATCATATGGTGCCGTATAGAACGCCTAATTTTGGCTGATCAATTTGTCCAGCCTTTGCTCTCCTCGCTCTTGTTCCTCTGCTTTATAAATTCAGCGGTCGGTCACAGCGTCATGTGGCTTGACATCTGTGAATTGTTTACCCAGTTGTTTGCTTTGCATTAAATCACCGCTTGGCTTTGTGTGTTCCTTTGGCAAAGCTGTTGACATGACGTACTGTGTGATCACTGCAATTCGATCAGCACATGTGATCACACACACACACGCACACACACAATCCGATGTGATGTGTGATGGCATGGATCTCATACTATTTAGAACTGTGTCCATTAAGGTTTCCTTAAATAGGAAAGCCATCTGCTGCTATATTAAAGACCAGGGTAGTATGAAGCATCTTGTTCCCTGGCAGCTTCACTTGCATAAATTGTCTGAAGCTGTTTATCAGGGATAGATCAACTTCAAGCTCTAGCACCTATAAACAGACACGCGTGCACACAGACACACACAGGCACAGATAGACATACACATGTGAACGTGCATATAACATCAATTTATGAGAATTTTTAAAGTGCAGCTTCAAGGAAGAACTTGTCAGTGCTCTGACCTGACAAGGTGAGCCCTCATTCAAGCAGCTTGCAGAACAAAGAACACATGCACACACGCGCGTGCACACACACATGCATGCAATCCATGCATGTATGCCAATTGTGTATTTGTTTCCCTTTATTTGTACATGCTTAAACATGTGTTTGTACCTGGACTCTCACTATAGCTCCTTTGAGGTACCTACGTGTAGCCTATGTGTTTATATAAAATTTATTAAAATTTATATATTTCACTAGATGTTCGAATTATAAAATTGTACTTATTGGATAAATCTTTTATATTTATTGTTTGCAATTGCCAGCCATGAACTGATTGTCATTCTTCTTGGTTAATAGCCACTAAATATTTATTTATCTGATGAAATTCATTCTGTTTTGATGCTGCTGTAAGCTGCCGTCTGCTTACAAATTATAAAGTTGAAGAAAATGGCAGACAGATTGAGCGAGTCTTATTATCTAAGTTTTGGGTGTTTTTCTAAGTCAGCGCCTTTCTTGAAAAGAACATATGTAGACAGTGCCAGATTTGATTTGCAGACAGTGCCAGATTTATGTGTATGCCAACCAAGCCTCGGCTTAGGGCCTTGCTTCGCCAGGGGCCTCATTTCTGAAAAACAAATAACCATATGCAGATGGCAAACTATAGCGTGTAAGACTGCAATCACTATGAATACTTTTACAGGGCTATATTTTTAATACATTCCCCCCCCCCAAACTGCCAACTCCGAAGGTTCTACACGCCACGTTAAACCAGATAATCTACAATTATTTTATCCATTCATTGCTTTGCAAATTGCAATAGGTACAGATTCTCACCTGTGAGGCAATTGTTTTTTTACTCACCTATATTCCACAAATACAGTACTGCATTTAAAACTTAAAACCTTGTTTACACAATTGAATTTTAATAAGCAAATAACACCAGTTTATTATATCGGTTAGTAAACACTAAACACTGAGTAGCACATATCTGCAACAATTATTTTTTTCTAATGAATTTGACTTAATAAGAAATGTGAATCTTTTTTCCTGCATTTTGGATAACTTAGAAATTCAACTGACTAAAAATAAATTGGGGTTCTTTCACTCTGCTATTTATTTCTCAAACGATGATCTTAAATGGTTAAATAGTAACATAAATTAGCTGAATCCTTTTAAAGTATGAAACAACATGTAAGAGGCATCCGAAAAAATAAAATTAAGCAGAATAATGACAGGCGGTAAATAAATAAATAAATACATTACATAAGGTCGGCTCTGACTATGAAGATGTCGCAGACCCTACTCTGTACCCTTGTTTCCTCTTGCCTTCATTACGTTGTTGCACTAATTCTATTTTTTTCATTCTTTCGGACCTTGGACTAAGCATGCTGCAACTCATCCAAAACTCCTTCTCATGTAGTGCTGTGTGTTCCACCGTGAACAAATCCTACTCGATCAGCTGCATTGACTTCCTGTTGAATTCAGAATAAAATTTAATTTTATCCTGTTTCAGCTACATAACGTAACCCTCAGAGGAAGCATCAAAAAGACAGTGACGATTGTGCAGAAATTGAAATTTTTTGATCAGGAGAAAAATTATTGTTGCCTGTATTCTGGTGTTTGTTGGCCATGTGAAAGGCTTTAATCAATGAGGATGTTGAATAGTGGGTCCTTAAAGGTTTGCCCCACTTTCATGAAGATGATAATCTAAGCCTCGTCAGAGCTACTCTATAATTGCATGATGGCAGCTTAATTAATAAAATTTTAATTATTCAGATATAAACAGTTCCAGCATTTCAAAGATAAAATTCAACTGACTTTCTCAAATGTTTCATTTGTTTGGTCATACATTGATCCAGTGGTACAAACTGGCAGAATTGTCATTTTCCCTGTTGAATGTCTAAAGAATGACCTTTGAAACATGTTTGATGAGGGAAAGCTTTCTGCACTGAGCATTTAATGTACTGAAAGTAACAACTGCATAACCTTTCGATTGATGATACTTTGCAGTATGTTTTATCACGTTGAAAAAACATTTGAGCAGTTTAGGTTAGCACTACACAGCTGTAAGTTTGTTAAACAGACATGACAATGGCTTTCATATGCCATGAACAGTATTACACATGCTGTTAATACATGATTCCAACAGTCAAATGAACGAAAAGATATAGCGTAAACTTGTAAAATACTAAAAATAATGTGTCTACTTCTTGTAAACTTTGCTGCATTTAATCTTGATGTTTTCATGTTAAAGGTAATTTTGTGTGTGACCTACATTATCAGTAGTTTTTATAATGCTAGCAAACAATTATATTGAGTATGTCACCACCAATTGTATTTCCCAAAAAACTGCCAATAGTTTTTCCAAGTGTATTTTTTTAAAGGGGAGGCTGGCAGATATTACAGGACATATACCTTGCAAAGTCTAGGAACACAACACTGCATGCAGGTAGCAAAGCTGGCTTAGATTATTACTGCATTTTTTAGCATAGATTCGTCGCGTTCTTCTCAGAATCACCTTCTAAGCTTATATTGTGCTCGCATTTGTCGTTATTTGCCATGCTGTAATATTCTGTGGGCTTTACATTGCACGACCTGTTTCACAGAATTGGAACTGCTGCCAAAGCATATCGGAACAATTTCATGCTTCACTGCTTTATTAGTGAAAAGCCCAACTTCCAAGCCCAAAATCATGTGTTTAGGAGTTATAAATGGGTTTCAGATTTTATGTTTTGCTTGCAACTTATTTCCTAGAACACTCTTTGACTGTTTGCATCAAAGTTCTCCAGCCAACGGTTTAAACACTAGAGCTATGTTAAATTAACCTGACACCCCTTGGGATGTATGTCGGCCACCCATAACAGCACGAACCCATGGCAAACTCCAAGAAACATACTAGGTCACATTCAAAGTTTTGAATCAATGAGTGTTAAGATAGTCTTGTAATTGTTTGAGATTTTTAGGTTTTACTGCCCTTTCAAATATAACAATGTTTAGCTTTATCCATAGAACTTTAAATTATTTTGTTGTTGTATTAAACATAGCCCTATTTCCATATAGCAGTTCGTTTTACATGCCTTTCAAAATATTACTATGTACAAATTCTATCAAAAATATAACACTACTTTAATGATTTGATGACAGTCCATTTAGCAGAAAACACCGTATACTACAATCATTCATCTATTTATTTGCACATGAAACTAAATTACTTCTTAGCCTCAAATTCTGGACTTCAATCCTTCAAAGACTTTTCATCCTCTGAACTCTCTCTTTCTTCTGAACATTCTCCCTCTTTATTATTTTACTATTGACTTCCAGTCACGCCTGCCTTATACTACCTTCAGCCACGCCTGTCTAGCCAAAAGAATTTACTGTTGTAATGCTACATTCCTTTCTGCTAAGCTGAAGTGGCATTATGTGCCTTAATTACATGAGTGTGGTCCCAGAAGATGAAATGAGCAGGTATGGTAGTTCACCCTTGAAGCAGCTCTGTTGGTGTGTGGTCATAGGTGATATTTGAGGCAATCATTTCTTCGATTACAGTTTATTTAGAACATTTTGCTCTGATAGAGTTCTGTGTGCTCAATTCAACATTTGAGTTTCTTTGGCTGTTTGTTTAATATCTGGATGAGTGACTTAGTTAAGGGTTAAGGGCTCGAAGGATGACATTTATGGGAGATACACGTGAAGCGCCCTAAGTAACAGATTTGATCTATAAGCAGACTATGAATTGTACCAGTAACACTGGTAAGTTATGTCTGGTAAATTATAGGCCTCTCTCAGTTTTGATTTTCCAGAAATGCAAACATGCGTGGCTGTTGCGCTTGCAAATGAGTTTGATTGATTGGCAGTGTCAGTGCATTTGCTCTGTGTGTGCCCGGTGTACCTAGCAGACACGATACGTTCAGTGGACCTCTATGGTTGTTACCTGCACTGGGGCTGTCGTGGGGCGCATATAATAGACATATTTTAACTAACAGTTTGCTTATGTGGCTCATATCTTTGCCTAAGGAGGTGAACGAGTTTTGAGCGATGAGCAGGGTCATGCATTTGCTGCGTGTTACTCGCATGAATGATGTATGCTAAATTGCTCATTGGACGTTGTCGTCGTCGTCTGTGGTGGTTGATAGGCTGCAGGGCTCGTGTGTGTATACTTAAATCTCGTGCCTGAAATCTCGTTGCCCAAGTGTTTGACTCCTTGTAAATCTTGGCAGGGCCTGCAGTAGAGTGGTCCTTATTATTCAACTTTAACTTTTCTCATGGACACCCTCTAGTTTTGTATCTATGAACGAGGAAACAATTGTATATAAGTTATCGGTTAAACGTGATGATATATAGAGGTTGGTACTATCTCTGAAAATTTGCCATGGACATCTAACAGAAAGCCATAATTGATACGAGCTGATAGTCATTGAGATTATTGTTAGAAAATTATTATGCCTAAAAATATTATTAACTGCATGGTTTGCATCTAGTTTTACTAATGGAGTAAGGTTTAGCATGGATCATTCTATTTTAATCATAGTGTTGCATCAATTGTGCATTTGCCGTTTATTCACATTGTTCATTAAATTCATTCATTCATTCCGAAAACTTATATAGCGCCCCTTCAAGAAGCCTACTCAGAGGCGCTCTCAGTCCAGCCACAGCCACAAAGATAGGTCTTGAGCAACTTGTAGAAAGCAGGCAAATTATTCCGAGGTAGTAAGCATAGTGCAAGTGGGAGCCCATTCCATGTGGACGGACCAACAACCGAGAAGGCTCGACGCTGTATGGTAGCAGAGCGGGTTCGAGGGACCAGCAGCTCCCCATTGGCCGAGACTGGAAGCCAGTGCAGAACATCACGCATGTAGTGAGAAATTGGGGCAAATTTTGGGATATGACCAATAAGCCGAGCAGCAGAGCGCATGACCCGGTCAAGACGCCCTATTAAGCTAGATGGGTGGCCAGCAAGAATTGAGCAGCAATGAATGCCTGATGGTTGCATGAAGTGACTGATAGCAAGCCCTAAAACTCCAATTTTTAAAACTGTACAGTGTATTTATTTTTTATACTAAGATTTACCACTTAAGAGGATACACCACTTGGTCTTCAGCAAAATGGTCTGCAGGCTAATGATCAGTGGATCCTTCCTTGTCGGGCGATCTAATACTAATATTTCTTGGGTGCTGAGGAAAGAACATTATGGTTACTGAATGTGGGTTTTCTTAGATCCTTAATACATTTCATGTATATATACTAGGTTCTCTCAATTCGGTTTCAATTTGAGCACTGTAGAACTTG
Source organism: Lumbricus terrestris (assembly GCA_949752735.1). Lineage (NCBI taxonomy): Eukaryota > Metazoa > Annelida > Clitellata > Crassiclitellata > Lumbricidae > Lumbricus > Lumbricus terrestris. The sequence goes on along the minus strand of OX457036.1, from coordinate 74,033,952 downwards.
ATATGTTGGTATCTTCTGATGCGTGCTTTAAAGCTGTGAGCTATTTTATGTATCTGTGTCATATTTGTGTAGTTGTGAGCATCTGTGTAGGTGTGTGTGTTTGTGTGTGTGTGTGTGTGCATTATACAATGTAGTTTATGGGTCTGTTACTGTCTAACATAAAAGCAAACTGGCTTTGCAACAGATGTAGTCAAATATTTTATTTTAGCCACAATTGGGAAGACCGTGCTGTGCTTGCAAAGAGACAAGCCGTAAATCCACAAAGCTGTGCTTTAAAAATCAAGGTCGCTGTGATAAAAACTCACTTAGGGTTTTGCTTGATTGAGAATTATTGCATTTGTCGCATATACCTGTACATGCATGATTGTAACCTGCACACATGTATAACCTGCGGAGTATAGGACTCACACGGACTGCACAGACAATATACAGGAATAGTCATAAATGCTTACCAATGTCTTAAAACAACAGAACTGGTACATGTATGCAAATTATTTTTACTATATTCTAATTAAATTGAATGGAAATGCTTTGTCAGCCGTTCTCTTGGTGATATCAATTGATGTTTGGTATGATACTGGAGTACATGTTGTTTGTTAATATTTTACTGACATTAATGATCCTTGTTTCCAAACAACCAGATTTAATCAGATTTAATCATGCCACACATTTGTCTTTGCATATATCTAATTGCTGTGTCCATACCCAAATGATTCTTTAATAGCAGAATTTCACATTTTTAAATTCATTATTCATTCATTAAATGCATAATTTATATGGCGCCTCATTGTGTCTGAGATGTATGAAATAGACAGAAGTCGATACATGTGTATTGTCTTGCTGGTAGATCCAGTAAAGGGTGAGTTGTCTGTTTTCATTGCCAGTGGCATTAGACTTGGGCTAAGAATACACAAGTTTCTCTTTGCTATTGCATTAATAATGGATTTCTTTTGCCTAATAGTTTGCAATGGATTCAACCCATTGTAATATCAAATTCATGGATTTGTTGGTCAAGATTGTTAGCAATTGATGGTAAATCCTAAAATCAATTCGGATACAGATGCAAAACATGGCAAAATTGACTACCAGTAATCGGTAATGGAAAAGGGTAGAATATAATTGAATTAGAGCAAGTAAAATAGTTTAATCTTCAGCAGTAAATTCTGATTTTTACATAAATTTTGTTTCATCAGTTTCATCTGTTGAAGGTCCATTGTAGCATAACATTGCCATCATCATAGTAGGGTCGAGAAAATATAGTTTTCTGATGGGAGTGCAGAGTTTGTAACATCTGCTAAATCCTGGTGTATATATGCATAGTGCATGGAATATGGTATTTAAATTGTGATGGGCACACTTCCAGTGCACACAATTTATGCACCTTGTAAACCTTGTAAATTTAACCAGGTTTTCCAATCACATAAATCTGTACTTTAACCCTATATGTAATGTATAATTGTATATTTATGTTATTCTAATGACAAGGAACTTTAAAGGCTTTGGAGATATATTGTTTGTCACCAGTGTTTGATTTAGGGATCTTCAAGGACAGGTTCTTCAGTTAATGGTCACTAATGAAGGGTGTGGTGGTGGTGTCTTGTTGCAACTTCATCAATTTATGCTTATCATTCTGCTGCCTGGCAGCCAATCACTTGCCCACCAGCTCAAGATGGTGGACCACTGTTTAAGTTGTAGCACTGCCCTAGAACAGGCATGCCACACATTTATTTATTTATTTCTCCATTTCTATAGCGCCCTTTCAAGCTCGCTACTCAGAGGCACCCCCGACTACAGCACGGACACTGAATCAGAGTTTCACGCCGAAGCGCCTGAGCAATTGCGAGTGAAGGACTTGCTCAAGGTCTCTACACGGTGGCTTGAAGTGGATTCGAACCTGCAACCCTCTGGCTGCAAGGCAATGAACATACCCACTACACCACCACGCCCACATGATGATGTTTAATTGTTGTCATTGCAGATACAGTTACAAATTAATCTTTAATTCATGAGATAAACTGAGAGAGCGGAGGAGCTGGTTGGAAAGTTTGAGGTCAGGTAACTAGGAAGTGAAAGTTCGATTGAACCAAATTTGATAAACACTGACATTTGCAGGTAGGTATTTCTAACCAGCTACTTATGCATTTCTAAATGTTTGCTACTAATTCTTGTCGATATTCTGATACGTGTCGATGTTTGTTTGTAAGAATCTTTCTTACGTTTGGTCAGAATTGCACCAACTCAACCGATCATATTTTTTAGCTTTGCATTACATAGCTGACACTATTGAATGAAAATGCTTTGACCGTGCCACATTGTGAACCCGTAGCTTTTGTTTCCGTGCCATCTATGGAACCACGGTCAATTGTTTCCTGTTGTTGGCCAACAAAATCTGCAGGCTGTGAGCAGAGCGTGTACAGCGATCCATCCGATGCTACGTGCAGCTGCATGCTTCATTGATCTCTGCTGCAGTGAGGAGGAGTTGGTGAAACAGACTAGAATTTAGACTGCTGCACTGACGTGTCCCGTTGGGTGTTGTTCATTTTGTTGGCCATTCAGCTGTAGTTTAACGAACGGTAACAACGACGTCAGACAACGTGATATACCTAAGAAATACTGTGTGCAAAGGTGCAGTTTGTCGTTGTTTCCCTATATTTTAAATTGTGTTTTTATTATCTGCTGCTGTTTGACTGGTCAGTTGTAGAGCTCTGCTTGTTCAGTCTTATTGCATAGATCTGTTATTTTCTCAGCGATTTGAAGAAGTTTAAGTTCTTCTAAGAAATAATGTTGTTATGGACTCAGCTAGAGCTCTATAGATCTCCTGTGTTGCCAATAATTGGGCTTATTAAAGTGATTTAGCTGCAACTTGAGGTTTGTGTTAACAATTTGATTATTCATATTAAAATATGTCTTCAGCTATTAGCATGTATATATATATATAATATATGAATTAATATATGATATATATATATATTTGGTAGCTTAACAAAGCAATTGTGGCTTGACTGTTTATCGTGATGATATTAATGAGCTTCAAGGAGCTGATAAGAAATTTATGTGATACTTTAGCCTACTTTATCCTAACGTTGAGCACTGCAACCTATGACACTCTTGAGCGCATGGCACATCTGGACATGGTGTAGCAGGATTGTTTTTGTAATAGCTTGTGTTAAATGTGTTTTAAAATAACTAGATAAAATATTTCAGTAGTACTGACCATTCTGAAACCAGGTTTGAATTTTTCTGTACATCTATTCTTATGAAAACTAGTTGAGTATATATGTGGTTCATAATTTTGTTTTCATTTTTGGTGTTCATAATCCAGTTGGAGAAACTGATGAGTCATTTAATTCCTTGGCAAGACCTGCTTAATAATTGTGCTTATGTTCCTTTATTTCTTCAGTAAACCTTTAGTGTGCAGTCTATCAGGATGACAGTACATTCAGTCATCTTAAGTTAATGGTCTGCCATATATTTCTTCTTTGTAGGCAACTCTGGTGTACTTGAAGTATATGATTAGGTCCAAGAAGTATATGATTAGGTCCAAGAAGTATATGATTAGGTCCCAGCGTCTTTTTATTCTTACCTTCTTCATCGTCATTGTGGCATGGTCTCTGTCATGGAGCATTGCTGTTTCCACAATGTGCTGCCGGCCATCTCTAGTCTTCGTGTCTCTTCAGATTATCTGTAGTCTGATATTCAGTATGGATGTAATTCAGACTCCATGCTTGACTCCAGCTGGTCTCTTTGGGGAGAAGTCATTCTGGCCCTTGGAGCTTGGGTGTAGTCCTGGTCTATGTTGCAATTTGTGAGATCTATGTCTAAAGAACCAGAACCTCCTTGTTTGAATTGTGTCTTTCGCTGGCTCACACTTCATGCATCACTAGACATCCACGTGGTGACTTCAGTTTCGGCATGAAGGAATGTTGTTCTTACTTTGCTTGCTCTACATCCCTGCAGAGTCTGGGTTATAATTAAGATATTGAGTTATATTTCTGCCATTGCAGCGCCCTCTTTTGAGCAGTAGATGTCAGATTTTCAAGTTACCTACAATCAACCACTGAGACCAAGAAATTTATTAGCGTTTTTGAGAACTAGTTTATGCCTTGAGTTTGTGTGAAAATCGTGGTGGCCTGGTGTTGTGAATAGGGCTTACAAGTGATACATGACTGTTATCTTTGTTTAATGTCAAACCCACACACCACAGAATTATTACAATTCATGGTATGACGGATGATGATCACAAGTTGTCTAATTTAACTGTCGGCAGCCAGCAAGGTGCCCATCGCATCCTACTACTCATTTTACCACTGCCATCTGCTTATTGGAAGGTTGAGTAGACGTTTGGGAGGGTAGTGGGAAGTGATCCCTCATCCGTGCCGCCCGTGCATTTTCATGCATGTAGAGTTTTACCCTGAACGCCTCTGCTCTAGCACTGCTGGTACATTAAAATGAAGTGATGCTGAACTTACTTAGTAATTCGCATGTTAGATGGCTGACTATCGAGGTTGTATTAGATATCTGGTCGAATTAGACCTGAGGTTGATTAATGATCACCTGTGTAAGTTAGGAGTTAATTAAATAGTTGGTGCATTTGGCCTGTCTAGAGACCATAGCTCAATAGCTCTCTCAACTGATCCTCTTAACCCTCTTTGATGTTAGTTCTGTCTGAGATCATTTCTTAATAAGAGCTCCCAACTGCTGCTTTCTCTATGCTATTTCGACTGTGCTGACCACAACCTGCCTTATATTGGCCATCTACCCAAATTCAGCCGCATCTCTAGGTGCATACACAATGTACTCCACTGGCTCCCCCTCAAACAACAAATCAAGTATAGGATTGCTGTTCTGATCTGGCACTGCCTCTTAGACCTCGCTCTTGCCTCCCTTAGCGTGCTCTGTAGCTGTACTCTTAATGCTCATTACGTACGCTCCCCACTTTTGGCCGAGCAAGGTCTTCTTTCTGTTCCTTTTGCTCACACCTCCACTAGGCAGAACTGAGCCTTCTCTATGGTAGGCCCATTGACCTGGAATGGCCTTGACGCTTCACTCCCTTTCTGGAACTCATTCTCATGTATTCCTCTGTCATCTTAAGACAGTTTTATTTGGCCATGGTGGAGTTGGAAGCACCTATTAGTTGTCCCATATACAAATTATCAATGAATTAATGAACATTCAACATTGAATTTGCGTCCATAGTTTTTTAAAACTCTTATACCATGCATCCCAGAAGTTTTATAAATGTGTATTAGAAATTTTCTGCCTTCTTGTGACTTCTTAATTTGTGAATTGGGCTGAAAGGGTCAAATTTGTTTTTTAAAATATTTTTTCCAATAAAACAGCGTTTCCCCCTCCCCATTGTTCGCTCCATTTTCATCGTTTTTTACATTTATGGTAATAGGCAATTGCACTGTAACAGGTAACATATTTCTATCTATCTTTCTATCTGAGGAATTTTTATAGCGCCCTTCAAGTTAACTCTTCAGAGGTGTTCCTGACCCAGGCAGGACCAAAAGTAGGTATTTTATAGGAGTTTTATGTTTGCATATCTTGTAATGACAAATATTGCCTAAAGTTGTGTCTAAACAGATTGTCAGATTGTTTGTAGTGCTGTTGAATTCTGTCAGCTGCTATAGTGCAATCATCACAAAGCACCAGCATTTGCCTCTTGTGACAGCAGAAATAGACATCAGTGATGGTTAGATTGCATTTTGCTACAAGGGGGAATATGCTTCGGGCATACCTAGGTATTTACTGAATATTTCCCAACAGGAACCTTCACTTAAGAGGCGTAACTTTTTCAGTTCTTCCAAAAGCGTTCATTGGTCATCTTTTGGTTGGTCTTCAAACATCTGGCTATCTACCTCTGCTCTTCTATTGGCAACTAATTAACTGTGCCTCCGATTCATATTTCTATGTGATTTGCATGCATTAAAAATGTTTGTTATAATAATATGATAATTGATAGTAAGATCTGCTTTTAATAGTGACTGAGAAAGCATCAGAAACTAACAATTTATTCATGTTACACGGAAGATCTTTGCAAGTTGGGGAGGGGCAGGTTTACGTTGAAAGTGTTGCTATGATGGCTAACTGGTAACTTAACCAGTTTCCCACTGATGAAACAGAGACTGAAAATTGCAATATATCATTGTGAGCTGCATTTGATATTTATAAGATATAAGATGCATGATTTGCTAAGTTTGTGATTTACTTAAGTGATTCTCCACCTTTGGAAATGCAGCTTAATTGTGATATCCTTGCTGCACTGTTATTTAGATTATGGAAATGAAGAATGAAAAACAGTCCGCTTAAGTTACTGAGCCAAGAGATTATTGCAAGGCGTTATCAGTGTGAAGGAAAGAGAATATATATTCTATTCAGAAATACAGTGATCAGTTGCAGTCTGCAAAAATACGATCCTATGTTTGATTGTATGAATCTATAAGATATTGATTTGAGTTAATAGTTATGTGTGTGCAGAATTCATTGATTGGTGTACCAAGGAGACGTTGAAATCGTAATGCCACATGTGTCGCCTGTTTGTATAATATGCAGTCTCAACTCTGTACATTTTATTTTACTTTCTATGGGCAAGTTCTGTGTGCAGTTTCGTTGAAAGCGTTTTGCTATGTGAATCATGTTGTTGTTTAGAAAAGGTTCACATGGCACAGTTGCAGATCTTGGTGCTTTTAGATGAAAGACTTCTGCTGTCCATTTTTTGGCATCTCTCTCTTTTTTTGCCTGGCATTGGATAATTCCGCAATTGGATCGAATATTATTATTAATTTAAAAATATGTTTTTCAAATTTTTTATGGAAATGGTTTTTCAATACTACATTAATGCAAGGTTTTAGAAGTGCTCTTTACTCCTTCATTTCCCGTAATGTCAGAAAAGATTCAGAATATCTTGACAGCATCTTTGTCTAACTCTGGATAGTTGTACTAAATACCCATCCACGGTCAAATTATTTTATTATGATTTCTTGGTCAAGACAGTGACAATGGCCTTGGCATATCTGAATCTGGATAGATATTTCAATATTGTGTCAGGGACAATGACTTTGACCTGAGCCATGCAGATGTTCATGACTTTAACAAAGCTTTTGCCATTTATCTTGTCTATGTATAGTCAGATTGATAAATAGGATATATGGTGACAGACTTTGGGGAAGGGCAGAGTACATTACCATTTTAATGGTCAGCATAGTTTTTACCATCTGAGACAGTGTGCTTCTTATATACAAATTTCTAATTCAGTCTGGAAGTTTCTACCAAGTGTGACGACGTGAAGTTCTTCAGTATGTGGAAAACTGATCTCTTTTGAAATGTTGAGTACAGAACACAGCCGGTCTAATGTCTTGTGCTTTAAACTATGAACACTAGAATTAGGCAGTAAGAATGACTATGGATTGTTGTCAAATGCTGATGCACACAATGTTAACTCCTTCTTATGCTGATGCTCTCTGTGTGTCTGTAGATATGTAATTATGTATCATGGTGCATATTTTTATGCAATTTATGTGTATTGCATGTATGTGCTTAAGAAAACTGGTTCTTTGTAAGGTTGGCCTTGGGTGTGAATTTGTGCTTAGTGAAGTCTTGGCTTGTTGCAGGCTTTTCAGAGTAATACAGCATGACCAAAAAGCTCAGTTCTTTTGTGGTTGTTGCTTCTGACCTACAGACCATATCTAGGTGTGGGCTTTGTAGCTATACAGCTGGAGCCTATCTGGTTGAACAAGGCCTGTTCTGTCTGTTGGACAGGCATTGGATGGTGGCTAAAGGCCAAGTAGTGTACAGCAATTGACCATCTTGTGCCCCCCCACCCTAGTGGTTACGGCAGGCTTACAGCAGGGGCTTAAATAGACCTGACTTTAGAGAGAGTGTAGCAGTTTCTATGCCCTGGTATGATGGTTGATTCTTCTATCATTGCCTGTCTGATCTGTCAAAAATTAGCCTAGCTCATTATGGGTAATTCTATGCAGCATGCGCTGGTGCATTAGTACTTGTTACTCAGTGCTAATGTCCAACAGTTTTCTCAAGTTCACAACAGAACTTAATTCTTGCTCGTCGTCGTACTAAAGCGTCTTTGTGCACTGTGGTCTTGCCTATAATTGCAAGAAGTTGAAGCCAGCTGAACGTCCAGTATAGACAGACAGATTTTCTCACTTATAAGAAACCCAAGTAGTTGGTTATGCTTGTTAATAGTACACTTTGCCATCATTGCCTTGGTAGTAAATTGTAAGAATTGTTCATTGGCCTGAATTTTGTTGGTTATGACCAGCTGTGGGATTTATACTGCAGAGTTGTGGACCGAGAGAAATTTTAAAATAATCATTATTTATTACTGGTCCACATATTATGAGTTATTGCACCTTTAGTCACCACTGGTCATGAAACATTCTCAATATTGAAGTTGTATTCCGGTTTTAGGGTTCAGGGTGTTGTCTGTTTAATGTGTAGGAGCTGGCATGCGATATATTGCAAAATATTATCAACCTATTTTTTTTACCATATGTCCTGCTGGCATTGATGAGTTGAATGATGTGAGATTGTGTTATACAACAGCTATAGACATGCAGAAGGCTTGAGCCTTGACGGATTTTATATGTGACACTACCAATATATTATATCACATTTCATTGCGTTGTGGTTCATGTTCCTCTTCAAATTCTATATTTTTAATGGAGCATGTATGTTCACTGTGACACTTTGGTGTTGTCAGCTCTAAAATTTATGTTGGGGCATGACGTAGCAACTAAGTGCCGGGCACCATCTTATTAATAGGTCCTACGTCAGGTCAGAGGGGTTGTTGAAAGCTTCCAAATGAAGAACAGAATAATAATAATAATAATAGTATCTTTATTGAAACAATCCGGTTGACAGACCGCAACTGGTTACATTGTAGAGTTATGCAATTAAAACAGTTCACAAGAACGCAAATGACAGAAGACATAGATCTTAACTACTTACAGAACAGACAGCCTGTAATAAGTGTGTAATAATAGTAAGGTCCCCAGGAATTGAGAGGAAGATGAGGAGACAGAGGAACTGTTGTGATGGAATTTATGAGAGAACTTAGATGGTAGCAGAGTGGCTGCTGGATGACAGTAAGACTTCTTGAAGATGTGAGACTTCTGTTTGGAATGGAAAACCTGATCGGGTGATAGAGAAAGCAGCTGATGGAGGCAGGCGATGGTAACAAAGTTGGTATCTAGAATAATGGGGAATTTGCCGATTTTCAGGAAAGTGCTGGTTCACAGTGGTCTGCTTTCTAACGAATGTTGCACCACTGAGCTGGTGAACTTCTTTGAGTTCCACAAAGACGTGAAAATGCAGAGATGCAAGGGTTCTACACCCACTGGATGGCTGTTTGCTTAGCCGTTGTTTCATATGCATGGAATTGTTTTGTTGCTTTCTGTGTTTTTACTTTTGAACTGAAAGAAAATCTAGTCTTATAATGATCTCCAAACTATTGGGTCAAACTCTGGGAGCTAACCATGAGACGGGGGGGCGCATAGCACTATTGGTGGATATCACCATTGATGAGTGGAATATTTAGCATATTAGTGATAGAAATGTCTTGTAATGTTGGTGGATTTCACCATTGATGAGTGGAATATTTAACATATTAGTGATAGAAATGTCTTGTAATGTTTTGCCAGCTATTGTGGGAACAGATGTTGCTTTTCATTTTTTATATTTAAAATGTATTTTATTCTGTGCCTGACACAAGCAATTAATTTTTCAGATTGAAGATGGCAAAGGTATCGCACGACAAGTTGATCAAGTCCTTGGTATGTGTGCTTTTCATTTGTCATTCAGTGGTCTATGACAGGATTGATAATTGGTTTAACTTCTATCATTACTTCTATTCTAAATTATCTTCATATTATCAGATTTAACAGCTCTCATTTACACTACCTGTTTTACTAGCTATTTCTGCAGTGACAGGCAATACAGAGACAGCCAAAAATGCTTAATAATGTCTTAAAATTGTCCAATTAGTTTGCCTAAATAGTGAGGCTATGTCACCTACTAAATGAACTTTGCTGAACGTTTTTGTTTCAATTACTGGAATGCTCCAACAGGTAGAAAGGGTTAAATGTTGCGACAATATTCTAGCTGCAGAATTGTGACTTGTGATCACAAATTGAGTCTCTTTGCACTTTTTGAATATTTTGAGTATTCCACGTTATAGATGTTAAATTACATTCAAAATGAGCTGTTACTTATCAGAATCGACCATGTGCTTGTGGTGTTATAGCAGTTTTAATAATTTTAGCATGTAGGATTTGAAATTTTCTGATCCAGTGCTGATAGGATGGATGTGCATTACAGTACAACTGTTCAACTGTTATATTTGTTACTGTATGTAGGTTGCTAGAGTGAAGGAGCTGTACATGGAGGCTGATGATGATGCAATACAAATAGTATTGCAGCAGTATGACTTCAATGTTGAGCAAACAGTTCAAGCTTTCCTTGATGGTATGACGATGCTATCTATAATTGTTTTATTGTTCGGCATCATTGCCCTTTCTCATCTTTGTCATCTGTGTAGTCGTTCTTCATTGTTCCTTGTGTGGTCAGTGGTCACGTACTGCTGAATGACAGTGTGGTGAATTGTCTGCTCACTGCTTTTGTTTGTGTTCTTCTGATATTTTGCAGAGTTTATATTTTCAGTGTTGGACTTTTGAGTGAACTTATAAGTCTGGCTTTTAAGATTAATGGCGTATGAAATTGTATTGTCATTCTTCATATCCGAATGATAATTGGAGCTGCAATAGATCTGAACACCTCTCAATTACATTTGATTATATTTGCTTTTAATTGTTTCATGTTATCATCTGCTTATCAGTCAAGAGGCTGTTTCTATAAAGCGACTAAGATTGCCAGAACCTGGGATATGTGCAATTGTGCATAAGTAATGTAATGTAATGTATCGACAACAATTGCTATAGCATCGTAAGTAGCAACAACTTCTGAGTTATTTAGGGCAATATCGTAATTTCTCTATTGCAGTGTGATTGAGTTTGCCTATGGATAGACAATGGACATAGCTGAGAGTTTTGTTTGAATCAAGAGTTGAAGTTGCACTTGAACTGACTTCTTGAGGTCAATTGTCCTTGAAGGAGAATTGTCAAGTGACAGGTTTTGCTCTCCTAAGTAAGCAGCTGATTGTTATAATGTGTTAATGTTATAATGATTGGCTAATTTACAGGCACTGCTGATGAATCACTGCGTGAGTGGAAGAGCCTTGGTAGTGGCACAAAGGTCAGTCTATCTCAGACAGTGTAGTACTTTGCTTGTGAGTTGTTGAGTTCAGATCCCCACACGAGAGTGCTTTAGAGATTGAAGTGGACATTGTTGCCACTGCTGTTGCTTAGAAAATGCTTGTCTCAACTAGAGGCCTGTTGCAGAATATACATTTATGGATGAATGCCAATTTGAGATGCACTTATTATTGTGCATCTCTGCTTTGTTTGTGACAATCCTGTGAAACTGTGTTCCAATGAGCTTCTTCCCTTCTATAGATATTGTTGAAATCAGAGTGAATGTGCTCGAAAGGGCGCTATAACAAGTACGCATAAAAAAAACACATTGTCTTTCTGCTGACGATATCACTGTTGCCTTTTCACTTTGCATCAGTCGCTTTCTTTGAATTTTAAACTTGTATTCGTATCATTCTAATTTTTCAAACATGAATATTCAGGTCTCCTATCTGATTTATAGGATTTTGAAGTCACTGCAGAGCAGTCTTTGCCAATTGCAGGGAATTTATGCGATTTCTATCATGACCGGAGTCTGCCGCTCAAAGTGGTTTCAATGTCTTGCATAAATAATTAATTGTAATGCTTTTATCCAAGGGGCTTGGTTTCTTTAAGTAATCAATTCTTCATCTTTTCTTTGTGTGCCTGTTTGATGCAGCAATCTTACTTGTTTTTATGATGCTTCTGAGGATGTCAATGGACATAAATTACTAGAATATGTGTATTGTGGGAATGTTGCTGTGTGTATCATCAATCAATCAATCATTTCTTGGCCAGTAGACATCAAAATTGACATTGCATACCAAGAAAAATGGTACAGTTTCCCAAAGGGAACAGGAGACCCTCTTAATTATGGTGACCTATTTATCTCAGGAAAAAACTAATATGGCACCAGAAAAGTCGTGGTCCAATTGTGTCAATGTAAATTACAAAAGAGGAACAATCAATGAGTGTGCATGGTCTAGTGTTTGTATGTCCAGGCATGGATGTTGTAAATATTTGATCGGAATCTGGAAAATGCAAGTGGCAGTCTATAAGTTTCTTAAAGTAGTTATCAAGAACAGAAGGCAGTAGGTGATTTCATTTTTTATATCTGAAGATAAAAATTGACATAAAATACATGTTAATAGATTTAGACTTGTTAAAAGATTCAAATTTCAGTATTTTCAAGTTAGCACACTGCTGCTTTTGTATCTATTCGCCACAATTCACGCAGGCTCACTTGAGCAATTTGCGGTTAATCTCCGCAGATGTTTTTATTTACATTAGGGAAAGGTTCTCTAAGTGAACAAAATGAAGTTGGTTTTATGTATTAATGTTCAAAGATGGTCTGTTTGATCAATGTTTATACTGGGAAACTCCTCTTCTTTGAGCTTTTAAGGTCTGGGCAAGGTCTATTTGCTGAGCAAAGGCTGCCTGTGGTGTTGTACTGAATGGCTCTTCTTCAGACTTTAGTGCAGGGTATGTGGGATAAAAAGGTTAGACTTGGCTTACTCTGGCCATGCAGACAGACAGAGGCAGACAGAGAGATGTCTAGAGTTCAGTGTATCCGAATAATGAGTTTAATGAGTGTGTGATGTTTTCTCCATCATGGTCAAGTACCAGGTATTGGTCAACATTGCCGAGTTTCAATACTTGACCATGTACTAACAACTGTGTACTAAAAGCGACTACATATATATGAGACCAATGCTGCTCAACATTAAATGATTGTAGTGCACATGAGAAATTTCAAGTTGATTAAAGCAGGCGTGTCTTGTTTCTTTTTAAATAGCTTGCATAATTTTTCATTGTTATAGCTGTATAATTTTTGATTAGTACTATAATATTTGTTTGTTTACTTTTACTTTTTGTAAGAAAATTTTATTGTCATCAAAATACATCAGGAAAACTTCTTGTGGTATTATGTCATTGAATTTGTACAGCCATATTAGTTGTTGCTGCAATTTCGTTGCTGCAATTTCATTGGTTGAATTGCCTATTGAAAAGCTTTCATTGGTTGAATTGCCTATTGAAAAGCTTTCATTGGTTGAATTGCCTATTTAAAGAAAGTTTAGAATATCACTATTCAAAAAATGTTTCTCAGCTTTTTGAAAATCCTTGTTTTAACTTGGGTAACATAGAAAACTCATGCAAATATGAGTATTTTACCTCAAATTGTCATGTTATGATGTCAAACATCATAAATTATGAAAGTCATGTCTAATTTACCTTGACTTGTCATGTAATGACCATGTCAAACAACACTTCATATGGAAACATCTTAAGGAAAGAATGTATTTGTGTTTCCTTGTTTTTGTGTTTTATTGTTGTGCTACCTCATTGTGGTTAAATAAAGTTTACATAAAAAGTAGTGCCTGTTGAAAAACTAAAACTTCATTATGGCTTGCACTGCTGTGTTTGCATTGCAGACAACAGCATCCAAGAAAAAGAAGAAGAACAAGAACAAGCACTCTGCTCAGAATCAGGATAGCAACAGTTCTCCTCAGTCGGTTCCAGCAGCAATTGACCATGGACCAGACCTTTCCTTGATGTGCAATGGCACGGTCGCATCCACTTCGTCCTTGGTCAACGGTTGTCACTTGCCTGATCGGGATGCAGCCATCGTCAAGGAACAACAGCATAGCAGGGTACCAGCGTATGAGCCACCACCACAAAAAGCCAGAGCTCAACAGCCGAACCGTCCTAAAGAAGGTAATGGCTACATCAGTCTCATCATCTGATACTTCTCTAGTTTAACCCTTGGCAGTTGACTGCAGACTTGGCAGGATTAAACTAGTCTTAAAATAATTGCAGAAGGTGTGTAACGTTGAAATATAATATGCATGGCATATCTATAGACAATGTATTTAACTATTTGAAATCAAGTTAGAATGGCTTCTAAATTTGTTTACAAACATGAATATCCAGATGCATTGCAGTTGTGGCTAGATGCATCATCGATAGACCTATTCGATTATTTGCAAGCCATGGTACTGTAGACAAAACATCAATATCTGCACACAAAAATTCGATCTATCTTTCTATTTTTCTTATTACTTGTAGTGTCATCATCTTGCCTGATTGTGTCTGGACCTGGTTTCTTGACAGTGTGAATGTCTGTTAATTCAAGTTAAGGCTCAGGAGAATTGGCTGCAGACCAAAGGAATATGATGTTGATCCATTTGATACATGTTTAATTGTTTATCTTTCCTTGCCATCTAGACATAACTTGTTGGCCATCAGCTTTGGAACTGTCTTTCCCAGTCACTTCACTTTGAGTTACTAGTCCTCTCTCCTTTTCAGTTCTGGAGATGCCCTAAGACTTTCTTTTTCGTTTATGCAGGCACTGACAGGTTGAAAGCGTGGCTGAATTTTGAGCTGTGCTATATAAAATTTTGATTACAATTACAGTAACTGCTTACTTTGTGTGGCTCCCATTATAGATGCAACTAGAGAATCTATTTTATTGTCATTTTAAGAGAACACTCCGAATTTCATTGAAATCGCCTTTGTGCCATACAAGGTGTATGTTTAAGGTTCTGACTGCTTGCCATAGCTATAGATGAAAATGACCAGTCACCATATAATACACATTTCATGTGAAAATATAGTGAGATCAGTGAATTTAGTTAAATCACCATCCAGACTCATCCTTGCGCAATTGCATACCAAGTCATAAAGTCATTGAGAACCGTGTGAACTTCTTGACGGCCTGTTACAATCATTAAAATTCTTGTAATGGGATGTTTCACCATTGGGTTGAGCTATATGTGGGTTAAGTGACATTATGCAACTTCTAAAAACACCAACTGGTGGTACAATGCTAGTTGAATGAACTACCGTAGATACTTGAATATAACGCGAGTTTTTTAGGACGAATTTCCAAGCAGAAATTGGGGTAGTCGCGTTATATTCGAGATAAGTTTAAATTTAACTTTTATTACACAAAATATTTTACTTGTTGAAGTCATTTGGTGCTTTTAAACTGATATTGGATGGTCGCAGATCGCTATCGCATACCACTCTATAGTTTGTATACGCGGTAATTTGCATCAGTACGCTGGTTCCCCACAGTCCTTGCTGTGACATGACCAATAAATGCAACTTTAAATGCGCTGGCGTATGAGTAGCTTTACAGCTTAAAGCACACGGCTGTCTCCATCGGTTGTTCCAGCAGACATTAATTATTTGTTAGAGACTTGACCTTAAAAATAATTAGTCTTTGGTGCTAGCATTGCATTGGAAGGAACTACATTAATTATCGCTCACATGCTGTAAGAAAATTCAATTTAATCAAATAAGAACAAACTCTCAATTTCGTTGGATTTTATTTATTTATAATATTACAAACAAAATGTCAAATGTGCGTAGATATATTTTGTAGTATTTGGTTAGGTAGATCGAATTTTGCAACATTTGAACATGGTTTGGTCGTATTTTACATAAGATTTAACAACAACTACTGAAGTTTTACCGTCTAATTTTCTGATAATTTCGGAAATATTAGCCCCCGCGTTAGGGTGGCACTCCAAATTTTTTTTCCAAATTCTTACCTTCCCACCCCTTACTTCTGTTAATTTTACATAAAGATTGAAGCACACCAGGTTTTGGAACATTATAACAACATTTACTGGTAGCTCCACAAAGTCATAGTTTAAAGATTTTGTATTTATTACGAAGCATTGCGACAAATTAGTCAAATGTTAAATTTGACTTTTCTATAGTGTTCTATATGGAACTAAACTTTTACCTTCCCAAGTTTCCATGTTCTATTGTTCTTACTAGATTAATCAAAATATTAGTAATAATAAGGAACACAACATTTTGAAACATTTCGGTAAATCTTGGTCTGGTGCGTTAACATTCAACAATGTCAAAGTTTGATATTTTATCATCAAGTGTCGGACTGCAAGTTAATGTCCGAGCACAGTTGATTTGTTGGCATTAGGGAAGGTCTGGCGATGCTTCTCTACCACCTGCAAGAGGTACTGTTTCTGTTCCTCCTGGTTGGTGATGACACTGTTGAAGGACTGGACAAGTGCAACACCACGCTCCGCTGCATCGTTCACCACCTTCAACCCTTTGAGCTTCTTCTGACCATCAGTATAGGCCCCTTTATTTTCCCATGTGTTGGGATCGTGTATGAGGAAGTCATGCGGGATGTCAAGAGCAGTGAACAGTGTTCTGGTGTGCTGAGACACGAAGTCACACAGCTGTTTGTCTTGGATGTCTGCTGCAGTGAGAACTATGCGACGGGGATGGTCTGGGTGTCCAGTCTTTCTCAGAGCTGCAACCATTGCTATCTTCATTTCAACTGGCACACTGGGATCGAAAAACGCAAGCCCTACAAGAACTTCACTCAACTACCACAAATGACCTGAGAATGTCTAAATTGCAGCGTTGGAAATCGCTGCATTTGTATCCCTGTAGCTGTACAAGTCGCGTAGAAGTTGCAAGTCATTGCGTGGGGCTGATGCAGCACTTGTACATTAGGGTGCCACTCGGCAACTTATTACAGAAATTGATTCTGTTTTTCATAGTGATCAAGGACACCATTGAATGAATCAGCGGCATTGTTGACCACCATCAGACTCTGCTCATATTGGAGCACAAGCATACTCAGAAAATATGCTCTCTCAAGTGCTAGGGTGAAGGTTTTAAGGACAGGAAGTCATGTGATATTCCAATTGCCACAAGAAACTGCTAAGTATGTTGTGACAACCATCGCTGCATTGGTATAGTAACAGTGCCATGCAGCACAACGTGTCAAGGACTTTGTCCATGAGTTTCCTTACTCATGCATGTGCGTACAGACACTTAATGTACAACTTCGCAACTGCTTTGAACTCTTGGAGAGCTGACAACTCGCGTTTGGTGACGTTTCTTCTTCTTCTTTAGGTTCTCTGCCCAGTGGCAGGTCCGAACGTCCAATGTCTCCATATTTCACGCTGTTGTGCCATATCTTTAAGTTCTCTGTAGCCCTTTTCCATTATCCCGTCCAGCAGTTTCTGTCTAGGTCTTCCTCTGCATCTTTTCTTTAATTGTTCCATTGATACGTTTTGCTTGGGAGTTGTAGAGAGGTGGTTTCCCGTTGCCTTCCTCCCGGTGTTTTTTCCTGGAGACACCATCTCCTAGCGTCGATATCCTCTACCGTCCGTCCTTCGGCTTCTTCGCCCATGGGGCATCGCTTATACCGGCGATTATCCGGTCGTCCACCACGCACTCAGCTTCCAACAGGGGGACCACGTGTAGGTGGCGTGGTGGGCAATTGGGTAGCATCCTGGTGCTAGTTAGCCTATAGATGGATGGCAAGGTCACATACAGTTTTAAAAGCTACTTATTTCACTCTCAATTGGTGACGTTTATTGAGAGTGAAATAAGTAGCTTTTAAAACTGTATGTGACCTTGCCATCCATCTATAGGCTAACTAGCTCCAGGATGCATAGGCTCCAGGGGCATGAATACGCACATATTCCCCACTTTCCACTCCTTCTAAAAATATCAGTGCCAGGTGAAAGAGCTCATAGTGGTCCTAACAGTCTTGGCTGAATATCATTGAGCTGGATGAGTTCGGTAAACTCACTTTGCATCGGATTCAAACCAGTGCAGTTGTTATCACCTTTATACCGTTTTCATACCGGATCTGCTTCAAATATGTATACGTGAGTCTCTAAATCTGTTAAATTATATCTTGATGTTATGCCACTGGAGGTCCCATCTGGTGCTGAGCGCTTTGGCATCGACTAATTCCATGATTTTGGTCTACAAACCAAGCTCATCCACTGGGATACGCTTTTGTACCAGACAAAACACAGGCGTGCACCATCATGAAGGCATGTAGTGCTGGAAGTTGTATGAAGTGACATATACAGTCTTTATATTTAGCCTTTTTTGGTTTATCCATGTTATTATAACAACAACCAAGAATTGGGAAAGATTAAAAATTACAAGACACATTATTATTCTTAGTCAGTATGAACAATGAGTCACAGCACAGCCTGTTCTCTGTAGATATAAGTTATTTCCATACGCGATTTCAAAGAAATGATGTGATACGCTGCTACAAACTACTAACGCACGGAGCTACCTCTAAATATTTATCAATCTGAATAAAATTTGTAACACATGAGTTTCTTGTCATATTAAACATTTTTAGGGGGTGGGAAACTGGATTAGGCAAAATTATTTTTTGACCATGCATTTCGTTGTCACCCTACCCCGCGTTATATTCGGGTCTTGCAATTTTTACCAATCTATCTGCCAAAATGTTAAACCTCGCGTTATATTCGGGTGACGTTATACTCGAGTATCTACGGTATGTTGTTACATTTTGGCGTCTGCAGAGATACATTAAAACCCTTGTTGACTGTTTTTCTTTTAGGCACGTCATCATAAATAAGCAATTGCCTCATCGTCTTAACATTGGGCCAACTTTCTTGCTATGCTTTCAATAACACTGATGAGTTCAATGTTTGCATATATTATTGTTGTGATCTAAAAGTAATCCATAATACTAATGAAGAGTTGCCTCATTGTCCTCTACTTTCTTGAGAATTTGTTCTTGATTTTGTTTTTAGATTACAAGCAAATGACAAAGAAAGGTAAGTTGTATATTATTATTCCAACTGCTTTTTTATTTTTGCAGGTGGTTTACTTGAGACATAGGTCATAGGCTTGTGCTACGTTCTGGTTTCGCTCATGCCATGTGTATGTCGTCTGTAATCAAGATCTGGTCGTCATGTCTAAACTGTGATCTAGTTGTAAAATATACTATGCCATTTAAAGTTAATCAGTTTAATGCATGAATGCTTACACTGAACACTTGTGTTGAGTTGTTGTATGTACAGGCATCAATAATAATTATTGTTCCTGTCATGGCATTGTGTTTTACTAATTATGCCATATATCAAGTCTGATTGATTGATTTTGATGACTCAACGAATTTTAGTTTTTCACTTTTTTCCTGCAAATTCATGTTCATGAAATTAATTATACGATGCTTTATATATAAATAATTATAATTATATTTAGCTCCCAACTTTGTAAGAATCAAGGATTTAATCGCCATTACTAGCGCTCGGTCTTTGCTGATAGATCGTCTCTGATGTGAGCAATTTTAGTTGATACAATGGTCAAATCACTGAATTGGGATTCTTAGTGATGCAGCCAACGATTTGAATTGGGTTTTTTTATGCTTCATGTAAAAATTGTTCAGTTTTAAATTTAAAACTATTTAGTTGAATTTATTAAATGAAAGGTTTTTAAAAAAGAAATTTTTCTGGTTCATTTCATTTAATTTAGTTCTACTTAATGTTGTCAATGATGGTTCCTGTGCGATGTAGGACATGCATGGATGTACTTGTTGAATTGTTATGGAAAACCAACTCTTGAGCAGATCTAAGTATTGGTGCTTTAATTCTGAGAAGGAAAAATAAATTTACTTCTTGTGCTATTTATAAATCTATTAATTCTATTAAAAAAAATTGTTTGCCTAGCTCGTGATCGGACGTTAAGTGAAGCCAGCACATCGTCTGCTGTTGACAAGCCATCAAAAAATCCTCATGCTGGTTTAGAGAAATCGTGTAAAGACCTGCAAAGACAGACGGTTTCACTTCAGCGACTTAAAGCCGTGTTCAACGAACAGCTGGAGAAATCATTTAAGCGCATATCAGAAGTATTCAAGGAGTTACACAACCAGTAAGTTCATGTGTAGGATGAATTTGGTGCCACTATTGTGCCACAGTTCTGCATGTTACAATCGGACTGTCATTTCTTTGTTCTTGGTCATTTTTAATAATGGAGTGCAATGCAAGAGCTTTCCATGTTATTATAGTACATAAGTTACGTCCATACACTCTTATGAAAGAAGCAACAGTACAGTTTTAATGTATGTATGATGTAATGCGTATAACCGTATATATACATATGCATGCACATATGTATTTATGTATGTATAGAATTTTGTATATAATATATAGGTGCATAGCATATGATTGATGCTCTGAAAACAGCTCATATAAAAAAGGTACAAATTACTTGTTTGTGCGTTTGGTTGGTTTTATTGGATGTATTGACTGCTTCGGTGTTTTATGGAGTAGTTTTATATGTGGATTTATGTTGTTTGGATGGTTGTTGTTTTGTATGCATTTTTCATATAAAACACTGCTTTGCTAGTGTTTGCACTGTGTGACTGTGTGTGTGCGCATGCGTGCATGCATGCATGCGTGTGTGTGTGTAGGTATATTTGCATGCAGGTTGTGTTTTTATGTTCCGGCAAATAGGTATGGTTGAAGACACTTCACATAGCACCTTTTAAGTTAGTCTCATCACTGCTCTACATACGGTGCTTTCTAATCAAGCTGAACAGGGGATTTATGGTTGTTTAGGAAGGAATGTGTGCTGAGCAGAGTCAGACAAAAACAGTGCACTATTGTTTGTGACCATGCCAATGAATGAATGTCACTTCTATTGTGTTCGTTTATCTCCATACTTGGTTAGTTTTGTCTGTCATTTCCTACAGTCCTAAATTTTTGTTTGATTATGATTTTTGTGTGTGTGCTTTTTCTGCAACAGGTTAAATGAAAGAGAAGCGCAGCTCATTTTTGATATGGATAAAGCTAAGACTCAAGCAAGTAAGTGGGAATAATCGAGTAAAAGGAGATTCTGTTGGTTATTTATTATTATTATTATGTTGTGGCATATAATTGGTTTTGGGCCATCCATCCATCCATGCACTCTCTGCAGTTGCGAGACTTTGTACAACCACAGAGACACTAAACAAATAGTTTGACAACTCAGATGTGTGGTAATTGTAATTTAAGCAAAATCTATTGTGCTAGTTCTAAAGCATCAGCAGATGGCATGCTGCAATTGAACCACAAAGGTTGAGAAGACAGAGGCAGCCTGTATTGTTAAAAAAACTAAGTTATATGTTGAGAAAGAACTGAAACAAGGAGCTGAACAGAGCAGATGCAGAGAGACAGTTCGAAAAGGTAGGAGTCCAGTGTGGTCCACTGGTCCAGCAACCGAAGAAGAAGTTTCACCATGAACAGTTCTTGATTTGCGTATGACTGACCTGAGAAGGCTAATCAAATGACTTTGTTGGATAATGATGAGTCCCTGGCGTAAGAACTGATATCGATGGCATTGTATAATACATCGGTAATTACTTGCAGTTGATGTGTTGGAAGATCAACAGCGCAAGGCAGTTGCGCTGAAGCATCAGACGGACCGTGCTCAGGTGATGAAGGACGCAGAGATCGCAGATCTTCGCACGCAAATCAAGGTCTGTATGGACGAGTGAACTTACTCTAACTCTCTTGCTTCGGTTGAAGTTTCTATCTATGTTAGCTGTTGAAGTGTATTCAACGCTTACCTAGTATCACCCACCATCTTCATCTGCCTGAGGTAACTTATCACCCTTCAGGTGATATGGAAGTCTCTACTCTTCAGGAATTCCTACCCTGATCCATCTGATCTTCTGCCTTCCTCATCCTGAACCGAACATACCTTAGCAGCTACAGTATGAACCTCCACTGGACATTGGTCTTGGGAAAAACCCTCTGGTACAAAGCAGCACTCGTGAATAAGCTGGTGCCATGTAGTACTTTGAAAATTTGAAGTTAAATGTTGAGATACAATTGATCGTATGATGCAATGTCAAGTTGTCTATGCATTACCGGTCTCTGTGAGAAAGGGAGGAGAGTTACATGAAGCAGTACGAGCTCTCAAGTTAGATTATATTGAGCAGCCACCTTGTAACTTTGTATGATTCAAGTGAATGGAAAAGTGTTGTGAATAAAGTGGCAATATTTTCATATTGGAGTTAAATATCGAAATATTTTGTAAAGAAGTTTTTGTTGAAAATATGTTTCAGCTTTTTGTAAGTGAAAGAAAGCACTACGAGGACCTCTGTCAAACACAGAGATATGTCTGCGATTTCAATCATATGCTGGAAGAGCTGAAGAAGTTTGGAGAAGGTTTGCCATTTGCTTCTACTACCTGAATTTTATTAAAAGATACTTTTTCGTTTGTTTGTCATTTGCTTTTACTGCTTAACTTATTAAGAGATACTTTTCATTTTTTTGTCATTTGCTTTTACTGCCTAACTTATTAAAAGATACTTTTCATTTGTTCCTTGAGTGCTTTTTATGATAAGTGAAGCAGCAACAGTTATGTCAAAGTTTGTGATAGTCTTGATATAATAAAGGTATCAATCAATCAATCAAAGGTATGTCTTGACAAAGTCTTTAGAAAACAGGACATTGTTTACATTGATTATTGTTCATAAATGATTCCGTTAAAAAACTTGTTTAATTGTTTTAGTAGAACTATCAGTGCTTTCATGATGCGCTGGTTCAGTGCAGGTGAAAGTTGATTATAGGGTTGACAGAGGAAATTTCAAAGAGAAAGGGAATTGAGTGTTCGATTGAAAACATCTTTTCTTTGTTTTCGTAGTTGTTCCTGTAAAAGCAAGTCCTGATCATCGTCGAGCATCTGTGATATCGTTAGGGAGCAGCATAAGTCACGATGATGTAACGTCGCCTATCAAATCGCCAACTGCTGCTGTCCCTAACCTTACATCTCGGACGAGTTCATGTATGTCTCACCTTTTCTTCCATGTAGTCTCGGTAATTTTTTTAATGAAAAACAAGGGACAGAATGAATTAGGTCTGTTACAATTGAAAGTGTCTCTTGGTGTTTAATTTGTTAGTTGAAGATTTGGTATTTCAATTGTCCATTTCGGTTTTTTAAATGTTCCTCTTGATCACTATTGGTTTTTAAAAATAATAATGAATCGATAACATTTTGCCGCATTCAGCTGCTGCACTAGTGTTAGTTCTTTTCTAAGCCATGATTCTTATGGGAATATTTGAATAATTCATTTAGAGTAACAGATAAATTGTTTTGAAATTACTTTGCGATCTATGCTTAAAGACAAAGCTGAATTTTGCAAGAGTTTATCTTGGTTCTCAGGTCTATCAGAGACAATTTACGTTGAGTTTATGGAAGAATACTTTGTGCAAAATTTTGCAAGTTGGTGATTTTTTAAAGGTTCGTAATTGACATCTAGAGAAATGTCGTTTCATGGTTTGTCTTCAGTGTTATGTTTGTTTTTCATGTTGATTTGCAGCCAGTCAATCTGCTGTTACTACAGCTACTGCTCCAATTGCTGCTTCTCCTCCCACTGCTGCTGCTCCCTCTGCTGCTGCTACTCCCCGTACTGCTGCTGCCCCCTCTGCGGCTGCTACTCCTCGCGCTGCCGCTACTCCCCGTGCTGCTGCTGCTCCCTCTGCTGCTGCTACTCCCCGTGCTTCTGCTACTCCCCGTGCTGCTGCTGCTCCCCCTGCTGCTGCTCCTGTTGTTATTCCAAACTCTGCTCATGTTCTTATGCAATCCGATTCGCTGACGAAGTACGAGGCGACTGAAATGGCTCAACGTCTCGCCAACCTAACGCTCAATGTTGTAAGTCTTTTCGTAAATAAACATTTCACGGTGGTTCATTGCTCAACAATCCTTGGTTTCATTCATGATAAAATGCTATATACATTCATTCATTATCAGATCGCAAAAGTGATGATGTTCTATTGTGGCGGTGAAGTTCTAAGACTACTTGTTCACAGGGGTCGTAAATACTGCAAGAGCTATGCTGTGTCCTAAGTTTAGTAAATGTTGATAAGCTGGTAGTATCTGGTAATTTTGTTTTTTGGTAACGTTTTAAAGGTATGCCTTTAGCCGGGCAGTAGGTTTAACGTCACCTTCTTTTGCAGTGTTGTCGTATTTGGCTAAGTTGCAGATGAAGCATTATTTTTGTGGTTGACAATGCAGTTTGTTTTATACAGGACTCGAAACCATCATCTGTTCCTGCGACTGTTAGAAGTCCAAGGTCAGACAGAGGTCGTGGTTCAAGGGGTCGTGGTGGAGGCACGTCTACAGGAAGTTAGTTTTGCTGCTGCTTATGTTGTCGTCATCGGTGACAGAAATTTTCATATCACAGATTGTATCGTGATATATAAAAAGAGTTTGTTTTTGCTTATATTTGATGATGGAAGTAAAACGAAAGATAAAGACAACACACTTTATGATGTTGCACCATAGAAAGACAACACACTTTATTATGTTGCAACATAGAAAGACAACACACTTTATTATGTTGCACCATAAAAAGACAACACACTTTATTATGTTGCACCATAAAAATACAACACACTGTATCTATCTATCTATCTATCTATCTATCTATCTATCTATCTATCTATCTATCTATCTATGTAATTTATATAGCGCCCCTTCAAGGAGTATGATGTTGCACCATAGAAATGCCTTAGGATCATGGTCTTGGCTTTGAAGAATTGCCAGCTGTGGTGCTATAAATATGAAATCAATTCAATAACTGTTCTAAGCTCCCAACTTTGGATTTGTACTCATTGGAAAATACTCGCACTTGAAGAATGGTGGGCCATGCTGGCTCAGATTTTGTTGGCTTTGTATGGGCCACTGCTAATTATCTATGCAGTGTTGGTTGGTTAACCTGACTGTGCCTGCTAGTGCTGTATGTATACCAGCAAAGTCACACAGTGGTTTTATTTCTGCGTTTCCCAGCTTTGTATGAAGCTCATTTTGATTATTCATGTTTCATTAGCAAAATGCAGAATGTGAAAGAGCCGTAGCTATCTTAGTTTTTAGAAGGTCGTCTGTTAAATTTTCAAGTTCAGAACCAGTTTTAGGTAAATGAAAACTTTATGAATATGAACTGAATTGGAGCATTTATAGGTGTAGTATTGTTTATGGCCCAATTTATTATGATTCTTTGAAATTGTATTATTAGAGTTAGACAGTGTCAGTGTTTTTCAATTCAGGTTCTGACCGAGGAGCAAAGCCAAGCAGCAGCTCAGGTGAACAGCCGAGCAGGGACCAGCAATCAACGCGAGGCCAAGGTCAGACGAGGGGTGACTCAGGACGGGGAAGGTCAACTCGAGGTCAGGGTCAAACACGCAATACAAACGAATCTAATAGCCAGAGATCAGGGACAACCAGTGCTCAGCCGGTGGAGAACAGTGAAGCCAACAGCGCAGCATCACCCAGAAGATCATCTAATCATCAGGCCGCTCAGTCAAAATCGCCGAACGGCCCTCGTCGTGGATCGAGGCAGGGCGGAAGACGAGACGGTGGACGACAGACATCCGGTGACACATCTGCAAAATCTGATGGAGGTGCAAAGCGGGAGTCAGTTGACGGTCACCATGACAGTTCTGGAGATACTGCCAAGAATGGAGATGCTCTGCCAGTTTCCAGTACGCCTGCAAAGGATGGCCTACCTGCAAAGGTTGGCCCACCTGCAAAGGAGGACCTACCTGCAAAGGATGGCCCACCTGCAAAGGAGGACCTACCTGCAAAGGATGGCCTTACAAACGGCCAAGTTGAGGCTTTGCCGCAGCGAGGAAACCGTACAAATCGCCGAGAGCGTGGGAGTGGCAAGCAGGGAGCAGACAACAGCCAGCAGCAACAGCAGACTGGAGCTGGCGAGCCAGCGCTGATTAACGGAGAGTAAGGATTCAGTTGAGTAGGTGTAAGGAGGAGGAGGGGCTCATGTGAAACTGATCACCAACATCGATCGTCATCGTCTACATCTAGAGATTAGAATTCATTAAATTATCAAACTGCTCCTCCGTCTGCCAATTCAGGTCAAGCGTCGTTACCCTAGTGAATTTTTTCAGTTTACCAGTTTTCTTGACTTGGTTCTGGGTTTAATGTTAAGCAAATGGCTATCATATGTTATGAGCTTGTTCTCCTTTCAACATTTTTAGTGGATTATGTTTCTGTTGCGCTTCGCTGAACTTTACAGTGGATAGATGATTATCTCTTGTCTTGATGGTTGAATCGACAGCCTGCCTGTCATTTTGTCAAGTCATTTTGCCATGCAAGTATTCGGGGCCATTGCCAAGGTCATAACTGCTAAATATATATGAAGATTCGATTACAGAGGGGTAATTAACTATTTTGTTTCTGATTTAATATTTTTGTAATGGACCAAACCTTTGCTATGATGAGAGTTGTGAGGAGGAGCAGTGTCTGGCTGCTTGAGATGACGACTTTTAATGCCTGTGGCTTCAGATCTCTGCTGCTGCTAAACCACTGATGCATGTCTGTTCCACAAGCGCTGCTTAGAAATTTTGGATGGGTGAACCTTACTCTTAGAATTTCTGTTGTTGTCGGCTGTCTTGTACATGAGATGTCGATGGGTGAAAATGTTCACACGAAGGTGACCAGTCCAGTTCCTGCCTGGTCATATACATTTGACAAGAACTACGCTCAATAATGATGCCTGCATACATAATATGTATTATATACAATGCATACATGACAAACAACATACATGAGCTCATTCATTCACTTGGGCGTACATACATACATTCATTCTTAATCTGTATATATGAATGAACTCGTATATATATGCGTATAAGTGTGTAATTGTATTGACTAAAATTGTCTAGTTTTATCATCTGTTTTAGTGTTCTGCAAAATATGCACTAAAGCAGGTGTAAAATCTGCAGTTTCTAGTATGGGTTGTATTTGACTGCGTATAAACGTATAATTTTTTATTTTGAATTGTATACTCTCATGTGTATAGCCCTTAATTAGTTATGTATATTGAATGTATATCATTTATACATTTATCTTATATACATTTATCAATGCATGCATGTACATATGCACTTATAATTTATAGCAGTTGTTAGTGAATTGCAATATAATATTTTGGTCTGGCTAATACATGTAAAATGCCATTGCACGTCAGTCTGCAGACATTTTGGGCTGAGGATTTCCTGTAGATATGAAGAACATGATGCTGCCTATAGATGGAATAGCTGTTCATGTATTATGTGACATTTTGCGTATTGTTTGACATCTGGGACCAAACATTCTTAATATGTGTTAACTGTTAAGTTACGGTTCAGTTATTCTGGAGTCTGAGTCTGAGTGGCTGACCCCTCGCCAGAGGGAATAATCCTAGCCTGAAGGGAAAGAAGAAGGTTCAGTTATTCTGGAGTCTGAACGTGAAAAAGATGTGCTTGCATTACATCTGTTTGAATAGACGACTCTTTTCACTTTTCTTAAGAGGATCTTACAGCCTTGTGTGAAACCAGCAAATTGTTATCAGTGGCTGATTGGTTTGATGGCTTACCTCTTAATTCAGAGTATGCAGATTCGAGTCTCCCTGCAATTGTTGTGGCTGGTCCCTTGATGCACAATTGAAGCTTTGTTACTATTTATAAATGCAGAAATAATTGTTATAATAATAATAATCATTGTTCGATGGTTTAAAGACCATTGCAGTTGTTGGAAACTGTCTGCTTATGACGTCTCTACATTGTGCTGGACGGAATTTTGCTTCAACGTTGAGAGCGTTGTGGTCACTGCGGTGAACTTGTTGAACATTGTAATGAATCTTACGAAATGTACATTATTTGGCAAACTGAGTTTTACATTTATGTCGGAATTTCTATATGTGCTTATATATATATGCAATTATGCATGTATATATATGCATGTATAATTGTATATATATGCATGTGCGTATGTATAATGTATTATATACACTTATATTCAATTTAATTCCTGTAAGCAGTTATCCATATGAATGCATCTGGGCAACTTTTAATTCATTGTTGAAATATAATTGTTGACTTGTTAATGTCTGTTATCATCAGAGATTTATGTTGCAGTGTAACAGCAACCATAGACAACTGTTTGTCATTATTTGTCGTAGAGACTATTTGTTATATAGATGCCGGTACATGCATGCATGCATACATACACACTTATGCCGTATATACACACACTCGCATGCTTACATACATACACACCAGTACAGACATAAATATTTTACTGTATTTCACTGTTTAGCATTTAGCATATATTACTAACGAGATTTATTGAGGTTTTCTTAAACACTACTGCGTGTTTTAATTAATTGGTTTGTATGTATACATACATGTATGTGAGTCGTACTTATGCTTACTTGAATAGGCTGATGTATATGAATGTTTACATGCCAACCGAGACCATAGGCTATGACATGAAGATGTAGTTAAGCAAGTTTATGTAATCATAACAACATGTGCAACATATTCTTTTGGGGGTTTCAGTTATTGTGAGAAATGTTGAATAATTTCTGGCTTCTGACGTGCAGATGGTGCAGGTGGTTATTGTACCAGAGTGTCAATTGAGAAGTCAGGGTTCAAATCTCTGAGTAAAAATGAAGCCAGTTGCACTTTGAGACCAAAGGTCTAGTCTTCTTTTTCTTCTTCTCTGGCTTCTCAGTTATCTGTGGAACTCAACTGGGTGTGGTGAAAATGGATAGACAGATTTGTAGGTGTGAATAGCTATTAGTTAAACTATACAGTGTCGAAAACATGTATCTTTCATTTGCAGAGTATTAACTAGTTTGTTTGATGCCTGTTCATCATTTATTAACGCATATATGTTCGATTGTTCGTATATATATATCACTATCTCCGTTATTCAGTTATAATTTTGTTAATATATATAATTGGCTACTATCTTGTAATCAGTGGTTTGTTCGTGCATAAACTTGTTTTTAGAAACTGCTATGACCTATAATTATATGTGTGTGTGTGTGTACCAATACATACAGAGTCTATGTGCATGTCATGTATATACACTGAATCTGTGTATTTAAGTTGCATTTGTTTGGTTTTCGTCTAAATAGCATATCTTGAGCATATGAAAATGTCTGTTTGCAATGTCCAGTGTATTTTTCAATTCTCCGATCCTAATGTTTTCAGATGTCTTCTTTGCATCTTTTATCTTCCTCCAGATAGCACCATTGTTGATGTTCTGTCATGACTTGATCTGACCTGGCTTGAACTCCGTTGTGGGCTTCTACTCTATTGCTTCGTAGATAGATGACCTATGGTGAACTTGAATTTTGACCACTTATGCTGTGGTAATTAATGCCTGTTGTGCAACCATTGAAGGACCGCATTCAGGCAGTACATTCTAGAAACTGTACATTTCTTTTTAATTGTTCTGCTCTTATATGGATTATTGCCGGTACCACGGTAGATTGTTTTTCTGTTTAGCCTAACTAACTATATCATTCGTCTCGCTTTTTGGGTATTTATCCGCATCAATATTTCTATCTTTTTAGAACACACGCATGCATATACACACTCACATACACATGCTCTTGTTCACTTTCTTGTTCCGTCTCTTCTGTCTGTGTTTGTCTCTCTGGGTGTGTTTGTATCTTTGTCTCTCCTTTTCCTCTCTTTCTAATCTTGCTATATCTCTCTCTTTGTTTATCTATCTGTTTCTCTCTCTCTCTCTCTGTATCCGTGTACCTCTATCTGTCTCTTTCCCTCTGCTCTCTCTCCTCCCCAATAGCTGTGTGTTTGCTAACTATTTAGAGTATTGTGTTGATTCTATTTAAGTTACTGCTGCAAAGATCAGATGGCAATAACTGTGTATATGGCAATCGTAAAATTCAGTCTCGTGTCGTCTAAAAGTTTTCCATATCTTTACATTTCAGTTTAGTTCAGTACTCTGGAATAAGGTTGTTTATTATAGTTATATTCTGTTAAACTTTAGTGATTATTAAACAAGTACAATGGCATGGTTTATTAGAGAGTACAGTCATTTGAAGCTATCGTGTTCCTGTTTAGTTAAATACCAAAAACAATCTGATCTCAAAGGGGTAGAGTAGAGTTTTTACCTCCCGATATTTGGCACGAATTCTCTCTTTGGATGTTTTGTGCTTCATGCTTGACCTAGGCATGTGACTCTCTTGTGAAATTGCTTCCAGTGCTTGACAAGATCCAGTCAGTCTTGTGGCTCTTCTATCTGTCTGTCTGTCTTGTCTGTCTGTCTGTCTGTTTGTCTTGTCTGTCTGTCTCTATCACTACCTATCTTTCTTTGCAGTCATGATCTCTAATCAGTCGGCTAATCTGTGTCTCAGAGTTTTAGCTAAAGGGCCACAGCTATACAATGTGGAATGCCACATTTCCTACATCAGATTTACTTCCTATATCAGATTTGCTTGTTGGGTTTTCTCGTATTTGTGCTTCATGAGGCTTGCAGGTTGGCCCGCTTGAGCAGATCTGTAACTCTTCCCTGGGCCCTTTGTGCACGTGTACACTGTACAGCTACCCAGGCTACTCTACAGGGGTTGAATGATCATCTAACCCAATCAATTAGTTCACTGAGAAACGGAAAGGGTAGGATGACTAGGATCCATAAAGAACTGCGTCTAAGCCATCTCTGTGCCAATAGCCAGTAGTTGATGCGTAATCTCTGGGAGGCAGATCCCCATCAAATATTTGTCTTGGCCATGCCATTGTCCACCAATCTGGTTTACGTTAAGATTGATTAATAAGAAAACTTCTGTGGAACAGAAAACAAAGAGTATATTCTTTGAAATCTCGAAAGTTAAAAGCTAAGAAAAGAAGAAAGGTTGTAACATTGATATAGTAAGCGATGATAGAAGATCGACGACGTTTTCTGGATATGACTTAAACGGTCTTCTTCATTTTCTCGGCGAAGTTTTGACGTCACTTGAAAATATTTCAATCGACATAACAATTATTGATAGTCCCTTTTATGCAACACTGTCACAGAGAAGAAGCTCCATTATAACCCATGACCCCTTGCCATGGCATCTGAATCCGTTTTTGCAAGGCATATATAATATTATAATTACAACTTTCACCTAACAGTTATTGTCAACATAATTCCACAGACCATTTCTTCCGTTGTCATGGTGATGGTGTTAAGGTCGTCTACCACCCTGTGGGGTTGAATACAGGGTGACCACCATCAGCCGTCTGCTTAGGGTTCAGTCCGTCGTTGTCGACCCCTGTGCTCCTCGTCGGGATCCGTGAAGATCTTCCAGATCGTTCCATCGTGTTCCTGCCAACATCCGGGTCCTCCAGCTTCGTCAACTTTTCAAGGAGATATCTCCAGATGTCTTCCCGACCGTTGCTTCTCTTCTGGATCTGATCCGCTTCCTCCTCCTCCTCCTGCGCGTCTTCTACGCTTCTCGGGTTTTCGAATCCTCTGACCTTCGTAAAGTCCTCGTTATTTCTGTTGGGTGAATTAAGTCTCTGCGTCAGCAGGAAGGACGTCCAGGGAGACGGACTGTCGTCCATGCGACGACCTCTCAAGGTCAAAGTCTGGTCAATGCTTCCAAGGATGATGATGACGGATGTGAGAAGGAGTGGCAGACTCGACGTCGCTACGATTCGGTGGAGAACCGTCATAATTGCTATTGTTTTCTGTAGATGACAATCAAATGCAAAAACATTAATGTCATTATAGACCCTTGAGGACGTTTTGTTTTCCGGACATTAAGTTATCATCACTGCACAACTTTCAATTCTATTTATCATTCTAACATCTGCCATACTATAAGTCTATCATTCTGTCAATCTTCATTCTATCAATAATTATATTCTATGAACCCATAAGTCTATCATTCTGTCAATCTTCATTCTATCAATAATTATATTCTATGAACCCATAAGTCTATCATTCTGTCAATCTTCATTCTATCAATATATCATTCTGTCAATATCCATTCCATCAATATATCATTCTATTGATCCATGATTCTATCTGGCTATCATTTTATCTATCTGTGTATCCATTAGTCGACCATTGATCTATTTGTTCTTCGTAGGCGTATTTTGCCCTTTTACAATTCAATGTTCTTGGTTTGGGTCCTATAATTAGTCTCCATTTGTCTCCATTAGTCTCCATTCCGATCGAAGTATCTTTCGATCTCATACTTTGCCCCCTTTTTGTTGACATTTCTTTAGAGTCAAGAGACCTATAGTAACCGAAATGGACAATTGATGTGACGTAGGCGTACGTCACTACGTGGCACGCAAGTGACGCAACAATGGCTATCGTCTTTCCAAAATCATTTAGACTATGATTGTGATGTCTTAAACGCATAATTATAAAAAAAATAGGCTATAAATAACAATTGTGACTTCAACTCTCGCATGGTAACCGTAATCGTAATATCTCCAAATTTCTAAAGCGCCACTCGAAAGCCAAGTGCAGGGCACCAGCTTTTTCACGAGCGCTGTGTTTAGTCAGAAAGGTTGTCCAAAAGATTAGTCCGAAGTATACATGCAGGTCGTATAATCTGTTACCAAAGTATCAGAGCGGCTCCACTATAGAGCAAACAGCAGACCTACAATGTTACCGTAGGCCTACCGGTTTTTAAAAAATTGTCTACGGTATAATGACAGGCGCGCATTCGCAGCACTACCCGACCAATCGTACGATCGTTGCTATAGGGTTCACGTTTGTTTAGCTCTATATATTAAATTTCTGGAACAGCGCCTAACTATGAGCGTTCTGTGAAACTAAAGTTCTGCAGATCGAATTATCTCAGCAATCAATTCGAGATCTTTCTTGACGGTTCATATTCAGTAATTCATATTATTTCTCGTGGTCTTTCTGATGTGCAAGTCACGGCGATGTGTGCTGCTGTGAGCCTGTGGTCGATACGCAAGCCGTCGGTCAGATTTTAAAAAGCCTGACGAAATAGGGAACGTGAAATAGATGCCTTTATATAATGTTTGTACAAAGCATTCGTCTATAGTCTAAGTGCTATCACGAATCCCCACGTACATTCTATTATTATGGGATGGTCACAAGGTGCTGTCGCCACGGCAACTATATGCACACAGTCGTTTGAGACCTACAAATTTAACCCTCAGCCTGGTCCATATCTATAAGGGATCTGATCATATGTATAACCGTTTCCTGCCGGAGGTCATTCTTGAATCAATTCTGTCTCTATAGGGGATCGCTCATATAATCCTGTCTGCTTGCATGCGTTGACATAAATAGGCATAGGCTATATATATATATATATATATATATATTGGTACATAACCAACGTATGCCTACTTAGGCTACTTTGATATTACCACAGCTCTTTAGCATACGATCTGCTGCTATAACCCACAAGGCCGAACAGTCAGTCTGTATAGGCACTATATATATGATATTATACTATGATATGATATTATCTGATACTATATGATATGCTGTGATATTATGATATATATATGTATATATATGTATATATGTGGCGTTTCAGCCACAAGACGATAAACTCCGACCGGGTGCCTTGTCAAACTGAAGCTGGAGACAGGCAGGAGCCACGGTTACGCTCCTAAAGCAGCCAACCGTGTAGTTAGAGTCATTTTTAGGTAAGGCATAATTTCCCCTAGCAGAAATACGCTACGAAAATATGCGCTATTAGAGCGCGACCACTGCGCTATAAAGCGCGACCGTTAGTTAATGCCTGTGGAACACAGCTGGAAACAGGCGAGAGCGAAGATGAGGCATTTATAGCCAAATCGCTATGGAACGCTCTTAGGTATTTTAGTACCCGTAGAATAATTAATTTTCTGGCCGTCCAATAATCTTAATTTAGGGCGTAGGTTACGGAGAAGTCGTTTGGGAAACGATAGAAAGAAACCCGGTGACGATCCGACAATAGATGGATTTTTGGCGAATTATCCAAGATTTTTCGTATGCTGAAAAATCGTGCTAAAACAGTGATATTCCGGTGGAATAAAGCCTGCCACACGGTGCTCTGCTATATATGTGGAGTAATGGCGATTACTCCATGGGCAATGAATATTAACTCTGTTCGTTTCATTGCTCTCCACGCAGTCCTGGCACGTTGAATTGACATTGCTACATTGGTTTGTTGGTGTCCAAACGTATTCTGGTGAATTTGACGAGAAATATTGTATCCGGAGCGAATCCGCACCCGCGGAGGTTAAACGTTACCTGCGGTGACGATCGAGCGGCGGCCGACTGGGCATCGCCCCGCTTCGACGCACTAGGGAGAGTTGGTGGTGGCTCATCCCGTCTTACTTGCAACTGTCTCCTGGCGTACGGCGCCGTGTTTTCTGACTGTTGGAGGAGTTTTACCGACTGTCATATCCAGTGGTATTGGTTTGACGAAGACGTTGAGTGCTTGTAACGTAAAATAAAGCAGTTTTACCGCCCTGATCGAGGCTCCGGCGTCGTACAGGCCTCGGCCCCCTGTCCGCCACGAGCCCGTCAGCATCATACATATCAGAGATTGTCACTCGTAAAACTCGTTAGTGCGCTAATCCTCGGTACAGGAAAGGCAAGTGGTTGTTTCGGACTTTCGTCCCCTGTTGTCCATAATACGCCGTTCGCTTTCGGAGCGGCCGGAGGCTCGATAGAAAGTATTGCCTCGTGCAGTAACTGTTCTTTCCCTCCTGCGACAATTCTCTTTTCCATCGTCTGGTTAAACTTCCAGCGTTTGTGGCAGTGAATTGCCCTGTACGCGTGACACAGAACCAAAATCGTCACTCAAGGCGAGCGCGCAACCGCCGGTGAGCGGTAAGGCCTCGACCGGGTTAACTACCGCGCCAGGAGAGCGCAGCATTTGGATCCTCGCAGTTATCGACCTTACGACTCCTCGCTGGTGCCCATTGCATGTCAGCAAGACAAGTGTCTGAATAAGTTACATAATATAGCGTATACACTCTGGTCCAGCATCTGCTGCTGAGCGACGGGCCCGGTCTCGTAGGACTCAGCCCCTACGGACCTCGGCCACGCCAGCGAGCGCCTCGCCGCGAAGGCGGTTAATATTAACACGGGTAAAGAGAGAGACCCGTTGCCTACAGAAAGTGATAATCCTGGTACTCATAACATTTCTGCCTACGATTGGAAGGCGCCGTTGGTGACTGCATTGAAAGCTTCCGCACCGTCGAGTGCATCTCGCTTGGACACCGTCCGCCCCGGACGTGCCGTCATTCAGTGTCGCGGGCGCGACCCGGTCAACGAACGCCTCGTGCGCTCCGTGGTTATTTCGTCATTCCAGCTTGGTCGTGAAACCTGGTGACCTCGACTGTGAGTTCGGATTCAGTGGTACTTTGAAAGCGATAAACCTGGTTCCAACTATACGAGTGAGTGAAATACAGTGTTGCCATATTTTGCCGTACTTGGACTCTTCGGTCGGAGGTCGGTTCAGCTCCCGCAGGGACATCGACTCCAGGTCCTAGTGTCCGGGAGTATCGTACTCGGTGAAAACTTACCTGATCGTCTTGAAACCTGCATCGGATCGTGCAGTGCATACGATTTGCCCGTGAAAGTGTCGAGAAAACCGGTCTAGCTCGTCCCGTTCGAGAGTTAGAGCCGAATTAGTGAATCTGTCCGGTGACCCGCGGGAGTATCTATGACTCTCTTAAGGTAGCCATTTGCCTTGTTACAGTGACGGCCGCCAATTAAAGTGTCCGCGTGAATAACTTGGTATCCTGTGATCGGATCGCTTCGAACTAAGCGACAATCTTGTTCACCCGAACGAGTAGAGGACTTTTCCTGTTGAGAGTTTGCCAGTATCTGTTACGGTTTTGACGGTATAGTCTGGAGGAAGCGCCTCGCGCGTGAAAAGGACTTAGCCGATTCTTCGGTCTTTCGCCTGGCGCAGCGGAGACCGGCCGCGTTTTCAGCGGCTTTGCCATCTGTCGTCCGATTCGTTCAATCTTGGTGTCAGATTGTGCGTCTCGTTGAGTGGGACAAGTTAGTCGGAAGAGAGTTAAGCGATATCTGGAAGGACTTCGACGATATAAGCTCGCGAAGAGTTTATTTCCGTCTTTGCCGTAGAGTTCGGTTACGCGGCGCCGCGGACAAGCGAGCGACCGCCGCCGACAGGTCTGTGTGGGCAACGCGCAGTGCCCTAGGTCTGCGAGTGTATTGCGATATTCTTTGACTACCGAATATCTTTCCTTTCACCTCTGGTCTTTGAATCGGCTAGTAGCAGAGCCGTTGATACGATCGCTTGGCTATATCAGCCGCCGTTGATCAGCGTTGGTCGAAGCCCAAGGTAGATACCGGCCACGATTGGTCGAGGGAGTGTAACTTTGTGAGCTGTTGTGCGAATTCTACAAAGTTGGTGTCATGTCAGATTGAACGTCGCGCCGAGTTCTATCTTGTATACGTGTCAGCGAGTTACAGGTGTCGTGAAAAGGGCTTCGGAAGGCACTTCGTAGGCCGTTGCCCGTGTATTGTACATATCTCTGCCAGTTTAATCCGATCTGACCTGCGCTGGTTAGACCGACACCACGATCGCCCTGATCGGACACTACGTTGGTGTGAGAGTATCGTTGGAAATTTAAACGGTGAAGGCTCGACAAGCTTCACCTCGGTAAACTACGGTTTTCCCCGCCAGGTCGAGGAATTCGTAGTCGCAAAGTTAGGGTTAAACAAAGCTGCCCTAACCGCTCCCTGTAGTTTACGCAGCGTGTCCCGGTTCCATAAGTCATAAGTTAATTTAGTTAAGGAAGTTGTGTATCCCTTAGCTAATTTTTAAGCCCCCAATACGGGAGCGATGCTGGTCTGTGGACAGTAGACGCGACCCAGAAGCGTTACGAAAGTCAGTTACCGTTGGCATCTGTTGCGGCGAAAGAGTCGACAGTTCCGAGTACGAGTGTGCGCCTTTCTTTTGGGATAGCGCGGAGTTGAGAGAGAAACAAGTACGCGAGCGCCTGGCAAGCGCCGTATTCCTGGTTACGGTTAACTTCGCTGTTGCGCGAATTGTGAAATAGTTTCGCTTCCAGCGAACTATACGGGTGGTCTCCCTAAAGGCCTGGTACCAGAAAAACATATACGAAGAATTTGACTGTCCTGTTGCGGACAAGGGACAATGGTTGTGTCTCAGTACAGAGTGGGGTTGAATCCCCTAGAGTGGAGTTGGTGTCGCCTTCTTTGGCCGACCTCATGGCAGCGCCAGGTATTACCTATTGGAAGCGACGGCGCGTCGGCAACTCGCTGTAACATGGTGCGAAAGAACACAGTGCATGCGGAGGAGAAAGCGAAGTTGGCGGCCGCGAAAAGGAGCTCTAAGCGAGGGACCTCTGCCCGAAGAGTGAACCCTGTTTCGAGGATTGGCCATCCTGGAGCTCGGGATGTTACCCCCAAGGTGACCGCGGGCGGGGCAGCATCGGGATCCGACGCTACAGAGCTATACACCTTGTTCCGGGCCTCTTTGCCGAGACGTTCTTCTCCAGTGGTACAGATGCGAGTAGAAGAGATGACCGACGGGTCGGACTACGAGGCAAGGCACCGTGTTGCCGTCGAGCGGGCCGGTGAGCGTTTCAGTGGTACCAGAAGTGGGGTCTTGGCAAACACTTCTGAGGTGGTACCTGCGGTTGAGTCCGGTCGGATTGAAGTGGATTCGGAGGCTGAGAGAGATGCCTATGGCGATCTTGGGCGTCTTGACTACCGGCCTGTTGACTATTTTGGTGCACGTCCAAAGGTTCGGCCACAAGTCTCGACTGGTGATTTGATCACGCTGGATGGAGTGGGTTCGGCTGAATCTGTTGGTGGACGTCCACGTTCTGCAACGTCTGGAGTTGAGAACTGGCTCCGAACTGTTCCTGAGGTTGGCGCTGGAAGCCAAGCGAGAGTATTGCGAAGTCATGTTACGCCTGTGACTGGTAGAGAAACTGTACGGCCCCGGTTACCTGTGGTGTCTGAAGACACAAGGGCGTTGAATTTGGTTCGTGATCCGAGAGCGAGTCGTAGTCCTCGAGTACAGAGTTCGGAGGCGAGCGAACGTGCTTCAGCTGTGGGTGAAGCGGGTGGTGAATTTCGGTCTCGACGGAGAGACGCGGAGGTGATTGATGTGAAAGAGGAGCTGTTATCCTTACGACAAGGTTTGGCGTGGTTGATGAGGAAGTTGGAGGAACGGCCAGCGCCAGTGGCACGGGAAGAGGATTCGATGCGAGTGCAGTTGTCGAGAGCAGAGAGTTACCCCGAGTATCGAGAGGCCCGTAGGGAGACGGTGCCGATGGAAGTATGGTCTCGCGTGCAAAAACCGCCGGGGGTCCGACGCTTGACGGAAAGTTACCGTGAACAAGAGGTTACGAGAAGACCTGAACGGGTTCGTGACTCTACGGTCCCTATGGAAGTACGGTCGAACGTTGAAACGGAATGCCGGGAATTACCGAGTGTGGCTCCGAGACCGGTGAAAGCCAGGGCACGGATAATGTCGTCAGACGATGCATCTACCGAGGCTGATATTAATTATCGGAAAATGACACCTGACAGGAAAAAGGTAAGCCGGCAAGCTTACAAGGCGGGTGAACGTCCGCGTGCGTTGAGATTCAGTAACGACGTGGATGGTAATAAAAAGGCAGCCGCGCCGGTGCCTAAGAGTAAAGCGGTACGAGAATCTGGTCGCCCCGTTCGTGAAACAGTGGAGCCGAGACCGCGTCGGTCTGCGAGGCTAACCAAGAAGCCTGAAAAAGAGCCCTCGAGTGAAGAAGACAGTTCACCGATAAGGCCTATTGGTCGAACGTGCAAGAAAGCGACGGCGCTTGGGAGGAGCAAACCCAGCGGCCATCGTGGGAGTCCGAGTTCGGGAGATGACGACGACTCCGGTGACGACAGTGATCGCCCGCGACGAAGTCATTGCAGGGTTGGAGTACGACGGTCGCCTGTTGATCGTAAGAAAAGCACGACAGCGGCTGATCGTGGAATCCGTATCAAGTTGGAAAAGTACGATGGGAAGACAGCGATCGCTGCCTTTCTGGCCAAGTTCGAAGTGTGTGCACGGTGCAATAACTGGAGTGATCAGGAACGAGCCGACCAGTTGATGTGCGCGTTGACAGGACCCGCATCGCAGTTGTTATGGGACATGGGCGCCCAGAAGGATGTCACGTGGCAGGACCTCGTTGATAAACTGAAGGCCAGGTATGGATCGGATGAACAGACGAGTCTGTATCGGGTAAAGCTTCGAGCTTACCGACAGGGCCCAGGAGAATCGTTGAGTGCTGTGGTGCAGGAGGTAAGACGCTTAATGGTCTTAGCCTACCCAGGTCCAACGAGTGAAGTTGTCGAGACGGTCGCTTGCGACGCGTTTCTGGATGCGTTGTTGAATCAGGAGTTGGCTCAGAAGGTGAGGGAACGAGAACCCGCTAACCTGGAGTCGGCTTACAAACACGCAGTCCGGTTAGAAGCGTACGGTCGTCCAGCCACGTCTGGAGTGGAGGTCGACCGGAGACATGGCAGGGTGAAGACGACAAAAGAGGCCCCAGCGACAAGTGAACTGCAGAATCGTCGCGTGGAGGACCTCGAGCGGAAGTTAGAAAATTTGACACGAGAACTGGGTCGGATGAACATGAGACAGGATTCTGGAGTACCGACAGGAAAACCGTACGAAAGGTGGAATAATCCGGGAAGGGCACCGGATGGGCCGTGGCGAGGCGAGCGGCCGGCGTTTCAACGTCGCGACGTTCAGCCGGACCGCTGGCGAAACTCAGAGATTGAATGTTTCCGATGCCGACGTAAAGGGCATGTGGTCAGAGATTGCCCGCAGCCTGCGCCTGAGCGAAGAGATGACACGAAAGGCCCGGAGCCCGTGAAGAGCGAGTCTGCGAAGGAACCGTCGCAGAACCGACTGGTTTGCGGTAGCCGAATGGCTTACGTTGTTGCCCGCCTGGAGGGGACACGTCGAAACTGTCTCCTTGACTCTGGTAGTGAATTGTCCCTGGTTCCACGGTCGTTTGTGTCTCCTGGTAAAGTGACGTCGTCCAGTCAGCGGTTACTGGCTGCGAACGGTAGCGAAATACGAGTAGACGGTGAAGCTACGTTAAGACTTGGTATTGGTAGACAGTCGTATGCCTTGCCTTGTCTGGTTACGGACCAAGTGACTGAGGTCATCTTGGGATTGTCATGGCTAGAGGTGAATCAGGCTAGATGGGACTTTTCTGGTCGTTGCGTCTTTTTGGGCGACAGAAAGATCCCGCTAAAAGAGTTGTCTACCGAACTTATGTGTCGTAGGGTTATCGTACAGAGCGACATCATGGTTCCGGCTAGATGTGAATTGAACGTCCCGATGTCTGTGGTGTATCCCCATTTGCAAGCTGATACGGAAGCTTGGACGACTACGCCTACTGAAGTGTCCAGAGGCTTGGTGATTGGTCGAACTCTAGTGACAGGCAAAGAGTCGACAGTGTACATTCGAATGGTGAACGTTGGCGACAATGATGTGGTGGTTGGTAGTGGAACCGAGTGTCGGTTGGAGCGAGTGGAGTTACTCGGTAGCACCAGCTCGTCTCTGGAAGCATCGCGCCACACTGGGCGACCGCCGGCAAGAGTACGCATGACGGCTAGTCAGTCGGTCGACACGGAGGCCGAGACAGTCTTGAAGCGACTATGGGAAGAGGTTCCTGACACGGTGTCTGTGAGTGAAAGAGTTCGGTTGCGTGAGCTCATCTTGAGGTATCGGTCCACGTTTTCGCTAGGCGAAAAAGATCTGGGTTACACGTCGGTTATCCAGCACGAGATAGATACACAGCAAGAGAGGCCTGTTCGTCAGACACTGAGGCGACAGCCGCTTGCGATGATACCTGAAATTGATCGGCAGGTAGAAGACATGTTGACTCAAGGGATTATCGAGCCTTCCATGTCGGAGTGGGCGTCGAACGTCGTGATGGTGAAGAAGAAGGACGGGAGCATGCGCTTTTGCATCGACTACCGCCAGTTGAATTTCAAGACTCGGAAAGACGCGCACCCGTTGCCGTTGATCCGCGAGAGTCTGGATACTCTCGGTGGTGCCCGTTGGTACAGCACGTTCGATCTCAGGGCAGGTTATCACCAGATGGCCTTGCACCCGCGAGATAAGCATAAGACTGGGTTTATTACGCGAAGAGGTAGTTTCCAATTCAAGGTTCTGCCTTTCGGTCTCTGTAACAGTCCCGCCTCGTTTTGTCGACTCATGAACCTGGTGTTGACTGGTCTCAATTACGATATCTGTTTGGTCTACCTAGACGATATCATCGTGTTTTCCCGTGACGTCGAGACTCACATGAAACGTTTAGAGTTGGTCTTCAAGAGGTTGCAAGAATACAATCTTAAACTGAAGCCGTCTAAGTGCCACTTGATGCAGCAAGAGGTATTGTTCCTTGGTCACGTTTTGAGCGAAGATGGTGTCGCGACGGACCCAAGTAAAATCAGGGCCGTCGAGGACTGGAGTGTTCCGAAAAACTTACGTGAAGTAAGATCCTTCATTGGCCTGTGTTCGTATTACCGGAGGTTTATCCACGACTTTGCGGTAGTAGCGCAGCCTTTGCACGTGTTGACTCGTAAGAATGTCCCGTTCCGATGGTCTGAAGAGTGCCAGACCGCGTTCGTGGAACTGAAGCGGAGATTGGTGTCGTCTCCAATCCTGGCGTTACCTGAAGACGAAGGTCAGTATATCCTAGATACAGATGCGTCGGCCTACGCGATAGGCGCGGTCTTATCTCAGGTACAGGACGGAGAGGAGCGTGTGATCTGTTACGCTAGTCGGTTACTGTCAACGGCTGAGCGAAATTACAATGTCACGAGGCGAGAGTTGTTAGCGGTGATCTATTTCCTGAAGGAGTTTCGTCAGTATCTCCTGGGTAAGAAATTCTGTCTTCGAACAGACCATTCCGCGTTGCAATGGCTACGGAGGACTCCCGAACCCATTGGGCAACAGGCCCGTTGGCTTGAAACGATTGAGGAGTTTGACTTCGAGATTGTTCATCGGGCGGGTACAAAGCACGGTAACGCGGACGCGATGTCCAGAGGTCCAATGGGAGCAGGGCCTGAAGATGAAGACGTTGTGGAGGAGAGCGCAGCGTGGATCTGTCCCGTCGCAGAGGCAAGGCCTGTAGCGGCCGCGCCGGCTGAAGACGTATGTCAGGATACCGGTTGGTCGAAGGAAACGTTACGAAAGGAGCAGCTAGCCGACCGAAAGATTGGTCCGGTCCTAGCGTGGAAAGAGTTGGGTCGTCAGCCTACGGATCAGGAGACGGCGCCGTTGAGTGAAGAATCGAAGACAGTGCTGAGTCAATGGGAACTGTTGGAAGTTCGCCAAGGTGTTCTGTTTCGGAGATGGTTAAAAGGGAGTACCGGTGAGACTGAGAGATACCAGTTGGTTGCGCCATTCGTGCTTCGGCATGAGATGTTTAAGGTAACGCACGGAAGTTTTGCTGGTGGGCATTTCGGTGTACGAAAGAGCCTAGAAAAGTTGAAACGAAGGGCGTATTGGCCGAGTTGGAAGAACGATGTACGCCGTTGGTGTCAGCGTTGTGACAACTGTGTCCGGTATCGAAGAGAGAAGCCTCCGAGACAAGGTCTTCTGCAATGTCCCGTGATCGGTGAACCTATGGAGAGATTCGGTATTGACATTACCGGACCTCATCCTGTGTCGAATAAAGGGCACAAGTACATTTTGACTGCGATCGATTACTTTTCGAGATGGGCCGAGGCTCTGCCCATAAGGAACCAAGAAGCTGCTACGGTAGCAGAGACTCTGATGGTGCACGTCTTTTCACCCTTCGGGATGCCGCGTCAGATTCTGACTGACCAGGGCTCGTGCTTTGAATCGGCGTTGTTCCAGGAACTGTGTAAACGTATGGAGATCGACAAGGTACGAACGACTCCGTACCATCCGTCTGGGAACGGGATGATCGAACGTTTCCACAGGACTTTGAATTCGATGCTTGGTAAGGTTGTATCTGCTCGTCAGAGAGATTGGGACGTCCATCTTCCCTACGTGATGGCAGCGTACCGTTCGACTGAACACGAGGCCACTCAGCGAACGCCGAATTTTCTGTTCCTTGGACGTGAAAATCACGCTCCGATCGATTTGATTCTTGCCCAATTGGTAGACTGTGATCGACCACCTGAGGAAGAGGTGGAAGAGTATGTTGCGAAGCAACAGGAGATTATGGAGAATGCCTATCAGCTGGTGAGGGAGCGGCTGGGTAGAGTAGCTGATCGTAGAAAGAAGGCTTACGACCTACGGGTGAAGCCGAGCCAGTTCTCAGCCGGAGACTGGGTGTACTACTACTACCCACGGCAGCGGTGCGGTAGGAAGATTAAGTGGACGCGGGTCTACACTGGTCCATTCCTTGTTATAAAAGTCTTGAACCCGGTCCTGTATCAGATACAGAGGAGCGTCAGATCGCTGGCGATGGTAGTTCACGTGGACAAGCTTAAGCGCTTCTACGGTGATCACCCGCGCAGCTGGTTGTCGGAAGCGGTTGAGGAGTCCCCCGTGGACGCTGGTCCGTTTCCCGGAGACACCGAGTTGGTGGGATCCGGTGCAATCCCCGCGGAGTCCCCCGCGCCTGTTGAGGACAGCGTCGAAAGTCCCCGTCGACGCGGCGTATGTGCCGGTCGGACTAGCGTGAGAGCTAGCGGT
Source organism: Lumbricus terrestris (assembly GCA_949752735.1). Taxonomy (NCBI): domain Eukaryota; kingdom Metazoa; phylum Annelida; class Clitellata; order Crassiclitellata; family Lumbricidae; genus Lumbricus; species Lumbricus terrestris. The sequence goes on along the minus strand of OX457036.1, from coordinate 73,990,437 downwards.
GAGTGACCCGCCGCTTAATTGCGGGAGTTCGATGAAACGTGAGTGCCTCGGTTACTTTTTGATGATATCCTTTTTCGTTCTGGCAACAAGTGTGGGCCAGGTGGTGCGAGAGACGCGAACTGGGTCTCTACACCGCTTAATTGCGGTGGTTTGGAATCTGTCGGTGGACAGCGTACTTGGTTTCCTTTTGATGACATCTTTTCAGTTATACGCCTGAACGTTACAGTGGTACACAGAAGATGAGAGACGCGCTCTCGGCGTTTCTTATCTTCGCGTAATGGCGATGGTTTCCTGAGACTGGTGAAGTTTCATTGAGTTCGTTTGAATCTGCTGACCGCTGATCACGGTGGGATTTTCAGTGCAGTTGCCTGAAGACTCAAAGTCTGAGTCATTTTACGTTTCGATCACCTTTTTCTTTTAATGGTAGGTGATGGGATGGACGGACATCCCAGGTGAAGAGAGATGGTGGGCGACTTTTCTCTTCTTAAGGTCCCCTAGCCTACGGGTTAGGTGGAGCCTAGGTCTCGAGACAGAGGGGCTCCTAAGGTTGGTAGGCTAGGAGGAGAGGCTAGCTACCAGTAGAGTGGCGTGGAATTCTCGCACCGTAAATGCCAGGTAGTGCTTGGGGAGAATGTCCGGTGGTTGTTGGGATCGTCTTGCACCTGCCTAGCTGACGGACGTAGGTAACGTCGGGCGGGGTCTTAAGTCAAGCTTTCCTGTGTGTTGAGGTCTTGCGCCGTAAATGCCAGTCAGTGCTTGGTTGCGGATTCTCGTGAGGTAACGGATTGGAGTAATCGTCCGTGTACCTGGGTAAGCGTTTCAGTGGTACCACTCTATAACTGTCTTTACGGTTCCTTGCACTCTAATCGATTTAGACCGGGGTTGAGGATGTTTTTGTCGCGAGTAATAATCTCTGATCTTGAAGCCGGCGCGTAGCGTCGATGAACGGCACGGAAAGATACAGTGGACACAGATCGTTGGTTCGCGTAATGCGAAGATTACTGAAATTGTCGGGTCGACAATAGTTATGTTTCTTTTAATGAATCGTACTTATGAAACGCCACTGTGCTAGGGAGCGTTTCGTTTGACTTGTGGTCCAGGGAACACGGAAGCTGCTGGAGCGGACAAACTTTTGGCTATCGTAGGTTCGATCCTTGAACGTTTTGGTTGGCCTATGTATCCGTGTTGGGTCCTACGCACGTTCGACCACGCATTTCTTTTGAGCTGATGAAGACCCCACTTCTGGACCTGGCGGCTCGACAGCGCCCTGATCTACAGATGGGAGGAAGCACAGAAGTTGCCATGTGACAGTCTGTGATGGCTAAAAGCCATATCTACCCCACTTCTAGTCCTGGCGGCTCCCTAGCGCCCTGACTGCATGGCTGTGTGGAAGACGCGAGTAACGACGGAGAATGGAGTACCCCATTTCTGGTCTGGACGTCTCAACGGCGCCCGGACCGCGCAGAGATGAGGGGAACGGAAAAAGGAATTGACGGTGAAAACGGAGTACTCCACTTCTGGTCTCGGCGTCTCGTCAACGCTCTGACCGCGTAGAAGTGAGGGGAACGAGGTGGACCTGACGGTGAATGAGTGTGAACGGAATAACCCCACTTCTGATCTTGGTGGCTCGCAGCGCCTTGATCCATAGATTTGGTGGTCGTGAAAATTCGGTAGTGCAGACCCTACCGCGAGAGAAAGAGACGTTGAAACGACGAGAGTTGAAAAGATACCCCACTTCTGACCCTGGCGGCTCGCAGCGCTTTGGTCGCGTAGAAGTTGGCGGTAGTAAACAGTGGTAAACATGGCCCCACTTCTGATCCTGGCGTCTCGACAACGCCTTGGTCGCATAGATTTGGGTGAGCCAGACGTTTGGTAGCGCAGACCCTACAGGTGAGAGAGAAACTGTAGTGCCGTTAATGGTGGACTCCTTGGTGGAGCTGGTATAAGTAATGTAAGGGACCTCGACTTCTGGTGTTGGACAAACTCCTTAAGTTAGGGCCCTGCGTGAGAAATTACTTGTGTGACTGTTTTGCATTGTAGGTGAAGCCGAGGAACTGAAGCTGGATCGGCTGGAGTACGAGAGATCCCGGTGAGGATCGGGAAGAGAAGGCGGATCTACGTATCGAATGACGCCTGGAATTGATACATTGCATAACATTGAAACTTTGCTGGAATTGTTATGTCTTTGTATGTGAATGTTGTTCTGATCGGAGGACAGCGTGTTAGTGTTTTCCTCCGAGGGGCTTAAATCTAGGTAGATAAGTCCCGGGGACGGGAGGGTAAATATCTCGTGAAGAGATCGTAGAGTGGTTGACCCCGATGCTCCGCATCAGCCGGAGAGGTGGAGAGTGTGGCGTTTCAGCCACAAGACGATAAACTCCGACCGGGTGCCTTGTCAAACTGAAGCTGGAGACAGGCAGGAGCCACGGTTACGCTCCTAAAGCAGCCAACCGTGTAGTTAGAGTCATTTTTAGGTAAGGCATAATTTCCCCTAGCAGAAATACGCTACGAAAATATGCGCTATTAGAGCGCGACCACTGCGCTATAAAGCGCGACCGTTAGTTAATGCCTGTGGAACACAGCTGGAAACAGGCGAGAGCGAAGATGAGGCATTTATAGCCAAATCGCTATGGAACGCTCTTAGGTATTTTAGTACCCGTAGAATAATTAATTTTCTGGCCGTCCAATAATCTTAATTTAGGGCGTAGGTTACGGAGAAGTCGTTTGGGAAACGATAGAAAGAAACCCGGTGACGATCCGACAATAGATGGATTTTTGGCGAATTATCCAAGATTTTTCGTATGCTGAAAAATCGTGCTAAAACAGTGATATTCCGGTGGAATAAAGCCTGCCACACGGTGCTCTGCTATATATGTGGAGTAATGGCGATTACTCCATGGGCAATGAATATTAACTCTGTTCGTTTCATTGCTCTCCACGCAGTCCTGGCACGTTGAATTGACATTGCTACATTGGTTTGTTGGTGTCCAAACGTATTCTGGTGAATTTGACGAGAAATATTGTATCCGGAGCGAATCCGCACCCGCGGAGGTTAAACGTTACCTGCGGTGACGATCGAGCGGCGGCCGACTGGGCATCGCCCCGCTTCGACGCACTAGGGAGAGTTGGTGGTGGCTCATCCCGTCTTACTTGCAACTGTCTCCTGGCGTACGGCGCCGTGTTTTCTGACTGTTGGAGGAGTTTTACCGACTGTCATATCCAGTGGTATTGGTTTGACGAAGACGTTGAGTGCTTGTAACGTAAAATAAAGCAGTTTTACCGCCCTGATCGAGGCTCCGGCGTCGTACAGGCCTCGGCCCCCTGTCCGCCACGAGCCCGTCAGCATCATACATATCAGAGATTGTCACTCGTAAAACTCGTTAGTGCGCTAATCCTCGGTACAGGAAAGGCAAGTGGTTGTTTCGGACTTTCGTCCCCTGTTGTCCATAATACGCCGTTCGCTTTCGGAGCGGCCGGAGGCTCGATAGAAAGTATTGCCTCGTGCAGTAACTGTTCTTTCCCTCCTGCGACAATTCTCTTTTCCATCGTCTGGTTAAACTTCCAGCGTTTGTGGCAGTGAATTGCCCTGTACGCGTGACACAGAACCAAAATCGTCACTCAAGGCGAGCGCGCAACCGCCGGTGAGCGGTAAGGCCTCGACCGGGTTAACTACCGCGCCAGGAGAGCGCAGCATTTGGATCCTCGCAGTTATCGACCTTACGACTCCTCGCTGGTGCCCATTGCATGTCAGCAAGACAAGTGTCTGAATAAGTTACATAATATAGCGTATACACTCTGGTCCAGCATCTGCTGCTGAGCGACGGGCCCGGTCTCGTAGGACTCAGCCCCTACGGACCTCGGCCACGCCAGCGAGCGCCTCGCCGCGAAGGCGGTTAATATTAACACGGGTAAAGAGAGACCCGTTGCCTACAGAAAGTGATAATCCTGGTACTCATAACATTTCTGCCTACGATTGGAAGGCGCCGTTGGTGACTGCATTGAAAGCTTCCGCACCGTCGAGTGCATCTCGCTTGGACACCGTCCGCCCCGGACGTGCCGTCATTCAGTGTCGCGGGCGCGACCCGGTCAACGAACGCCTCGTGCGCTCCGTGGTTATTTCGTCATTCCAGCTTGGTCGTGAAACCTGGTGACCTCGACTGTGAGTTCGGATTCAGTGGTACTTTGAAAGCGATAAACCTGGTTCCAACTATACGAGTGAGTGAAATACAGTGTTGCCATATTTTGCCGTACTTGGACTCTTCGGTCGGAGGTCGGTTCAGCTCCCGCAGGGACATCGACTCCAGGTCCTAGTGTCCGGGAGTATCGTACTCGGTGAAAACTTACCTGATCGTCTTGAAACCTGCATCGGATCGTGCAGTGCATACGATTTGCCCGTGAAAGTGTCGAGAAAACCGGTCTAGCTCGTCCCGTTCGAGAGTTAGAGCCGAATTAGTGAATCTGTCCGGTGACCCGCGGGAGTATCTATGACTCTCTTAAGGTAGCCATTTGCCTTGTTACAGTGACGGCCGCCAATTAAAGTGTCCGCGTGAATAACTTGGTATCCTGTGATCGGATCGCTTCGAACTAAGCGACAATCTTGTTCACCCGAACGAGTAGAGGACTTTTCCTGTTGAGAGTTTGCCAGTATCTGTTACGGTTTTGACGGTATAGTCTGGAGGAAGCGCCTCGCGCGTGAAAAGGACTTAGCCGATTCTTCGGTCTTTCGCCTGGCGCAGCGGAGACCGGCCGCGTTTTCAGCGGCTTTGCCATCTGTCGTCCGATTCGTTCAATCTTGGTGTCAGATTGTGCGTCTCGTTGAGTGGGACAAGTTAGTCGGAAGAGAGTTAAGCGATATCTGGAAGGACTTCGACGATATAAGCTCGCGAAGAGTTTATTTCCGTCTTTGCCGTAGAGTTCGGTTACGCGGCGCCGCGGACAAGCGAGCGACCGCCGCCGACAGGTCTGTGTGGGCAACGCGCAGTGCCCTAGGTCTGCGAGTGTATTGCGATATTCTTTGACTACCGAATATCTTTCCTTTCACCTCTGGTCTTTGAATCGGCTAGTAGCAGAGCCGTTGATACGATCGCTTGGCTATATCAGCCGCCGTTGATCAGCGTTGGTCGAAGCCCAAGGTAGATACCGGCCACGATTGGTCGAGGGAGTGTAACTTTGTGAGCTGTTGTGCGAATTCTACAAAGTTGGTGTCATGTCAGATTGAACGTCGCGCCGAGTTCTATCTTGTATACGTGTCAGCGAGTTACAGGTGTCGTGAAAAGGGCTTCGGAAGGCACTTCGTAGGCCGTTGCCCGTGTATTGTACATATCTCTGCCAGTTTAATCCGATCTGACCTGCGCTGGTTAGACCGACACCACGATCGCCCTGATCGGACACTACGTTGGTGTGAGAGTATCGTTGGAAATTTAAACGGTGAAGGCTCGACAAGCTTCACCTCGGTAAACTACGGTTTTCCCCGCCAGGTCGAGGAATTCGTAGTCGCAAAGTTAGGGTTAAACAAAGCTGCCCTAACCGCTCCCTGTAGTTTACGCAGCGTGTCCCGGTTCCATAAGTCATAAGTTAATTTAGTTAAGGAAGTTGTGTATCCCTTAGCTAATTTTTAAGCCCCCAATACGGGAGCGATGCTGGTCTGTGGACAGTAGACGCGACCCAGAAGCGTTACGAAAGTCAGTTACCGTTGGCATCTGTTGCGGCGAAAGAGTCGACAGTTCCGAGTACGAGTGTGCGCCTTTCTTTTGGGATAGCGCGGAGTTGAGAGAGAAACAAGTACGCGAGCGCCTGGCAAGCGCCGTATTCCTGGTTACGGTTAACTTCGCTGTTGCGCGAATTGTGAAATAGTTTCGCTTCCAGCGAACTATACGGGTGGTCTCCCTAAAGGCCTGGTACCAGAAAAACATATACGAAGAATTTGACTGTCCTGTTGCGGACAAGGGACAATGGTTGTGTCTCAGTACAGAGTGGGGTTGAATCCCCTAGAGTGGAGTTGGTGTCGCCTTCTTTGGCCGACCTCATGGCAGCGCCAGGTATTACCTATTGGAAGCGACGGCGCGTCGGCAACTCGCTGTAACATGGTGCGAAAGAACACAGTGCATGCGGAGGAGAAAGCGAAGTTGGCGGCCGCGAAAAGGAGCTCTAAGCGAGGGACCTCTGCCCGAAGAGTGAACCCTGTTTCGAGGATTGGCCATCCTGGAGCTCGGGATGTTACCCCCAAGGTGACCGCGGGCGGGGCAGCATCGGGATCCGACGCTACAGAGCTATACACCTTGTTCCGGGCCTCTTTGCCGAGACGTTCTTCTCCAGTGGTACAGATGCGAGTAGAAGAGATGACCGACGGGTCGGACTACGAGGCAAGGCACCGTGTTGCCGTCGAGCGGGCCGGTGAGCGTTTCATATATATATATATATATATATATATATATATATATATATATATATATATATATATATATATATATTGTCCGCTCGACCGTAAGTCTAGTCTTTGCGCATATGTGTCTCACTTCAAATCCTGCCTCTTCTTTTGGTACTGCTCACACTAGAAGCTATATAATATCGCTCATATAGGGCGTTTGCTGAAAGAAATGCTTTACAATTAGTCAGCGGCGCCGCCAGGATTTTTTTTCTGTACGCACTTTTTTCTGTACGCACAACTTCTGTACGCACTTTTTTTCTGTACGCACAACTTGCACAAAATAAGAATACGCGAAATGAAGTTATGAACTGTTATGACGATCTTTAATGGGCATGCAGTGAGTGAGAACTGCACGTGGTCCACTACTAAAGTAGATTCAATAGAATTTCATCGCCTATAATATTTCACGCTTAAATTTACAATTTGTTATTTTTTGCCTTTCCGCGCTGTACGCACTTGCGTAAGTGCGTACGCCTAACGGCGCCCCCTGCAAATAGTCAAATGCGTTGCATTTTCAAGATCTCGGTGCGCTATCTAAATTCTCGGAGACCACTCAGAGGCGCTCCCAGCCCAGCCACAACTAAGAAATTGAGATCCTGTGCGACCTATAAAAAGCAGGTGAGTTTAACTTAGGCATCAATCGCAAAGCTAATGGGCGAGCATTCCAGATGGCGGGCCGGGACCTACAATCGAAAAGGGAAAAAGCTCGGCGCTGTTTAATAGAAGTGCGAGCTCGTGGAAACAAAATCTCCCCTTGCCGAAGAGAGATGACTTCGACGGGCTTGGACTTCAGAGACACGTCGACAAAGATCAGACAAGTATGATGGAGCGCAATCAAAAAGGAACCGCTATGCGCGCGCAACAACACGGTAAGCGACGTGCTGAGAAACAGGGAGCCAGTGAAGAGTATCATGCATATATGCAGAGACAGAAAATTAAGCTTATTTAGGAAGGCGACTGTGAGGCCAGCAGCTGAACGAGGAACTTGCGCAACAAGGCACCCAGTGGCAGCTAGTCGAACGGTGTTACGGTAGTCCGAAGAGTACTGAGCTGCAGTGGTCAATTCTTCTACAGTACTGACAAAAGCATGAGCCACATTAGCACTTTGACGGTCGGGAGCAGGAGTAGACTAGTAGTATAGCGGTATAGTAGGCCCAATAGTAGCCATGTGTAAATAACAAATAGCAATCTATCCGAATAATTAGGCCTATATGCAGCCTACCTTGACTGATGACTTAGCCTTCGGTTTGTGCGACGACGAAGGCTGCGATCGAGAGTGATGAAGGCGACAACAGCAACAACGACTACCGATAATAGTAGATCGACTCTCAATGACTAAGTGGCATTAGTCGTTGCGAACGCTTGTATCTCCAACCGATCACCAGCCTGAGGCGCTCTGTGATGTCGTCGTTGTCTTCTCAACCCTTAAATACCTTCTTAGGGAAAAACGACGATCATAGACAGAAGAATCGCTCATGACTATAATTATGCTTTCCGTTATTCACTCCACCTCACCCAATCAGCGTAGGAGGCTATTGGGGTCGGCCAACCGTTCTATGGTCACTGTGTTCAAATATCAATTAGTGGAAATAGTCGCCCGGTGACGAATAAAGCCATTCGTCTTTCATCGAACGATGTAAAGCTCCGTATTTCCCTTGCTGCTCCTAGCCAGCCTATGCTTGCCCAGCTTCAACTCTGCAACCCGAGGAAAGATTCAACGGTGCGGGAGCTGGTTATGCGGGGACGGGAGAAGAATGGAGAAGGCGTGCGTGGGTGGGAAGGAGATGATTGGGAACAGTTTGGCTGGATAATAATTATTGTCAGTGCCGGTGAAAGATCGAGTGCCCCCAGATTGTCTGTTGTCTGGTGATGCTGTATAAATTTCTAGCTGCATTTACTGTGCTTGAGTGAAACGCAGGTATACATATATATAACGTGTAGCCTATATATATGTAGGCCTATAGGCCTATAAAAACTATATATATGCAGACCTATATAGTATAAACTTAATGGACTGTAACGTTCATGCACTCTGTAATGCAGAATGCAAATCCTCTAATGGACCGTGTAGGCCTATAGGCCCCAGTGGCGGCGCCAGGATTTCAGTGGGGGGGGCTGAAGAAATTTCCCATAATTTCCCATTTTCATCCGCCGAAATTTCTGACGACCTTTTTTTAATCGTCGGCCGAAAATCGTGGAATATTTCAGTGTAAAAAACCCCAGATGGCGTTTTTTAGGGGGGGCTTAGCCTCTCTGGGCCCCTATCGCCGCCACTGATAGGCCCATATTACTGCGCGTAGGCCTATCGTTATTTTATAATCCTTCTGGGCTAAAATTCCAATCGAAAGAGATAGAGAGCCACATCTCGAACGACCAAAATAATTGTTACATTTTTTGGGTCTCTGAGAAGATCAATTGTTGCTACTGCAAAGCTTATAAGCCTATGCATGACCGCGACAACAACAGAGTTCTTTTTAAACACATTACTAAAGCTTAGTCTAACTATTGATTCAATTTAATTCCAATAACTGATTACTACCTATAATGCTAATATTTTTATTTCAATGTAATTTTGTCTATCTCAATGTACCAGGTTGCGGTTTGCCAACCTGTTTTTGCTTATTAAACGAATAGGCCTATATATACATAACAAATTATAGTGTTCTCCAAACTTTCCAGTCAGGTTTCGGTGAGTTCCACTTCACAGCAACTCTTCTTGTCCGCCTCCTCCTCTCTGGCGTCTACGGGGCCCGGGCAATTAGAAATTTAGAATAAACCCGCTAACAGATCAGATACGGTTTATTAGTCGGCCAATTACGAACCGCATTTTGGCCTGATAGATTTTGCTTGATAAATTGATAGTTCGCAGGTAAGGGCATCCGCGTTGAGGGCCGCGGACCTGGGTGCTGAGATAACCTTCCGGACCCCTTCTGTCAGCCACCGGTCTGACAGAAGTAGCAGAGATTCGACAAACTTTGGTTACTTCTTACTTGCTCACTTACTTCGTCATTATAACACGTACGATGGCAGAGGCGACACATGTGGGCCTAGGCCTAATCAACGTTGAGAACAGTCAGAAAGACAAGACACAGAAAATACAAATAACTGGATGTCGCTTTATTATAAAGTCCATCGCCCCACACTGTTAATCGATTGTATTAGCAAAAACTGTTTCAATTTCGAATATAATGAAGAGTTTTTTGTGCAAGGTCGAATCGTTGTCGATTGAGTTGAGGTTGTCGTCTTGATGCTGTGCTTAGATGTCCCACTGCGATCTGGCTCCACGTCACTCGCAACTCTCCACGTCCAACGCTTCCCTCTAAATCATTTCGCTCATTCATCCCCCTTCTCCTTCTCTCTCCACGGCTCAACAGTCAACAATGCACAGCACAAAAATAAGAAATAAATTAAAAATTAATAATAATGGGCTTGCGGGATCTTAGGCCATGGCGTCCGCGCCAGGGGCCCTCCTGCCTTTTCGAGGAGCTTACGGGATTTTAAGCCACGCCAGAGGCCCGGCAGGTACTAATACAAATAAACTACAAACACACAACAAGAACAAAAACAACACATACAGAGCCACACAAACCGTCGCTCATCACACGCTCCCCCTCAGGCCAATCCTCCCAGGTCAATCCTTTCAGACAATCATTCAGCGGTTCCTAAAGCAACACAGAAAATCCAAGAAAATAAAAATACGTGTTATGGCAGATATGGGGTATCATTGTTTACGAAGAAATAAAGTATAGGGCCACAAGACTATCCTGCTTGGCCCAGCTTGGGTGTGCCTCGTTTGTTGGCTAATTGATCCAACCGATAGCTGGATGGATAGATGAATGGATGAATGGATGAATGGATAGATGAATGGATGAATGGATGAACAACCAGAAGAACTAATAAATCAATAGAAGAATAAACGGATAAATGAATGAACAAATCGATTCTTGCCTTGATGATAAATCGCGGCTTCGTTCGTTTGACGCTTGCCTTTCCTCCGACTCGGAATTTCCATCAGGTGATTCAAGTCCACCCAACTTCTAGACCATGGTTGCGCCCCGTCTTCATGTAATTTTCATTTCGTTTCCGACTGGTTTCCTCTGTCTAAACGAAACAAGACATAACCATTAACCACACCTACATGTAAGGTCGCAATTAACGTGGCCTGGAGATAAGCATTATGAGTGAGACCAAAATTAATATTATAATCACACATTACGTCATATACACATGACGTCATAATGACCTTCATTATTCCTTGTCCACAAAAATAGCCGTCTATAGTCCCAAAATGTAAATGACGTCTGGATAGCCTTCTTTGGGGTGGGAGAGGGAGAATCTATAAAATTAGCCTACGTCTTAATGCTGGAGATGACACGTGTGTTTCGTCCATCGGTCACTGTTGCTATGGCAATAGTCACTGTGTGCGACAGAGGCAAAGGCAGACAAAATTACCTTCGAATTTTAGGTCAAACTTTTATTAGGAGACGAATTTGACACTTTTAATGTAGAGCGGTCTTAGGTTAATGCGCGCTAGATGAATATTTAACAAGCCAAATTCGAGAACAACTCATGCAGTTAAACAAACGGGAACGTCTACCTTAAAATTAGATTTTCTAATTTTTCACTAAGGAGACCTCCTCTCTCTTTTTTACTTTACTTTCATATTCACTGCTTAGAACTTGAATCAAGTTAACCTCTCATTTCATGATAATATTTCATGTCTGACTAAAACTTCTTTAGTTAATGATCGATTATTTTCGATGCTTGAAATGACGGCGAAAAAATCTCTCACATACATTACGAATGATCTCTTTTTCACTTCGATAATCGATTGCCGTTCAGTTGGTGAACAGTGTTGGTCTTCGTTTTCTTCGTTTCCCGCCATCTTTGTCGCATTTTGTTGTCGTTTTAATGGTTTTTTCGTCGTCGTTTTCTTATGCGGCATCTTCACCGTCTTCGACAGAAATGAACAACGATCATGAAACTGACGAAAAACAAATGCATCTACGTCATTTTGTGATGACGTCATATTTGAGAATTGTGACGTCAGTTGAGTTTTATATTAAAAAACGAAATCGCAACGGGTGTAGCAAGTAATCGTCTGACAACTTCAATGTCGCGTTTCTATGTAGCCTATAATATATTCCATGGGCCTACTTATACTATAAATTGTGTATTTCAGACCACATTGTAGGCCTATGTTTCACATCAAATTTACTTATAATATGAGCTACGTGTTATTTAAATAATTATGAACACAATTTTAGTTAGCCTTGCACTGAAAAGCATGAAATAGGCCTAACCTTTGATTTATCACTGTTTATAATTTTTTAACCGGGTTTCGTTTGCAATTAGCATGCTTTTAGACACGATGTAATTTAACCGAATGCGCCCAGGACCATGCAGGCTGATTTTCTTAGATAACATCACAGAATAGATAAAGCGTAGCTTTATCTATTCTGTGATAACATCGACTCATTTATTGTGTTATAGCCTAAACGGGCGAAAATCAATCAATTATAGACCTAAGTCTCGCTATGTTTTAAGACTTTTATTTATTTGAAAGCACAGTATAGTCTGAGTAGATTAATGGCGCTGCTATAGAGTTGACTTCTCTCTCTCCATTCCTGCTTGTAATGTGTTTGTGCATGTATATATATAGGCACATTTATTTATTTATTTATTTATTTATGTATTTATTTATTCAAGTGTTTCTGGACTTTTGTAAAGCAAATTTCAAGAGGAACTCAAAAGCTGTTTGAAACTTCGAATGGCTCCATATAACACTGTTTAGGCCTACTCTTCGTCAAATATCAATTGTCTGTCATTCTGTCTTCATAGGCGTAGAAGACGGGGGTCCAGAGGTACCCCCCCCCCCCGCCATTTTCGGGCGAGTCTGTTTTTGGGCAAGTGGACCCGGAAAAATATTAAACAAACTTTTGGAAGTTCAACGTTTATTAGTACACCACATTATCTCCCAGTTCCAACTTGCCCAAATCGATTTTAGCTCACAACAATCTTGGATAACAGAAATTCCCGAAAAAGTTCTGAATTCACGGTATATAACATAATTATTGTAAATAATCATGAGAATCGCAGCAAATTCACCAGTCGAAATTTGCTCGAAAATTCCGACTAAGCTATTCGTGGCATTTGGATAAATTCACAGCATTCAAGTAGATGCCACAGATCACGGAATTCGCTGCCTGAATGACATCGAAAATTTCTGCTATCGCTGGTCCCAGAGCAATTGCCCCTCTGCCCAGAGGCAGAGGGGCAAATACTCTGGTGCAAGAACAGAGATGACTTTTTTTACAGAGGTATATACCTATTCGTGCACGACGTCAATTATTTCGGGTTTATTTTCTCGGGCAAAAGTAACATTTTTGTCTCCCCACACTGCTGAAATGTCCCCTACGCCTATGTCTGTCTTCGTTCTCCATTCTTCCTAAGATTGCTGTATTCGACCTGGGCTTAGCTGGGAGAGCTCCTGAGAAACTCTGAAGTGGCGCTACGGCGCTATATGAAGCTTCGATAACACCAACAACGACAACCACCACAACAGTAGTAGGCCTATAGTAGTAGCAGTAATAGTAATAGTAGAATAGTAGCAACAACAGCCTGTATATATATGTATATGTAACCCACCCTGTATATATATATGTAGGCCTAGTAGGCCTAGTAGTGGAACTCGTTTAAAACTGTATACGTCCTACCTTGGTGTATAGGTGCTCGAGATCTTTATCGTTTCCAGTTAGGACAAGGCGTATATTAATTGTGTGAGAATTGGCAATTATAACTTACCTCAATTACGACGTATACATAGTCAATCGTTTAACTCTATGCATCGTGAGGTGGGCCTACATGATATCATTCAATTGATTGGGACGAATGCCCATTAAATAGTTTCGTGCAATCAATGAAAAAACATAGACGATTAACCGTTCAACAACGTAGCCGCCGTTCGAGAGTGCGTCATCAATAATTCAGGAATCTATACATGTATATATTATGGCTGTTAGACGCGTATACGAGCTGGTCTAAATATTTACTGCAGGTTGTACAGATATAGGAATGACTAAGAAATATTAATGTAAGTCGAGTAACTGTTCTACTAAGGGCCAAGAGAAGTAGATAAATTCAAATGATTGAGACATAGAACTATAGGTCTACTTACTGTAGTGTAGGCCTAGCATATACAGTATACACTATTGGTAAAATATTAATGTAAAGCAAAATACAACTATAGGCCTAAATAGTTTGACGTTCGCACATGCAATGAATATGAGGCGTGGTGGCTGAAAGTTTAAGCCACCACTCCTCACATTCATATCATGAGGATAAGAATATACTGCAGAGTAGCCTATATGTCTGAAGGTCATTGGTCAATTCGCACACTTCACTGTTTATCAGAGCAGGCGACGATTAACCTAGACTATGGCTTAACTCTAAGACCCTGCTCATAAAGTGTCTGAATACACATTTTGTCTGTCGTTGATATTATGATCATTTTCAGTTTTTAGAAATTTGAATTTCATTGCTATAACAAAATTATCAATATGACAGATTCTTTAGTACCAACTTGATCAGCATCTTGCTAATTAAGCGACTTCGTAGTGATGTGCAACTACTCTGGTACTCTGTTTCTTTTCTAAATAATAATATTGATCATCTAACAATAATCAAAGTTTTTTTAAACAATTATCTTAAATGTGACTTAATAAAATCTTTTTTGTTGCTCTTTGTTGCGTTATGTTTTTGAATCGTGAAAAAACAGCGGGTGGTCTCGCTAAAATAATGTGACGTAACTTTTTTCCGTTTTAAATATTTTCGTGAAATTTGGCCACTGTACGTTAATATGAATTCCCTTTAAGTCTGGAAAATTTACTCTAAAAATTCGTACGTTAGGTCGAAATATTAGGAAAAAACCATCTGTATACATGTATAGTAGTCTATACTAGTCTGCGTGTTTTTGTTTTAAAGCATATATAGTCGTCGTCCTTCTCCTACCACATCTTTTCTTCTTCCTCCTTTCCTTCTCTTCCTCCCCTTCTCCCTCTTTTCGATTGACCTTCATTCTTTAGAATGATGCCCTATCACAGGCACACACACTGCCACACAGCCTATGATAGCCTACAGGTTCTCGAATATTTAATTATCCCGTCGTTGTTCAGAAATTATCGTCGTCTAGATCCTGTTTTCTGCCGTTCGTGATCTGCTCCTCGCTTAAACCGGACTGAAGCACAACTGCATCAGTCATGATTAAGTAATAAATGGTGACATCGGCCTACATTGCTATATTTTGATGCTCAGGTTTCGTTACACAGGGAGGCATATGCAGACAATTATTATTATTCACTAGACAAAAGCCATGGATGGAGTATTTTTTAGAGCATCACGAGCATGTGACCATTAATATAATTCGCATTGGTCACTTGATTTCATTTATTAATTCTTTGTTGTGGAAGATTTGTAAAGCACGCGAACAAAACAGTCTTAGTCAGTCGACTATTAGGACTATATTTGTTCGTATGCTGGACCCAAATTCCTTCAGCCAGCTGAGACGCTGCCTAGGCTGAATCACGTCTTAAGCTGGAACTCCAAATCACACCGCAAAACCAAGTATCGCTCGCATACAAAGTAGACGATGTCGCGCAGCTAACCCTATAGCTACACAGCTGGTCCAAGCACAAAATTAATTTTATGCTATTTAGTAGACTTATATGCCAAGTCATGCAGCCAACTCAAGTCCTGCAGCCCAACCCAAGCCATGCAACCAATCCAAGTCTTAGGCCTATATCTAGTAGGACTAGGTGGGTACTGTGTACATACCAACCTCCTAAGTATAGGTAGTGTTAACGGCATTGGATCGAAGCAGGGAAGGGACAGACTAAATCCGGACATGATAGAATAACACGGAAGCAGAAGTAGGCTATGCTATTAAAACAAAATTGTTTAATAGCATACTTCTGCTTCCGTGTTATTCTCTCATTTTCATATTATCTCAGAAAATCGATGTCACTCAAACCAGGCACCGGCACATTAATGCCGGTGCCTGGTTTGAGTGACATCGATTTTCTTTAAATTAAATTTTTTAAACTAAATTGAGTTGGTTTGCTATTTTGCTGGCAGCATATCCAAAATTAGACCGAGTTTCTCAACACTAAATAATAATTATTTACTGAAAGTGACTCAACGAACAATGCCATGCAATTACCTAAACCTAATAAATAGCAATTGTGGTTAACACTCTAGCTGTGGTCACTTGGACCAAGAAGTCCAAACAGCCATGGCACTTAGACTTCCTTGCGCATTCCTATTATGGATCAGCCATGCATTGTAGCTTTTGAGTCCGAAGTTTACCCCGAACCAAGGTCGGTCTATAAGCGTGTTTGCGGATCTTCTTCAATTTATAGTACGGTACTGTGTGAAGCGTTTCTAGTGGCAGTACGTGGCAGCGACTTGCTGGTGGTAGCCTATATGACTTGGAGCGGAGGACAAAAGCGAATTAATTTCATGCAAAGAGAGAAAGACGAGGAGAAAATCTGATGGAGGCAGCGTAAAATATCAACCTTTGTTTTCTAATAAAAGTCAACTTGACAATTCAATTAGAATAAATAGCAGCCACAGGGACTGAACCACAACACACCGATGTTAGGCTATGCAATCTGAAAGAGAGGCTGCTATAATCAAACAGCAGACAAAGAAACAAAAAAGAAAAGACAATGGCAACACTAATGGATATACTGCATATGGTAATTAAGTCGCTGCCACTGCCAATGCTAATATTTATCCTACAGGGGCCTATAGGCCCTATACATCGCCCAGTGAGGGCTAAATAGGCATAGGCCTATTCAGCGTGCTTTCTCTGCTTAAAATTGCGGGTAATTTAAGATTTTGTTGTCTTTCATTTCGAACATACGTGGCAGATGGTGAGTGGGCCAAGCATCATGAATGATACTCCATGATTGAATGAATTGATACGAAATCATTTGGAACTTATATATGCATTGGCCTACTATTAAATTTTGTGTTCCTCGTGCATCCTCTAAACACCGTAGGCTAGATAGGACCGTCTTTCATCGTATTATTTCATAACCACCACATCCACGCTAATTAAGAGTCCTCTGCTGAGGACCTGTGAATGACGTCACACACACACGCGCGCACCCGCACACACACACACACACACTCACACTCACACTCACACTCACTCACACTCACACTCACACACTCACATAATTATATAAAAGGCCCATCATTTGAATCACCCGCTGGTCTTCCATTTCCCCTATCATCGTCAGATTTTCCACCTTTAGACCTACTACTGCCTATAGCGAAACCCGAATGGCAGTAGGGGAGAGCGGGGCATAATGTGATACCGGGTGATTACGGGAAACTTCATCGTTGTCGATCTTACTTACGTTTAATAGCCGAAGACGTCTTCAATCGGAAGTCATGCATTTTTGAAGGTGAAGGACGAAAGCATTTTCGATTTCGAAGCGTCTTGAAATTTTTATGATCAAAAGTTGATTTTCACGCTCTCCAATATAAGATACGTTCATAATCCAAATATTGTCTAGAAACAGCTAGTGGGGCTATATTAAATTTAGTATATACCATCCATGTGTAGGGTAATATATAAAGTCACATAATGTGTGACTTTATATATTACCCAAATTATTACCAAATTATATTACCAAATTATTTCACAAATTTGCATATGGGAATATTATTCCCATATTTTTTCCATATTTCTCATATTGTAATATTTCATGCGTTCTAATTACCCTTTCACGTCTTAATCAGTGTTTGCATTACAAAACGAGCAATAATAAACAAAAATATATGGCACTTTTTGAAAGCATAGAATTTTGCATGTTGTGGGGCATAATGGGATAGGTATCCCATTTTACCTCATGTGGTGGGGAATAGCGGTATTTGTGAACACATTGGTAAACAAATTATTATCTCCATTGTGAGCGATACTTTAAGTTTAAGTAGATTATTCTAGTCGATGCTGTACGCTATGTATGCCTGCACAATGTGAGTACAAAAGTCCTGATTTCTTATTAATTATATGAAGTAAACTTCAAAATTCCTTAAGTATCCCGTTTTACCCCGCTCTCCTTTAGCTAGGCTATTATACTTGAAGATTGCCCTTCGTTTATGGCACCAGGTCAAATTTAGCCCGGGCTAGATCATAGATGATCGACAGCAATGTTCTGGGTAAAGCTGGAAATGGGTCACATAATTATTGGGAGAGTTGGGTCACTGTTTACTTCCCATGCATGATCTGGGGAAGTAGAGGGTTAGGCGGGAAGAATGAGTGCAGAATGTCAAGTAGCCTATCATAGACTAGGCTATCAATTATTGTGCCCGATATTTGAGAAGATGCTGGTCCTTATCCGTTGATGGCCAATGACTCACTTTCACAACAAGGATCTCATCTGTGCTGTGTACATGCATATATATATATATATATTATATATATACAAATTATACATACATATATATATACGTGTGCACGCGTGATGTGTGCTTGTACGTGTGTGTAGTCTGCGTTATTGCTGTGTGCGTGTATGATGAGTGAGTCGACGGTGCCATATATAGGCCTAACGGGGCACAATAATCAAGCACCAGAGACATTAACGTATAGATCTAGTATAAAGGCCCATTAAGTGTGTTTGTTCTAATAACCCAGCTGGCTTTCATAATGAGTAAAGACACAAGCGAATAGGATGCAGAACGTGTGACAGCAGATACATACAGGCATCAGAACATAATATGACAATTGGATTATTAAAGTATAGACCTGGAATACTACTACTGCTACTGACTATAGTCTAAACTTAGAGCTGATTTGGTTTCGTTCTCCATTTAGTTATTATTATTATTTTACGGAACTCAATATCTGGAAAGAAAAGCGAATCGAATCGGTTACGTTTTTAACTAAGAGTGGTTACGTTTTTAACTAAGAGTGGTGCTCTTCTTTTGGGCTGAGTAGAGGAATATATCGAAGAGCAAAACGCGTTCTTCTAAGTGAACGAAGTTTCACAAATGTTGTCACGTTCGAATTCATTGCTCTGCTGGGCCTTAGGTAAGTCATTCACCTATGGTTCTTACTTAGACCTACCATATAATGTATGGTGTGGAGGGTTTGTTTAAAGTGCAGTTCTGGACAAAATGTGCAGTTCTAATGGACATGTGCAGCTGCAAAACAATTATATATCTATACAAATAAAAATGTAAAACGTTTGTTTCTAACAGGGCCGGATTAACAAATGGGGGGGCCCTGTTCGGTAAAACTGTGGGGGCCCAAACCTTACAGAAGCACGACAAAATGACTCACAAAATGTGTTATATTCAACGAATCAAGTTTCGTCTATTATTAATTCATTAGAACGTCTACTTATATTATTTTTAACATTATCAACAGGTCTTTTAAATAGCGTAAAACAACCGATAGGTCTACATCTTTTACGGTTTAAGAATATTAAAGTGATTCATGGTCAGTCATTCTCCTGACCAGCGCACAGCGCTCGTACAAGCAAACAGTGCAGAACCGATTTATGCCCCAAATAAATTCTTGTCTATGAAAATTTAGGGTAGACCTGCGGCAGAATAACGGCCAGGGCAAATGGTTCTTACCAGGGCATTTGGCTTGATTTGCCCTGCTGTGCATGGCCGCCACACTATTTACAAACTAAAATATATTTTCGCGGTTATGCCAGTAGTAGACCATGGTTCAAGTTCCATCCTGTTTAGATCTATGTGAGCTTTCACCCCCGGTGTATGTCTCTCTAGACAGCCGTTCACTGCGCTCAGCTGCTCGTTGAGAATTCCTTGTTCATTTTTCGAGTATTGTGACCATGCAACGACGAGCATTCTCGGTAGTTTGCACAATTATCTGGAATAGCCTCCCCGTGGCTCTCTCGCTTCCAGTGATTCTGCTGGCTCTTTCTTTCGTCTTCTCAACTTTTCTTTTTGACAACGCCTGCGTTGGGAGCGCCTTCGAGTAAAAATCTAAAGGGACTCTATATAAATTTATGAGATTGATTGAATTCGTAAAAATAGAGTGCGTACTGCATGTAGACCTTTTCAATCTTATTATCACACCATCTCATAATGCGTAGCATAGCACTAGACTTTCGATCAAGTGATTAATTAAGTGTTTAAATAAGCAAAAAAACGTATAACTCTTACCAGCATTTCCGACTAAATTTAAGATCAATCTGCCTGGCAATGAAAACTGCCATAAGGACCCCCACAACTTTTAAATGAGCAAAAAGCGTATAACTCTTACTAGCATTTCTGACTGATTTTAAGATCAATCTGCCTGGCAATGAAAACTACAAAAAGGGTCCCACAATTTGTAAATAAGCAAAAAAAACGTTTAACTCTTACTAGCATTTCTGACTGATTTTAAGACCAATATCTGCCTGGCAATGAAGACTGCAAAAAGGGCCCCACAACTTTTAATTGAGCAAAAAGCGTATAACTTTTACTAGCGTTTCTGACTGATTTTAAGATCAATCTGCCTGGCAATGAAAACTGCAAAAAGGGCCCCCACATGTTCAAAAGTTGCATAATGCTAAAGTCACTAGTTTTTGAATAATTTGACAATTTTTCATATATTTTGAACTCAGTTTACTATTATAATTAGCAATGCTGAAAAATTCCTTTTGCATGTGTGGGGGCCCCCTAAAGTGTGGGGGCCCCTGTTCGGCCGAACATGTCGAACATGCCTTAATCCGGCCCTGGTTTCTAATGGAATTTCTCGGAAACTTAATGACCGATTCTTTTGAAATTTTTCGCAAAACGCTCCGTTCGAATACGATCGTGTTTGTAAAAGGATTTCCTGGAAAGAAACAAATCTTTTACACCAAAAAAACACAACTTTCTCCTCGAGTTGACACGTTTATACATTTTGACTTTAACGCATACTCCGCCATTTTGGCCCGTGTATTTATAACGTACAGGGATGCCACTCTGAATTTTGAAAAAGGTCAGGGATGCCACTCTGAATTTTGAAAAAGGTCAGATCCGGTCGAAAAAGCCTAGAAAAGGCTAGATTGACAATTTTCACACAACGTTCGAGCGGACAGGTTTTTATATGCTTTTCTCGAAACAACACAACATTTGCATTCGATTTCAGCGAATTCAATATTTATTTGCAACTGAATGCGGCCGTGTGGGAGGAAGGAAACGGGAGGGAGCGGGAGGAAGGGGAGGGGAGGGAGCGGACGGGATGGAGGAGGGGAGGGACGGAGGGGAGGGAGGGGAAGAAACGGGAAGGAGGGGAGGGATGGAGGAGGGAAGGGGGAGGGAGTGGGAATGGAGGTAGGGAGGGACAGAGGAACGGAGGGAGGAAAGGAGGCAGGGGAAGGGAGGGAGGGAGGCAGGGGAAGGGAAGTAGGGAGGGAGGGTTGGACGGTCTTTTCAGCCACAGCAACGCGTGGCCGGGTACAGCTAGTATACATATAATTATGT
This sequence comes from Lumbricus terrestris, assembly GCA_949752735.1. Taxonomy (NCBI): domain Eukaryota; kingdom Metazoa; phylum Annelida; class Clitellata; order Crassiclitellata; family Lumbricidae; genus Lumbricus; species Lumbricus terrestris. Next base: position 73,969,517 of record OX457036.1, on the reverse strand, counting down.
GCTGCTAGAAATAATAAAAAGGGTCATTGTCACGGTCACCTAAAAGGGCCATTATCACGGTCACCTAAAAGGGTCATTGTCACAGTTACCTAAAAGGGTCATTATCACGGTCACCTAAAAGGGTCATTGTCACAGTTACCTAAAAGGGTCATTGTCACGGTCACTAAAAGGGTCATTGCCACGGTCACTAAAAGGGTCATTGTCACGGTCATGCACCTAAAAGGGTCATTGTCATTCGTTATATTGACATTATACGATTTACATTGATAGTAAAAACATAATATAGGCCTAATCAGTACTTTGAGAAAAATCTCAAAAAGGAGGATTTACGCTACCATGGAGGACGGGAAGGAAAAGAGAATGTTGTGCAGTTCTACAAATTCTTTTAAACAAGACTTGATAGTATACGAGTTATTTTATTATATTATAGTAACTCATCAATGTGCAGCGAAAATAAATGCACAAATTGAGTATAGGCTTATATATATATATATATATATATATATATATATATGTATATATATATATTAGGGTGTTTTTAAGGTACATGTGAAATTTTCAAATAAAAGATTTTTCAACGACCAAGTAAAATTATTGTGCCAAATCATGTGTAAACTGAATATCTGAAATTATATCACGATAGCTGAACATTTAGGACTTGCTCAAGAGGACTGAAGTTAAGGACACGGTTGCATTGCAAGCATTAGAATCTACGATTTCAATACATGCGAGCTGCATGCTATAGAACCCTTCTCAGTGACTAGTTCCCAGCAAATAAACATTCATGATCATGTCTTTACTGATGTGATGTTGTTTTTGTCCCTGGTCATGTGTTGCAAATGGCGCGAAGTGGTGCTTTTAATTCTTGTATCATATAGCAGGCGCAATGCAAAATTGATTACAAATAAACTGAGATTTAGTTGATAGGCACTACTGATATCACTTCGGCTATGCGAAGCTGTCTTCACAAAGGAGAGGTTCCCATGCAAGGTACTGCTCAATTTATGCATACACCAAGGAATCAGAATCAGTCTGGATGACAACGTATAAGAGAGAGTACCAATTGTACTTTTCTATTTGGGAGAGATGATCTTGCAGTCCTGGTAGCAGAGATTCTTCTTAGTCACAAGTTCCCCTTACTCTTCACTTGAATAACAAGTTCATGCCAGATTCTACAGAGATAGAACGATAATGGTATATTTCATAAGGATGCTACCAAGCTATTGGCCATCTCCTAACTCCAATCAGTGACAGCTATTGTCATGCCAGATTCTTGATGGCTGAGATCTAAAGCTGGTGATTGGAATACAAAATCCTGGCCATGTGTTTTGACACAGTGGCGAGTAAAACGAGTTGCAAGAGCGGCATATGCATGAAGCTGGATGCGAAATTGGGGGAAGGACCTCTTGAATCTTGCCATCGATGCCTCTGAAATTGTTGTCGAAAAGTATTTCACTGCATGATTCTGCAAGGACTTCAGTATTTGAAGTCTTTAGTCAAGAGCTAATAGAGCTAATAGTCATTTTCCAAAGATGAATTCCACCAAAGGGAATAAAGTTCAGGTAACCAGGTGCATTTCACCGACGGCGCTGGAAGTCATAAGCGACGATTTACATGATCAAGCTGTGGCTTTTCAGTTATCAAATTTTCATTCAGCAACGTCAGAGCACAGAGAGGATAATTTCGACCATCCTGCTCTGAAAAGGTATGGAATCATTTACTTGAGGTGTCACTCTCTGTGAGAGCAACTTAGTCTCACGTGAAGTACTATTTCACCTGCATACTTGAAACAACGAAGCCCAAAGGGGAATCCATACTTACCACGCCAGAGAAGTCTTACCTGTTTCCCTAACAGTAGTTTCTCGACACCTTTGATTTTTGTAATAAACCCTGGTTGGCCACAGCTTTTTGACGAGTCATAGACTACAGCATGCGCAACGAATTTGATGATCTGGGATCTGATCTCATGAGAGGCTTCCTACTGTAAACTTACCAAAAGCCACCACCAAAAATATTCAAGATCCTCGGATTGGGCTGCTCTCTTCGTGATAGAGACTCGCAACAATGGTAGTCAGAACAACCACACAGTGAGGCCAAATTAAATAATAATAGCTTATCCGACCTAAGAGAGACGAATGATCTGGTAGAGTGACTTTTATGCAGTCTTTTTATGAAGTCAATGAAGTCGTGGTCAGAAATAAAGGAGAGAAACAATTTGTTCTGCAATGGTCAAGTAAATCCAGATTTTTTTCAAATGTACTAAGAGGAATAAACTATGACAACTTAGAGTACTTCTTTGGATTTTGCCTTATATCTGATGTTTATGTGTTCAATTTTGCTTGGTTTTGAAAATTACAATGTCGTCTAAGTGGCTATTCTTCCGGTGCTTTGAGCAAGTCCTAAATATATTCCGATTTTCATCTAATTTGGCAGGTAGGCCTAACTATATTTCGGAAGGTGGAACACAAAATCATATTGGTCGATATTGACATCGACATTTTAATTTTTAGACACACCCTAATATATATATATATATATATATATATATATATATATATATAGGCCTATATTAAACCTCTCCGTCTCTCTGATTGTCTGCCTGCCTGGCTACTTGTCTGTCTGTCTATCGGTGTCTCTTTCCAGAAAATTCCTCCTTTACCGTATATGCCTATATCTCCTTGTTCGCTCCACCATCAGTCGGTATCTGTTCCTCTGTAAGTCTGTATCCTCTGTATCCCTTTTGTTTCTGCTAAATGTCTCTTCGTTTACCCCTTCATTCTGTCGCTCCGTGCCACTGTTTCTGTGTCACGCATTTCTCTATCTTGCTGAGTTTTTACTGCACGTAGCCTATACATGTACAAATTGCATTGTGTTTTCTAACGTGCTTTCTATGTTTGAATGTTTTGAACTCTTGTAAAAGGGAATCTATAGCTATTGCATGACTTACATTGTAGGCCTACCTATGTGTATATGGAATCTAATGCTCAATGATGACGGAGACGTATAATAGCCCCATCGTTAAATTACTAAACCAATATAATACAATAACCAGGATAAAAATAAGTACAATTTTAGTAACACTAACAACCATGCCCTAAACTTCTGAATAATTATAAGCCCTATACTAACTTCACTCATCACTTAATTTGTTGGGTCAGAACTCAGAACGCAAACAATGATGATAACGACAGCAATATAGCCTACAGCTTATAATATGAATTTAGTCCTCTTGAGCCAATAATAGCTGATGCATGTAGACCTATGATTTATTTACGCATACATGTATAGATCTATTTATAGAATTACTTTGTTAGGTTTCCGCGATATCACTGGACAGCAAATATACACGCGCATTGCATATATTATTATTGCTAAGAAGACATTTAATATAGCCTATAGATGTGTGTGTGTGCAAATGTGCCCATTGTCAGGCGCGGATTTAGAGGGGGGCGTAGCCGGCGTACGCCCCCCTAAACCTGCAGCAAATGGACTTTTGAAGAGCATTACAGATCATGCATTTATCGTAAGCTTTCATATCGTTCGCCATTTCTTTGGCTACGTCAAAGGACTCAGCGCAAAGTTGCAAGGCTCATCTTTAGACGTGATCCAACGATATGAAATGGTGACGAGTGTTAGAGCAGCACTAAACAATGCCCGACAGGATGACAGTGAATGGGAGCATGTTTTCCAGAAAGCTACTAAAATGGCAGAGACAGCTGGCGCTGGACCAATTACTGCACCAAGAATATGCTCAAAACAGATTCACCGAAGCAACACACCCGCTGCAACCATAGGCGCAACCACCCTATGGGACCCACGGGACGCGTCTCCCCAACTTTTGAGTGGTCCCCTAGCTTTATTATTATGGTCCCTCCCAACTTTTAGGACGTGATTCATTATGGTCCCCCCCAACTTTTAGGACGTGATTGCGCCTATGGCTGCAACGCCAGATGAACATTTCAAACGAAATATTTATCTTCCATTTCTGGACAGTTTACTTCAGCAGTTTAGCCTACGATTTGGAGATCTTGCAAAACAAGCAATTCGTGGTCTAAGTCTCATTCCATCTAATGTTTCAAACATCGACGCACTCACTGCTGATGGTAGGCTATACTTCATTACTAACATTATGACCTGCCTTCGCCGGATTCTTTTCATCAAGAGTTAAAGCTTTGGCAGCAGATGCATGTGGAGAAACGCTGCAGACAGCACACCAAGCACCCTGTCGGACACCCTCGCTGACAGCCGCTCCTGTCGTATTATGTATCCAAATATATATTACCACAATAATTCACATTTTGCTGCTCACTTCTGTCACGGCTTGCAGTGTTGAACGAGCAAATTCTAGTCTGCGATTTGTGAAGTCGTGTTTCCGAAGTACAATGAACGAGGACAGATTTAATGCACTCATTTTATTGTTTGTCCACAAGGACATCAAGTTAGACATTGATGACATTATCAATGCCTACGCCAGAAAGCATCCAAGGAGAATGACACTGCTTAATCCACTGGCATGTGACACTTAATTATTTCCTTTTTGGATCAAGGGTTGCATGATCAAAACCGATAACTGATTTATAATCGTTTCACTGTTAACCTTCAGTGGAGACCAGTGGTTTTATAATATTATAAGAAACTATATATTTTTTTAAAGTTCCATAACCTTTTCTATAAAAAGAATCATTATAGTTTTGCGTGATCTAATTTCATATATATATATATATATATATATATATATATATTTACGGGATTGAATTTGTAGTATTTACGCCCCCCTAACCAGAAATCCTGGATCCGCGTCTGATTGTCATATTGAAATGAGGAAATTATATGAATCTAATCTAATGTAAGAACAAGACAAGGATCGTTTACTACTTCAAAGTAAAAAGTGCCAAGCAATATTGCACGATTCCTTATTTTGTAGGCTATCATTCATCGTTCCTACTTTTCGAACGCTATTCCGCGATTTCCGTCCACTTATACAGTAACCTTCACTGCACAATGTCAAATTTGGTCGTCTAGGTCGCGTGGCTTTTGGATCGAACTTGCGATTTTTCTTCTAGGCAAATTTATATATAGCCTATAGGCTATAACTGTTACTTCTGAGCGTTAGGTGCTATCATAATAAGAAAATTAACGATAACAGGGTCTATTGTTTGTTTTGTATGTGCACTTGTCATAGCGCCCCTTCAAGCTCTCTACTCAGAGGCGCTCCCGAATGCAGAGCGGACACTGCATCGGAGTTTCACGCCGAAGCGCTGAGCAATTGTGAGTGAAGGACTTGCCCAAGGTCCTTACGCGGCGAGGTGGATTCGAACCTCGAACCTTCCGGCTTCAAGGCAACGACGCCACCACTACATCACTGCGCCTCACAATTGGTAATTGTTACTATTAATGCATGTGGTACAAATACTGAGTATTAGCATAATTATAGCTTAATCGCAAAGATGATTAACGAAGGTCAACAGCACTTAGGCTTAACTAGCGCCGAACCAAAAAGTCTGTGGGTCATGATTATTCAGGCCGCTAATTTTCCTTTTCGTTTCCCTTCTCCTCTCTCTGTTTCTCCCTCTTTTTTCTCCTCTGCATCGTCCTAGTTTATGATATAGTATTATTCTCTATGATAAAGGGCGTAGAAACAATCAGGTAGAGTCAGTGTCGTTGTAAACGGAATAACATGATGCTGAATTGCTCATTGACGAGCATTATAATTGCATGCTTTTATCTATAAAGATGCGAAAGATACCAGGGCAGACGTTAGGGCTCTTAGGAGTTGTAAGGAGAAATGAACGAAACTGGAAAACAGAGTTAGGCCTGTAGACGCTAAAAACATAAGCTTATCGTACTTGTTCGCTAAATGGCTTATCCCGTATGTTAGCTGCTTTGTAACTTGTAAGGCGCCTTTGTATATAACGGCACGGCTGTGTTACGACGTATGGACGCCCGCAGACATTTTTGCAGGAGGAGCAAAACACGATGGTCTCGGTCAAATGTTTTTTGCAGCAAGAGGTTGAAAAATGCAGCGGATGAAACTAAGAACATGCATGGGTATTTTTCATATATAGCCTAGCCTATGTTTCTTAATGTTAATTTCTCAGTTTCACTTTTTTATTTTTAATATGAATGGTTAATTTAATGCGAAGAAATAAAAAAAATGTAGTCAAAAAGTAGATTCCTGAAGGGGCGCAATAGGTCCATAGAATGAATGAATGAATGAACAAATGAATTTAAAATATATGAATTGAAAATAGATGTCAGTTTCAAGTGGGAAGTGCCCTTCTTGCCCCTATGTGCAGGAGCACATGTTACGGCACCATATAAATTGTCGTAACTATTAGTAGTAGTAGTAGTAGTAGTAGTAGTAGTAGTAGTAGTAGTAGTAGTAGTAGTAGTAGTAGTAGTAGTAATATTATTAGGCCTATTATTATTATTATTATTTTTATTACTGTTGTTGTTGTTGTTGTTGTTGTTGCTGCTGCTGCTGCTGTTGTTGTTGTTCACAAGAAGTTAATTTTTCTAAATTACAGCACGAAAATCTCCAGAAGATCATAAACCAATTTAAAATAATGGCCTATTGAGCAAAAGAGTGAAACAGACGGACAGACAGACAGAGAAACAGAGACAGCGAGAGAGAGAGAGAGAGAGAGAGAGAGAGAGAAGGAGAGAGAAAGGTTTCACCTGTCGGCCTATATGCCCTATTTTGTCATAACCTGAAGAGAGCTAGGTAGGCCTATACGCCTATAGGTCTTGCATATGGCAGCATAGACATACACATGTATATTGTATAGACCTATGCATAAATTTATGAATTGTATGATGAAGCGGCTTGTTGCTTATCTGTGCATGTGTACATACATTATGTGGTCCTATATATGTAGGTTATTGGTTATATATAATTATAGTCTAATGACATTCAACGTATACTGTCTTTTGCTTATCTGTCGAAAGCGTTGTCTTTTAATTTTCATAACGTCTCCGAATGCGGATCATCATCAGTTGGACCGTGGTGCTATTGATCATTCGCGATATAGATAGCGTCAGTCTGAGAGATGCCTTTGGACTTAGAGAACTGTTGACTCAGTACTTGAGTATGTAAACCGCAGTCTGTCTTGCTCTGTGCATAGGACCTATACAGCATATACCATATATACATATATATATATATACATATATGACATATGTATATATATATATATATATATATATATGTATAAGCCGCGTCACCCCCACTCCCCCTCCAGCATCGGGCTGCTGCCTTGTCATCCTTCATTTTACTCTCAGGACGAAGGGTCTTATGCCTTTATCTGTGCCACAGCATGTCAGACATTTCCCCTCGTGAGAGGATTATATTACAAAGCAACCCATTCCCCTCGCAGAATCCCTCCACGTACACACGCACACAAACACATACACATGCGCGCACACACGTACATACACCCACGCACACGTATACCTGCAAGTATGAGAGGTTAAAGCTTTCTCCAACATAATACAAACTGATAAACTAACCCTTATTCTGGCTATTTTTTGCTCCCGGCTTTTGGTGTAACAAAATTGTGTGCATGCATGATGATGATAATGTCATAATAATGACAATGATGATTATGATTATGATGTTTATGATGATTCAGATGCTGATAACAATCTCCCATACAATCTCTCTCTGTCAACTATTGAGTCTTAAACAACATTCTCCTCTTTCATTATTTTTTACGACGACACACAACCCGTCAGTAATTATCTGTCTTCATGGCATAGTATCGTCAATCTACAATGTATGGCGCATGTATTATCAAGCATATAAATTTTTATTGCCATCGATTTTTGTTTTGAGGGCAAGGCGCCATCTCTGCCGAAGTCATCATCATATGATAGAAAATAATATCACTCTTCCTCTTCCCAACAGGATTTGGCAGAGTAGAGCGACAGTAGCCCCGCGGGAGGCAACGACTAAGAGAGGGATGGGAACGGGTACACAATGGATGTTGGTGTAATACATGCACATGGGAAAGGACTCGGGTAGAACGGGACAGCGTTGCATTGCATGTTGGAAATGTCCACAGAACTGACAGACAGACAGACAGACAGACAGACAGACAGACAGACAGATAGACAAACAAACAGACATAGGGAAAAAGCAGGCAATCAGACAAGCAAACAGGAAGACGCACAGACAGACACACATGCAGAGAAACAGAAGAACAGACGAGGTGAATGCATTTGGAGGCATATAATATTCTGCGTATATATATACTATTTGAGTCTCTAGTATAGGTCTACCGTCTATCATGGGCGCCCGCACATAGGGGCAAGGGGGGGCACTTGCCCCCCCTGGAAAATTGAAACCTATTTTTCTAACTACTACTTTTGGGGTTTAAGAAATTTCTTCCCATTGAAATACTAATGTTACGAATGATACACTTCAGTGAAAGAAATTTAAGTAATGAAATCTCTTTAGAAATAAAGAAGCTCTTAATTTTCTGCCTTGCATTTTTTCAAGCTCTTGCTGAAAATGGTAACAATGACTTTTTATCCTCCCGTGGGTGCTCATACAAATAGTATTCCTATCGATTATGGCCTACTTGTCTGGAATCTCGCTGTAGGCTAATGCAATTTTCACAACTGCGCAAAAATTAATTATCAATAAATTACACTAATGTAAAAATTTGAAATTTATCAACAGCCCATTGCAATTAATTAAGTAATACATAGTCACCAGTGTCATATATAGGGAATCAAGTCTGCTTTAAGTCAGACTGCTTTGTCCATTTTGCATACTGCCAGCTAGTACAGAATTTAGGCAGGTCAAGCTGTAGAGAAACTTGGATAATTGGCTCTGGTTATCAGGCCTCGAGATTTTCTCCCAAAACCAACGTCTCCTCTGTTCAAAAGAGTTGATACCCCATTCTTCTGATCATCGGGATCCTCCACATTCCTAAACGTGACCCCTGCACAGGACTCGGACCTCTTTTTTGACTGCCCTTTGAACAGCCTGATGACTCGATACAGCGCTTCTGAATAAGCTGGTGCCCTACAATTGACTTTGGAGTGGCACTTTAGAAGTTTAGAAATTAGGATTAAAATATAGAAGTAACCATCAAGTAACTTGATGGAGCACTTGACCCTTTAAAACTGATACCTGTTTTTCGTTCATTTATTCAATCATTCATTATATAGCGCCCCTTCAAAAACCTACTTTTTAAATTCTACTTTTGATTTTTAATAAATTTCTTCGTTCTAAGAAAACTACTCATATTGAAATTTACAAGTCTACACCAAATGAAACTGAGAAATATGCATTAAGAAACCTCTTTGAAAAATACCCGCGTTCTCATGCACTTTCCAGCTTTGCAATTTTTAAGCTCAATTGCGACTAGGAAATTTAACCGTGACCAACTTAAAAATTTTGCCCCCCCCCCTGCAAAAATTTCTGCGGGCGCCCATGCCGTCTATGCATTGGGCACGACGTTAAACTGCATCCATCATCTGCCACAGAGAACCAACAACGTCCCTGTGCCGGTCCTAAGCCCGGACAAAGGGAGAAAGGTTTGTCAGATGGGTGGCGATACGCTGGCAGTAAAGGACCAAGACGATTGAAATCCGCAAAAACCACGACACAAGTGACCCAGATGCTTCTAGGTGGAGCAGACATGCAGAGGCCGGTCAGGACAGACCGGTGGAGATAGTCGGGGGAGAGCGTGGGACACATACGGGCATTGACCCAGGTTGTCCTTCGTGCCTCTCTACCAATATACTCTTCATTCAATGTGGTCTAGCTGCTCCAAGATGTTAACGGTATATGGAGCAGACCTGCTGACCGGACCGGTTGAAGCTGGGCAGCATGACGCGAGACAGACTCAGACAGAGAGTGGCGTCGGACTTCTACGGGCACTGAGCCTAAGGATATTGCTTGAGTTTGATTGATTATATCCGACAAATGTATGCATTAGATAAATATCCGCTGTTTGTGAGATGAATTTGATGAAGCGCTGAATTGTTTTCTGGTCGTGTAGCACAATGTGGGGGGCAGGGAATCTGTGGGTCGACTGATACGGTTGTCACTCGTGTTCACTCTCGGCCAATCGCTTTGTTCATCGTCAAGATTTATATAAACGTCCGATGCACAATTGCACATAGGCCTACATGTAACGACGGCCATGAAACAATGCCATTAATACACCACACTTACTTGTAGTCTTTACACGGGAAATAATAGCAAATGCATGAGTCAATATGAAATTAAAATAATTAGACAAAAGGAAGCAGACCAAATGTGCTACTTCTATCGCACTCCCCCCACCCCCTAGAGAATTTGTAACTATAGGCCTACTACTTTTGGGTTTCTACCAAATTTCTTCGCACCATATTGCACAATATTGATACTGTAACTATATATATATATATATATATATATATATAATGATAAACAAAGCATGGGCGGAGTTTGGTTTCCGTTCTTGGGGGGAGGGGTGCTAAAAAAAGAACTTGGGCTTTGTTGGGGCTGAAACTCGGTCCAAAACGAGCGGCGCCGACAAATATTTTCTCGTCCAAAAAGTTGATGACTTTTTTGTCGTCGGGTTGAAATCTAGCCGAAAAATTGAAATTTTTCCGGACAAAAAAGTGATGACTTTTTTAAGTCATTCGATTGAAGTTTCGTTCGTGATAAGAACCATTTTCCCAACAACTTTTTAAGTCTGTCCCTTCTTGGGGGCTTATCCCCTTCCTTATAAACCCCGCCCATGAAACAAGGTGAAACTAATAAATTCATATTGGAAACCAGGAAACCTAGGCCTATAGATACGAAAAGACCCATGTTCTTAATTTCCTGCTGTGAGTTTTCCAAAATCTTACTAAAACAATATAGCCGTCGCCATTTTGTGTTCCCGTCCTACAGAAATAATAATAGTTATATGCGGGCGTCTATGTCTCCATGGCCGAATCTCAGATTTACTCTGTGCAAATACGACTCAGCTCCACTCGCCACAAGTCCATTAAACCCATTTTCCGTATTGTCTGGAACTTGAGTTCATACAGTTATAACAATTACCAGTGTTAAATATAACCATATTAGTCTATTTTATTATATATAGGCTACTGTAAATTGGCAAGTAGGCTGTAATTGATTTAGTAAGTCAGCTGTCGTGCATGGGTCTCATAATCGTGAGAATCATGCTCCATAGGAAGGTCAGATATTAGGCCTATATGAAACTGAAAGGACGTAGAAGGCTCTTTAGATTCACGTTCTGTGCATTGTAGCTCAACGAATATTATATCAATCAATCAATCAATCAAATATTTTTTATTTTGCAACCAAAGTTACATGACAGGTTTACACATCTTGAGCATTGGCTACAAAAAGGGGAGGCCCTAAAGGGATAAAATAATCGCGCTGTCTAGGGACACCAACTAATATAATTGAGTTGACGATGTGAGGTGGCCATGACGAAATCTTTGCAAAATCAATATAGTGATTGACAACAGTGACAAAGTACAATCAAGCAACTTATGCTAGAAAACGGAAGAGAAAAACACAACAAAATAAAGGGAAACTGAAAAACTCAACTTGCTCGAGGTCCATATGCGCGGCAGTTTGAGGAGTAGCCTATTCGAATTTGGAGCTCTCCAGCTCCAAGGCACCGAACCCACCACTACACTCATGCGACCCGCTAATATTGCAGTTGGACATAGATGAGAGTCCAGTTTTTCCTATCTTATCCACCCATTGACCTTCTGATGATGTAAATGAATAACGGTGCATATGTCCTCTGTCTTTTTTGTTGTCAGTGTTCATAGTGGTGGCCTCTAACGACTGCTTTGGTCAGGTGGCTGTCTCCGTGGGACAGACGGCAACGTTGCCTTGTCATGTCGAAATACAAGGAAACATACAAGTAAGTCATTTATTGTTTGCTTGTTTCTTTGATTCTTTGTATGTGCACTTGTTATAGCGCCCCTTCAATAGCTTTATCTTTTGACTATTGCTCACGACTTATGCACAAATGTCATACTCAATAAACTTGCAATGATGATAATTCGTAAGACACAATCTATTGCACTATATTACTTGGGCAAAATATAGCGCCTCGAAGAGTAGGCCTGCAGACTACATAGTAATAATAATGCGAGTCTCACGGCACTGAAGGCAGCGAATTTCAACAATCCCGCTCCTCAGAAAACAACCAGAAACGGAGCAAGCGAATGAGTGCAACCTAGCATTAACCAATTTAATCAGTATAGGCCTAAGCCCTCGTCCTGCGACATAGGTCTACAAACCCCCAGCGCATATATCAATTGGGTCAACGTGGTCAAAGAAGCGAAGGGGATCTCGAAAGACGACCGAAGTTATATGCATTTAAATATTTTTACAGCGCTATGCCACGAACAACACGTATTGGCATATATTAGGTCTACCGTCTACGATTGCAGGTGGCGACTCAATATCAGCACATCTGCCCATTTTACGTCACAAACGAAACTTTTGTTCTACATGATATGATATTGTATTGTGTCAAAGTGTCTGTAGGCTATATCGTATCGTAATCGTAAACTCGAAATTTCTTAAGCGCCACTCGAAAGCTAAGCGCGGGGCACCTGCTTATTCACGAACGCTGCAATATATTGCCTAGTACATGGGTTCTCAAACTGTGGTACGCGTACCCCCGGGGGTACGCCAGGCGCCGGTAAAGGGTACGCGAAAAATTCCAGGAATATAATTTTTGAGTTTATGACTTTGTGTCCATCTTTCTTTGATTAGCAATGATTTTTAACGTTGCAACATATAGCAGCATGGTCATTTATTTCCTTCACAACATATAATTAGACTCACATAATTTATAATACAATGCATGCAACATATTTATGTTTAGGCCTGCCACTATATTGTTGAAACAAATAATGTATAAATGGTTGAAAGTACCAAAGTCAGAAATTCTCAGCCTATATATATAGAACTGAAATAGCGGATAGCTCAATTGGCCAAAGGATTAATTTCCTGGTCTAGCTTTCAATTTTGCGATTCCTTTCAGCACGTCATATCTGGGTGAAACTAGTTTTTAAACTATGCTTGTTATCAAAAACAAAATGGAGTAATTTGCGTTTGAAATTGACAAATATTAAACCATATTTTAAAAAGTCTGTGCTATAGTCTAAACAAGCCCACAGCACTATAGGATTGCTATTTCGTATAATACAGAGTTTGTAGACCAATTTTTCCATTTAAATTTGTTGATAAAATTATATGATTCAAACAAAATTTTGCTCCCTATAGGCTATAGACTCTAATAAACGATGTCACCAATAATTAAGTGGACTTTCAGTTGTTACTGCAAATCGCAATGGCATTTTGTTTAGGATCTGACTTTGCTGGAACCCGGGAGTACGCCATCATTCGATTTTATTACTTGGGGGGTACAATAAAAATAAAGTTTGAGAACCCCTGGGCCTAGTAGGCCTATTACGCAAATGCTGCTTATGAGCGTAAGTATATTATAAGCCAGACAGATGAATAGGCTAATTAGAGCAATAAAAATCATTCTAAAGATATGCAGAATGAACGATCATAGCTAATGACTGTTCGTAAGAGCAGGATGCTGTTCAGGGCTTCGGTGAACTTGATTAATGTATACAGTCTATAATTAATTATTAGCCCACGTGCATACTTGTAACCTGCCTCTGTGTGCACTACGAAGAAAGTAGTCTACAGCCTATAGTAGTCAGTCATTAACTTACTTTAATTACCGATTTACACTGAAGTGTCATTTAGACAATGATACGAATTTTGATGGATTGCGTATATTGGCTTGAGGATGACTGACGGGCATTATGTCGCCCTGTCAGAGTATTAAACGTGCAGCCCACATATAGGAAGATCACATTGAAACCGTGTGTTTAAGGCTTTCAGCAATAGTGATGCCACCGGAATGACTATTGCTGGCACGGACATAGCGTAAAGAGAAGCTATGACAGATTAACATGATGTATAAGTTATAACATGATGTATGATGTATAAGTTGCACCAATCGCTTTCAGATGTTCAGAAGATTCAGATTAGCTTATTCATCTGTCTGGCTTACTTACGCGTTCCTCAAGGCTCCGTCCTGGGTCCACTCCTCTTCATTCTCTACACCACTCCTTTAAGTCATCTCATAAAATCCTCGTCTGTTGACCACCATCTCTATGCAGACGACACCCAACTCTTCATATCCTTTTCCCCAGGCTCTTTCTCCACCTCCATTGCTAAACTTCTCAATGTGGTCAATCTGATCTCTGAATGGATGTCGTCCAACCTCCTCTGCCTCAACCCCTCCAAAACAGAGTTCATTATTCTAGGCCTTCCTGACCAAATCAAGAAAATCCCTGACCCTTCAATACACCTATCGACTAACTCTTCATCCCTTACCTTCACCTCTGATGCTCGATCCGGTCCGCAATCTTGGTGTAATGTTTGATTCACACCTCTCCTTCTCTAACCACATCTCTAATCTATCGCGCTCCTGCTTCATGCACATCCGGGACCTCCGACGCATCCGACCCATGCTTGATTTCAAAACTGCTTCCACTATTGCTACGTCCATCGTCCACTCAAAGCTTGACTATTGCAATTCCCTGTTCTTAAACCTTGATTCCACACAACTTAAGCGCCTCCAACTCATACAAAATTCTCTTGCTAGAGCCGTCACCAGAACACCCAGACATCATCACATCACCCCCCATCCTCAAGTCTCTTCACTGGTTGAAAATCCCAGAGCGAATTCACTACAAAGTTCTCTCCTTAACATACAACTCCTTACAATGCTCCCAGCCCAGATATCTTCGCGAACTGTTCACCATCCAGCCTACCCGTTCTACCCGATCATCCGCCTGCCTTACACTCTCTCGACCGCCGGTCACAAGTCATCTCAAGTTCTCCAACCGAGCCATATCCAACTCAGCACCACGCCTTTGGAATGATCTGCCTGCTGAGTTCCGATCCTTTTCAGTTCCTACTCCATCATTACTAATCACACACCATCACCTTCCTCAGGCTCCTCTATCCATCACACCTCGGGCCTTTCACTCGAAACTAAAGACACTCCTGTTCAAGAACTCTTATCCTGTTTCACCTGATCCCCCACCCTCCAATTCCCGGCTCAGACGACACCCACCTTAGTAGCTGTTCCACACCTCTGATCATACGGTACCTCGACCCGGACCACCATGGACTACTCTTACGGACAACCCTTTTGACTCAACGCATTTGATCCTGATCCTATGGTAACTCGACCCGGACCACCACGGACTACTCTCACGGACAACCCTCCTAACTCAACGCAGCGCTCGTGAATAAGCCGGTGCCCCGCGCTTGGCTTTCCAGTGGCGCTTTAGAAATTAGGAGATTACGATTCAGAAGACGTTTAATCTGTGCTTGAACCATGCACTGCATATCGATCATACTGCAGCGCTTCTAATAGTCAGTTTTCAAAGCTACTGATAAAAGTTGTGACGATGTCCATGCACTGAGACAATCCCTGTAATCGTCGCTGTAATCTCCAAACTTCCAAAGCCGGACATCAGCTCACTAACTATAGAGCTGCGTAGAGTCCGATAGGCTGTTCAAAAGGTAATCCGAAGGAGGTCAGAGTCTGGTTGCCTAGGTCCTAGGAGTAGTAGAGTAGATGTTAAGGTGGGTGTCGTTTAGGTATAGAATTGGAAGGTGGAGTATATATCAGGCAAGTCGAAGTAAGAGTTCTTGGAGAAATGTGGCTTCAGTTTTTAGTGTATTGCCTGGGGTGGTAGGTATAGAAGAGCCTGATGCTGATAGTGATAGGGGGGCGGGAGGAACCGAGAATTTGCTGAAGTTAGGATGGAACTCTTTCTTATGTATAGACGTGGTGCAGTGTGGGATATGGTTAGTTTGGAGAACTTTAGATGAGTAGGCGTAGTTCGCATTCATCCAAATTATTCAACAAAATAATCAGACTCTTGCTCCAATTTCTGTCCTTGTGTTGCTTTAGAATTCCTAATTTATATAATTCACAGGCCTACTCCTGCCCTCG
This sequence comes from Lumbricus terrestris, assembly GCA_949752735.1. Classification (NCBI taxonomy): domain Eukaryota; kingdom Metazoa; phylum Annelida; class Clitellata; order Crassiclitellata; family Lumbricidae; genus Lumbricus; species Lumbricus terrestris. The sequence goes on along the minus strand of OX457036.1, from coordinate 73,953,486 downwards.
AATGTCCTTGAGATAAGCCGACAACAACAGATAGCATATAGTTTTTCCAAGGAAACAGTTTATTATCCGCATGACCGCATCGCTCAATGCAAGCTTAATCTAGACGTCTGTGGGTGGAGTTCCCCCAGGAATGACATTCCCCAGGAAAATTCAAGAGTTTTTTTACATGTTTATAAATATAATTTCCGCCGCATCGCCAGAAAAATTTGGTCAAAGGGAACCGTCGGTGTCTGTCTGTCTGGCTCAGTGGTTGCCGTCCACACCCAAACTACCCGTTTGCTCCCCACCCCCAGAAACCTGAATCCCCCCACCAAGAAGAGGGACTATAGATTAAAGACTGCGCATCGCTGTCTGGCTCTTGTCTGTTTTTCTCCTTTCTATTCTCTAGTAATTTATACCACATTTATTCTCCATTTATTTATTTTCATTTACTTATTTGCTGTCTATTCTATTTTCTATTCATGTAGTTTATCGTCTGCAGACCAGGGCTTAAAGTGTGCCAGGACGGTCATGGACGGCGTCCAGGCACTTATTTTCGAGGCTGGACGCCGTCCTGCCACTTATTTGGCCAGCACTGCCTGGACGGTCGTCCATGACTGCCTGGACGGCGTCCAGGCAGTCTTGGACGGGCGTCATGGACGGCCGTCTATACAGTTAAGGACGGCCGCATGTGCTACATACGTTTCCCTGCGACGTACAGCATAATAGATTGCCCTTGTTAAATTGAGCCAAGATATATAAGATATATAAAACACCTTGCACAGAAAGTTTCAGGCTTGGTGCAGATTTAAAATTGTATATATAGTTTCAACTGAATCTCGATCTGTATGTGTGTGTGTGTGTGTCTCTCAGCCTCTCCATGTGCACCATCTATCTGTTCGAGACTCTCCCTCCCTGTTTCTTTCTCTAACCTCTGTCCCTCCTATGTCACCGATACTGCGCGCTGTGTATGCCTGTCTCTGTCTGTTTGTCTCTGTCTGTCTGTTTGACTGTCCGTCTGTCTGTCTATCTCGGGTCTTGCTCCAATTACCTTAGGCTTAACCCCTTGCAATCATAATGAGTAATTACAGTTGTTTTCAGACCAAATGATGCGCCCGCACTACATGTATAATATAAATTATATTTAGGCGTCGGTCGGCTAAGGGCATGCATCTATGGAATGGAACTGAGTCATAAAAATTAATCGTCAAAATGTGTTTTTATTGTTGTTGCTTGATATCGGATTGCAGTCACTCGCCAAGGCGCAAAAACACCAAGATACGCAACTACATGTATAATAATTACGATGCATTATCAGGCCTATATGTCTACCTTCTAGGCACAAGAATAATTTTATATTGGGACTTTTAAAAGTGGTGGTGATAGTCACACCACTTTTTTTATTCTGTAAGGAAATAAATTATTATGGTTTTGAAACATGAAAGCATTTGGCTGTCTATCGTATTCGTATGAATTCATGCGTATGCAGCGTATAGCCTAATTAAAATCGCAAATGGGGCAGAGCTGGCATTAGTATATATACACATACATTGTCATATATATAATATATATATATAAGGCTCTGGAGTCGTATACATCCTGAGGAGGGAAGGAAAGGAAAGAATTTCCCTCCCCACTTTTGAGCTTGAGGCAGGAACGTGAAGGAATTGCAATACCCTTCCACTATAGCAGAGACACGCCCACACAACTCTGGGTTCATTTGTTACTATCAAAATATCAGTGCTGGTATCTATATAGTGGAAATTTTATACTCTTTATGCCTGATTCAAATGAAAACAAGCAACATAATTATGATAAGTTATAGTCGCTGACAGATATATGCCAAGCCAGAGCATGCATGGATGGTGAGAGCGAGGAAGCACAGAGGCTTCATAGGCCTCTAGATCACTTTTCTCAGGACGAAGCCTATCAACTTAGTGTGCAGTGGATTATTTATATTTTTAAATAAGTTACGTTTATAAGCAAAGCACTTTGTCTAAAGGAGCGCTTTTGAAAGTAGCCTGTTTGAACAATGTTATCCGTTGTTTTCCATGTCACCAGCTGTGACTTTGAAATTAAACGAATTAATATACTACGATGGTAAGTTCAACTAAGCAGACTAATAATTCTGTAGGTTATATATGTTAAAAATTGACAAACAGCATTTGGCTATGAGTGGAAAACATTCTGTATCGGTCATTTCTTCTATACAAAACAGTCGTTTTGGTAGCAGTTTCTTGCTTGTAATCGCAGCTGGGATCTGTAGGTTTCTGTAAACGCACAGTCGTGGGAAAAACTTACAAAATAATTATATAAAAACAAAAGTCGACAGACAGCCAAGGCTAAGAATCAAATAAGTGCTGTCTGTATAATTATATTGCATGGTGTTCAGAATTATATACAGTGTTTATTATATAATATATATATATATATATATATATATATATATATTATCTGGGTACCCGGCATTGCGCGGGAAATTTAGGATTCGCCCGCGCTTGGCCTATCCCCAACTTCCCCACCACCCTCATTTCACTCTGTCCCCACAGACCCCACTCCTACTCCCCATCCCCACTTAATTTCCCCATCCCCTCACCTGGTGTTTATTATAATATATTTATTATACACGGTGCATTGGCTTCAAAGAGATGGATAGAGATAAAGAGAGCGCTCGCGCGCGAGCGATAGAGAGATGAAGACACAGACAGACAGACAGACAGACAGACAGACAGACAGACAGACAGACATACAGACAGACAGACAGACAGACAGACAGACAGACAGACAGACAGAGGATAGGAAGGTAATTAGGGGCGTCCAGGCACTTCTTTTTTTACACTTTAAGCACTGCTGCAGACGTTGTTAAAACTTAGGCACTGAAGTGCTTGCAATCGACAGGGAATGGGATGAGGGTCGGTGGATGCTATAATGCATCTCTATCCTGCGATGGAGTTCTTGATCTCTCATATCTCCAAGTGCAATCAAGTGAATCTCAAAGCAGCACACATACATGTATAAAGACGATTCGATATAACGCCACTTAAAGACACAGGGATCAGAACAGAGGCGGCATAAGGTGGATTGATATAGCATGTCAAGAAATTAAGAATAGTCAGTTGAAACAGTTCATATAAAGAAAGGATCGACGTCCACTGACATCATTTTCATACAATGTAGGTATGCGACCTATTAGGCGGGGACTATATAGGCGCTATACAAATGCCTTATAAAATAGCAATAAAAGCTCTTTGGCCTTTTGCCATTTATTTCGTGTAAAACATATATCACTTCTTCTGGTTGCAGGTCAGCTGGAGAGACAAAGACATGACCTCGCTGACGTGGAACACGGAAGTGCTGACGGAAGATCGGAGATTCAGCGTCCAGCGACGATACCAGAGCGACTGGGATCTCCAGATAACCGGAGTTAAACTGACAGATGCAGGAAACTATTCGTGTTGCATTGTTGTTGTTGCAACAGGACAATGCAACACACACAAAGTCGTGAGTCTTATTGTACAGGGTAAGTCGACTGCAGCCATTACCATGCCAGTAGGCCTATATATAGCCTACGCTCACAAGGGGTCCATATATTGGGCCCGTATTTTCACATGGGACCACACGTGGGCGCCATCATGCAGGCATACAGGGTTAGGTTAAGGGCAAAGTGTTTTCAGTACAGTGTTCGAGTAGGCCTACATCAACCCGTTGGTCCTTATAACTTTGGGGATTAAGTGAGCTAATTGGATGAGTCGACTTGGAGTCTTAGACAAAACCAACCTTCGAGGGATTCAAAAGACAACGGAAGACTCTTTGATCATGTCCACACAAGATGGATGCACATTTATCTTGCGCCCTTAAAGATCCATTCTGTGTGTGTGTGTGTGTGTGTGTGTGCGTTCAAGTGCGTTGTCTTTTCTTTGGCTCGTTAATCGTATTCGGTCATTCACAGTTTCTAAAGGGCTACTCTAAGGCTAAGCCGCACGGCACCAGTTTGTTCACGAGTGTGAATAACCTGCTAGGCCTATAACGAAAATACGACATCTTTGTTATAATTGAAAACGGAAAACAATCCCTAAAACAAAGGCAGGTATGTCATGAATACAATAGAAAAACTCGACCACTTCACAGACCTCATAAAACAGTGTAAAGTCATTGATGATATTATTAAGTGGAATCTTTTTCTGCTGCAGTTCCTCCGATGATAACAAACATCTCATCGGATGTGATTCTTGTCACTGGAGACACAGTGCGGCTGTACTGTCAAGCCATTGGAGTTCCACAACCGACCACCAGATGGATGCTGCGCAACAAAGGTACTTAAATAAGTACAATAAGCGGGTTCACCATCTCAGTGACCTTTCGCGTGCGCGTGCGCACGCGAAAGTGCGCCCTTTCTGTCATAGATGATGGATTATAGGAAATTGCAAATTCGCAATGCTCGAGTCTTTAAGTTTCCGAACTTTTGGTATAGGCCTATCCATCATCTATGCTAGAATTGACTAGAGAATGCTGTCTTTGGAACTGTGTTTTGTCCTAGTCATGCAGGAATCGTGCGTACCGGTACACTGTCTACAAACAGGACTCTAATTTTTCGCCGAATAATATATGGGCCGGGATCGCCAATGAATATTAGGAAGCACTATATATAGAAATGAATGAAAGAATGAATGAAGATTGTACCTGTGTTCACGTAAATCCTTTAACGAAATCTCAGCTATAATTAAATATAAATTATAGGCTCAATTTGCAGCACTTCCTTGACTTGAGTGGGAAACGACATCATACAGTTACACATAATTAGTCCTAAGCTTTTAAGGCATAAGCTGAAGACGTAAAAAGCCTATGAATGAACATGAAATAAACCACAGATGTATTAATTTCGACCATGTGCTTTGACTACACAGAACTGCAGCAGCAGCGGCAAGGCAGCAGCGGAGAGTACGTGATAGTGAACGCCAATCGAGTTGACGCTGGGAAGTACGACTGCATCGCTAACAACAATGTTCTACCTTCCGCTACTCGATCCGTTCAGGTGACAGTCAATTGTGAGTATATACTTGCGATCACGGCTCAGTTGACAGAACTATTTAGACAAAATTATGTTAAATATAATATATATATAATTATATATGTTATAATTATAGACTTCATAGGCTATAATTATTATTTTCTAGCCTAAATATATATTAGCCTATGTAGGCCTATGAGTATCATTACTATTCAATGTGAAAATTGTCGAAAAATAACTTGGGGGAGGGTGTTGAACTATGATACACTTGGAATTTGGGTGAGAAAAATAGACTTTAATATAGGGCTCTAAAAAGCCTTGCGGATTTAAACCCAAACCCGCCGCAATTCTCACCCTGTTAGGCCTACTATCTATAATTAATTTGTATGTGTATGCGCCCTTGCACTGTATGAGCTGCATAATGAGCATGATGCTAAATATATAAAAAGACGCTTATAGGTAGACTGAATGGTTAGGCGAGAAATAAATAAACAAAATAAATAACAGTCTACTACATTTTAGGTCCTATTATATCAACGGCGAACGTTGGAATCCGCCGAAACAAATAAACAGTTTTTAAAATTCTAAGAATTAAGAAGCAATGAAAACTTTAGCGCGGTTAAAACGAAGATTCGATGTTGTATACTTTGAAGTTAAGCCTCAGGTGACGATTCCATATCGCGAGATACGACAGACACTGGGCTCGGACACTCTGCTCGAATGTCGTGTCCGATCGAATCCGATTGGCGACATCTACTGGGAGAGAGAGGGACAACGACTGGAGTCCGTCCCTGACAGATACCGTGTCCTGACGTCGAAGATCAGCGCTGATGACGATTCCGATACTCTGCTCAGTCTCGTCATCTACAGACTGCGATCGGAGGACTTCGCGTGGTACTCGTGTGTTGCCAAGAATCCGTTTGGTAATGCCATCGACTCGGCTGTCATCAGTGGTAAGTAAGATAGTCATCGCTAGTGATGTCCAGCCAATAAGTTAATTGAACTTTATTTCTCGCCTTTGTTATAGCGCTCCCTTCAAGTTCTCTTCTCAGAGGCGCTCCCGACCACAGCGCGAACACTACATCGGAGTTTAACGCCGAAGCGCACGAGCAGTTGCAAGTGAAGGGCTTGCTCGAGGTCTCTACTCGGCGACTTGAGGTGGATTCGAATCTTGGACCCTCCGGTTCCAAAGCACCGAACCCACTACTATGCCCCGCGTCCCGCTGTGCTATAAAGTTAAATTTCATTTAGATCTGCATAGGGCCTACACTTTAACTTCAGCAGTAACGGCGCTAGGGGGGGGGGGCTAGGGGATTAATCCCCCCTAAAAGGGCCATCCATTTTTTTCTATGTAGAATAAAATATTTGCACGATTAACCCCCTTAAGCCCCCACCTGCCAAATAACCGTAAAGGTGCGCACGAGGTTTGACAGACAGTTTGGCGGATTATGAAAAAGGACCATTTTCGAAGATTTCGATGTTGTGCTGCCGTTGTTGTAGTTTGGCACAATGGTACGCTGCGGATGGTGTCGACTCCTAAGGATGTTGTCGCTCAGCAAGGACAACACATCGTCATCGACTGCACGGTGGAAGGAATGACGAAGGACGACCAGCTCACCTGGTGGCGCCACGAGTCGTCCAGCGGGAGCTACATAAAGATATTTGATTCGTTGACAAGCGACGGACGATGGGCGAAAAATGGATCTCGATCGATGGATAAGTACAGCATCGTTGGTCAGTTTAATCTGATGCTGAAGTCAGTTGTGATGGAGGACGGAGGGTCGTACTCTTGCCACGTCACTGGTCTTGGAAACTACACGGCTGTTCTAACGGTTTTCGGTAAGTAAGCTGATTGCAACACGGCACAAGCATAATTGAAGTGGGCCTATCTCAATATGACATCATGGTAGGCCCTATGTGTTATTAATTTTATGTAATGATTATTATCTGAGTTGTTTTCAGGTATACAAGCTGCATAGGTGCTGCAATTTGCAATTCTAACTCAATCATTATTCTAATAATTAGCCTGCCACAAATCTCAGTTACGGCCAATATTTTACATAAATTATATACATATGGTATACACAGGGTTTAAAGTGGGTGGGAACGCGTGGGAACGGCGTTCCCACTGCTCTAGAAAATCTTGGCTTGCGTTCCCACTGCTCACTATGATGAAACTCTAAAACACATGCATTTCAAGGAAATTCTTCATCAGCGTTCCCACTGCTCACCCAAACCACTTTAACCACTGGGTATACATACATACATACTTAGGCTTAAACACACAGGCCTACATAATTTATATAGATGCATAGTTGCATACATACATACATACATACATGCATGCATGCATGCATACATACATACATACATACATACATACATACATACATACATACATACATACATACATACATACATACATGCATGCATACATACATACATACATACATACATACATACATACATACATACATACATACATACATACATACATACATACATACATACATACATACATACATACATACATACATACATACATACATACATACATACATACATACATACATACATACATACATACATACATACATACATACATACATACATACATACATACATACATACATACATACATACATACATACATACATACATACATACATACATACATACATACATACATACATACATACATACATACATACATACATACATACATACATACATACATACATACATACATACATACATACATACATACATACATACATACATACATACATACATACATACATACATACATACATACATACATACATACATACATACATACATACATACATACATACATACATACATACATACATACATACATACATACATACATACATACATACATACATACATACATACATACATACATACATACATACATACATACATACATACATACATACATACATACATACATACATACATACATACATACATACATACATACATACATACATACATACATACATACATACATACATACATACATACATACATACATACATACATACATACATACATACATACATACATACATACATACATACATACATACATACATACATACATACATACATACATACATACATACATACATACATACATACATACATACATACATACATACATACATACATACATACATACATACATACATACATACATACATACATACATACATACATACATACATACATACATACATACATACATACATACATACATACATACATACATACATACATACATACATACATACATACATACATACATACATACATACATACATACATACATACATACATACATACATACATACATACATACATACATACATACATACATACATACATACATACATACATACATACATACATACATACATACATACATACATACATACATACATACATACATACATACATACATACATACATACATACATACATACATACATACATACATACATACATGCATACATACATACATACATGCATGCATGTATACATATGTACATGTACATACATACATATGTACATGTACAAACAAGCGTAAGTACGTACGTACATACATGCATGCATACATGCATACATACATACAATACATGCATGCATACATACATACATACATGCATACATACGCACGTAAGTACGTACGTACATACGTAAATACGTACATGTACAAATAGGTAGAAAACATGCACACATGAATAATTAATATATTATTTCAAGCATTACATTTGCTTCCAATCGTCGTTCTTCCAGATCCAGATAATTCGGTTGGAGCGGAGTGTTCTCCATATTCCGGTGGAACTACTCCAACCAGCATCACCATCGTCGTCGTTGTCTGTCTCACCGCTGTCTTCATCATCGTCTTAGTCGTCGTCATCCTCACAGTCGCCAGACACTACCGCAGAAGACTCGCTCAAAGGTAATAGTTTCTGCTGTTCACAGACATCAAGGCTGTTGTTGTCACCCTCCTCTTCTATCTTGGCTTGGGACTGGCAGCACGCTGAAAGCGACATTTGGACTGAGAAGTCTGATACACCGTATATATATACATACATACATACATACATATATATATACAGCAATGACTGAACGACGCACACGCATATAGGCCGATAATTCAATAATGTCTAGTGGACAGTTCTAGTTGAATATTGCAGTAAGAAAAACAAATAACCAACCTCCTTTGAATAGTCGTAAAGAAATAGGCCTTGACTTCTTTTTAAAATAATAGGTTAGTTGTTAATGGTGGTTAAGGTACATAGCCTACAAATGCTTCATTCTTTTCTAACTTTAGCCTACGGCCAAGTAGGCTACTTTACAACATTTATGCAACATACATACATCATACACGCACGCACACACACACACACACACACACACACACACACACACAAACACACACACACACACACACACACACACACTTCTATTACAATCATGGATACACTAATAACATACACAAATATACAAAGGAATACAGTCGGTGATTAAAGAAGACTTGATCTGCATGGGTGCGTTACTGTTACCTGACTTACATGTACCAGTTTCCACATTCCCAGAAGCATATACCGGTATGAAATACCTAAGTGTCTCACATGCGAACCGTTTTGTGGGAGATGTATAGTCGATTGGAATGTGTGGATCGAGCATGAGTTTGAGTCTCTGCAGTCCCTGACCAGTGGCGGCGCCATTGTTTCAGTTTTGAGGGACTGAATCCTCGCGGAGGAAATTTTCCATTCTCATCCGCCAAAATTTCTGACGACTTTTTTTAGTCATCCGGTCGAAAATCGTGGAAATATTTCAGTTTTGCATGTAAAAAAAAAACCCGGCTGGCCTTTGGGGGGGGGGCTTAGCCCCCGGGTTGCCTTTTCTGGTGGGGGGGGCTTAGAGCATTATTTTGTTAGCAAGTCCCGCACTCACAATCGCTTGATCAACGGATTGTGACACATAATAAATGAGTGACAATGATAATAATTATTTTAATGATATGAAAGGCAAGTTTAGGACTATACATAGGTCCACATTCCATGTGTTTTGGATCAGGAACCTTTCTTGGCGGAAGCAGGATCGAGTGTTGAGGTTTCATATGTTTAGAACTATAGCCTAATGCAGTTGAGTTCTTTCTTTTAAGGTTAGACCCGCATAATAATTGCTTACATTTAATTTTTCCATTATTAGCAGGAACTACTAGAAACCTGCAGCTGCAGTGAAGACCGAACGATACAGCACCATCTTTCCGGATTCATAGAAAACTCTTCAACCAACACAGACGCTTTTTTCGACAACCTACTTTGCGACTCGTAAATTAGCACCTGTAGGGCCTATATTGACACACATAAATTAAAATACTGATACGTGTACATTCCGAGAGTTTGGCCTAGTAAGCCTTCTACAGTCAATGACGTGCATGGGCGGAGTTTGGTTTCCGTTCTTGGAGGGGCTAAAGCCTTCTTGGGGGGGGGGCTAAGCTCGGGAAAAGATACCATTTAGACGGTGAAAAAATGAATCTGGGTCTTCTTGTGGGGGCTTAGCCCCTGATAAACTCCGCCCATGATGACGTGTAGGCCCTATGGCATTGCGTCATGACATGTTGTTTTTCAAACATAAAGGTATAATTTTAAGCTTCGAGTCACCTAACGACAAATTATTGCGCATCTCATTTTTGAAAGATTGACTCCACTTTAGGCATTCTTTAATTTGATCTGCATTGCTGAACAAAATGAACATGATTATAAACTAAGGTTGTACATTTTTTAAATTTAACAATTAGTTTCAAACAGCCAGTAAAATGTTACCTTCATTTTGACCCATAAGTATTGTCATTTACGAAAGCAATCATGTGTCAAATTTTGTCTCACACATTGTTGGGACTACAATAGATGGAATCTAACATTGATTCAAATGAAAAGTAGGCTACCGTATACTACCGTAGTGCCGTATCTGGAGTGCAGAGGAAAATAATTTGAAGCAAATAAATAATCCTGGGAGTACGTGCCTTTTATAAAAGCAGTGGTTTCTGTTGTTATACATGTATAATTATGTGAAGCTTGTGTAAATAAGCTCATCCTGCATATTGTGTGTTAGTGTAAAACTGATTTCTATTGTAATTAATTATTAATATTGAAGTGATGATGAGTATTACTGTATTTTAGTATTTATATACATGTACTTGGGCCTAGACATACACGTTTGTATCGAGCAGATTAGCCTACAGCACACGACTTGTAACGCGGAGGGCTGGCCAGGCTGGTGTATTTCACAGTAAGGCTGCCAAAGTTATTATCTTATTAGTAACAGTCACAATAAAATTGTGCAAACCAAACGAAACCGTCAAATGGAACTGATCTGCATTATCGATAATATTATAATACAATATTATTTCTTTTTTAAATGTGAAAAAACGATGCTTCCCTGACTGTAGTTTTGTTTATAGCTCAATGTTCTAGTAGACAAATGGTGGCGATATTAAAGGAAGTCTTCATTGTCACCAGTAGTAAAGAAATGGCGACGATACAGAGATACGTCTTCATCGTTATCGATGGGAAAGAAATGGTGACGATATTAGCAGATGTCTTAATCGCTACCAGTAATAATTGGAATCAAATTTTGACTAAGTCTTATATCAACAGAAGTCTTCAGCGTTACAATTGGTAAATAAATGGCGACGATATAATGAGAAATCTTCATGTTGCCAATAGTAAAGAAATGCTGACGATATTAACCGAAATCTTCAGAGTTACAATAATAAAGAAACGGTGACGATATAAAGACAACTCTTCATCGTTATCAATAATTACTATAGTGAAGAAATGGTGACGATACAGAGATAACTCAGATAAGAGATGTCTTCATCGTTGCCTGTAGTAAAGAAATGGCGACGATATGGAGATGAGTCTTCATCAAGACCGTAGCTAGGGGGTGTTTCGGATATCTGAACATCCTCCGAAATGGAAAATGACATAAAAAATAAAAATAAAATAATGCATTTACTAGCATATGATGTAAAAACCATGAAATAAAAGCATGAAAACACCCCCCCAAATAAAAAATTTAAAAAATTGAATGAATTGGTGACATTTTCTGAAGATTTCGACCGGATGAAAAAAGGTCATAAGTTATTTTCGGACGGGAAACTGAAGATGAAGAAACACCAGCAGCATGAACGCCGAAAGGGTGAGCAGTGGGAAATGGGAATGTCAAAGAAGAATTGTTGTAACGGATGTTTTTCCAGGGTTCCATGCATGGTGAGCAGTGGGAACTCCGGCAAAGAATTGCAAGAGCAGTGGGGACGGCGTTCCCACCCAGTGTAAACCTTGAGTGCATCTTTTGTCTATAACAGTGGGGCGCGGTGGTATAGGCCTAGTAGGTATGTTCGACGCCTTGCAGCCGGAGGGTTGTAGGTTCGAATCCACTTCAAGTCGCAAAGTATACCTCGGGTAAGTCCTACACTCGCAATTGCTAAGCGCTTCGGTGTGAAACTCCGATGCAGTGCCCCTTCTTTAGTCGGGACTCGGAGGCGCCTCTGAGTAGAGAGCTTGAATGGGCGCTATGACAAGTGCACTTACAAACAGGGTGAGATCCTTCACCACCGCTACTCCACGTTTATATTGCGACCGAGCCACCCGCAGTAAAGATCTGAGAAATTAATCTCTGATAAACCGACCGACCGGGAATCGAACCCGAGCCGCCGGCGTGGGAGCGGGCTACCAACCCACTCGGCCACTGAGGATCTCCTATGCGTTGATCTGTAGCTAGGGGGTGTTTTGTGTGGTTGAACACAGAACACCCCCCCCCCGAAATGGAAAATGCAAAAAATAATTGAATGCATTTATGAGCACATGATGTAAAAACCATGAAATAAAACCATGAAAACACCCCCGAAATGGAAAATGTAAAAAAATTGAATTAATTGACGACATTTTCTGATGATTTCGGTCGGATGACTAAATACGGTCATCAGTTTTTCGGGCGGGAAAGAAACACCCCCCGAAATCAAATCCTGGCTACGGCCTTGACTAGTCACATAGGCCTACAATTTCAGCAGGTCGCGTCAAGGTCAAATCAGTTATTTTAGTAGGTCGAGGAAGTTAAATGTAAGGAAGATTCTAAAATTCCAAAGAATTTTGACAGGTCACAAGGCAGGTCATGGGCAAAATTGGCAGTATGTGAAATGACCTTCCGCGACCTATAGAGCTATGGTAGCACCGCCACTACCAGTGGAGGGACTGTTTAATTGGGAAGCTGAATAGGCCTATCCTACACTTCTGAAGCTACGGGAGCGCCTAATATTCCAGGGAGCGGGGAGCCTAATCATCTGCAGACAGTCTAAAGTGGCGGAAACCTATCTAGACCCATAACCATAGCTAGAACTCCTGAGTCCTGAAGCTGAAACCTCCAATTTACGGGAGAGCCTAACATCACAGGGAGCCTATGCGATCTGCTGGACAGCCTAAAGTGACTAGATCTAAAAACCTATCTAGGCATAATAACTCTAGAAGAATAAGACAAGTTATTTCTTTTCAACTTTTATTGAGCGAACATTCATAGACTTCATCGGTCTAGTATTTTAAATAAGTTCGCAGACGACAGTTCATCTGTTGCGGTCGCTCGTATCTTCCCCGTCTACAGCGTAGTAGGAGGAGGACGCCCTCCCGATGGTAGCAGCGTCGTCTAGTAGTGGCGTCGGCGACGTCGTCGGCGGCGTCCGTGGCTTCGTCGTCGGCGACGGCTCCCTCGTCGGCCGCGCCTCCGTCTCCGTCTCGAAGGAGTCCCTCCCTCGTCATCGTCGTCCTTGGCCGCCGCTGCTGCCGACGCTCCCGGCCGAGCGCTGCGAGACCTCGCCCTCCGACTCGCTTCGACTTCCTCTCCCAGGTCTTCTTCCTGCGCAATCAAGAACAATAACACCCTGCCCTAAGAGAACGCCTTATAGGGCAACAATCGCCTGAATCTAAGCTATATTAAAACAGGCCAGTGACTTAGCTTAAAAGCTTAGACATCGGTCCGTATACAGGACTAGTAATAATAAATCTAAATATAGAAAAGTCTAAATATAGAAAAATCTAAATATAGATAAATCTCAAATAGTCCTATTCAATTTAATTAACCTTATACACTTAAAAATCAACTAGGCCTATCATTACTCCTATCTAAGGCCTACAATGGCCCGGTTCTCTTGTAAGTTTGACTCTTACACTGGCCGAAGAGAGGCAGTCCGAGGACCGCTTCCCTCCGGCCAGCATAAGTTATATAAGTCAAACTTACCAGTTCGAGATCTTCGTAGTCTTCCATCCTCGATCTTGTTGTTCTTCCGATCTTCTTCCAGCGTAGGAGGGACTGAGTGCCCTACGGGATCGCTCCATTTTTATGACTTTCAGGTCGAAAACGAACCGCTTGTAGCCAATCATAGCGCAGCGTTGAACACAATACGCTGCCTTGGTAACCGGCCTACAGCCAATCATATCGCACCCCCCCCCCCGATCACAATACGTTGCCTTGGTAACCAAAAGCTCAGAGTACGGTACCGGTAGGCCTATTTACGCGTCTTCTGAATACAGAAGACACTATTCAAGGACATAAGAAGGTCATCTGAAGTTATGAGCTAACAAAGTATTGGACACTAAGGAAGCCTAAAGCACTCATGAAGTGATTTCAATTAAAATTCTTGTATTTTCTAACGAAAACGAAGCCCCTGATTATGGTTTGATATAATAGATTTTATCGGTCCCGCGTACCCTGAAGGCACGCACGTACACGTCCTGCAATATGTGTGTCAGCGTTCGTAAAAAAGTGGTGTCTTGAGCTTGGCTTTCGAGTGGCGCCTACAAAATAGAAGTTTCGAGCTTATACGCTTACGATTACGATTAACAATCGATTAACAATGCTGCCATCGATAATGAGCACGTTAATCGACTTTATCAAATAGAAGACAAATACAAGCCACGGTTAATTGCAGCTGCGCTTGAGAATTATTGTTGAAAGAAGTTTTGATCCTTGTCAGTCACTAATGTAATAAAATAGGCAACATTATCCTGATTCAATGACAGTAATTCAACATCAACTGTCTATTTTAACGTCAACAACATGACGGATGGCAGCGGCGCCCGCAGACGTACGCACATAGGCCTACGTAAGTGCGTACAGCGCGATGACACCCCAAAAAAGGTCATCAGTTTTTTCCGCAGGTAGAAAAGGTATGTTTTTGAAATTCTAGATTGATGACTAAAAAAAATTTTTAAAATAGGTCATCAGTTTTTTCGGCGGATAGAAAATGTATTTTTTTTTAAATTCTCGGTTGATGACTAAAAAAAAGTTCATGTTCGCCCCTCCATCGAAAATTTCTGTGCATACAAGAAAAAATCCTGCGGGCGCCGCTGACGGATGGGTGTCAGCTCATGGCTACCGCAACTTTATTAGGCCTACATTATTATTACTAAATTTTACTATTACTTTTGTGTATTATTTTTACATCTCAGACCTGTAACCTGCCATGGTGAGTTATCTGGATTTGTCTTACTTTGAAATTAAACGAATAATAGGCCTACTTCAACGTGACCGAAATCAGAACATGAGTTGAGGAGTTGAATTGAATAACTTGAATTGTTTTATCTAGGCATCTCCGGGGTGGTAAATCCCCTCGGAATGACCTCCCCAATATTTCATAGCTGTTTTTACATCTATATTGCATTACATCAAAGGATTGAATAAACTGCGACACCGTGATATTATTTAGCCCAATATAGCCTAACAATTATCTGATGAAAGTGTTATTCACTAATCGAATAAAGAAAATATAGACGATATGTTAAAAAATGTGCTGAGAAAAATTTGAATGGGAAAAAATGTGACGCGCCGCTGTCCGCCTCGTGTAGGGAGTTGCCGTCCGCCCGAATGGCAATGTGTGCTCCCCCACCAGAAATCTGACCACCATCTAAAGCGAGGGTACTATATTGAATGGGGCACGGACATTTCCCCCTGGACAAAACCCCCCCGGACAAAACCCCCGAGTAGGACAAACCCCCTGGTAGAGCAAATTGCGTGCAAATGGTAGCTAGGCTATTGCTATAAAACGCGGTCCTATCATAAGTACGGTTTTAACATTCAGGTTCTCCCAAATTCTGAGAAAACGTGCAATGCCTCATTTTAATTCTGATAAACTTTTATTTGTTGAGCATGATGACATCATATACTGCGCCTGATAATTAATTCTAGGAATGGTTTCCTAAAAACAGTCAATATATATCTATCGAAAATATTCACAATCTGATCGGACTCAACTTAACTATCTTATACGGCGAAGTTGACTCACATAGCGCTTAGCTTAAACGTCTTTTCACCTACAGTACAGGTAGCATTACGAATTCGATTGTAGTCAATCTTAGCGTAATCAGCCGGCCTAATCACGTAGACATTAGATCCACAATTAGGCCTAACATCATCACAGGCATCGAGGTTAAAAGGCCTCGGCTGCAGTCTGGTCCTACGAGAATCGGAGCAGCAGACAGGTGGAAGGAAGTTGCCTCTGTTAGCTTGACTACCACTGGAGGGGAGCCCTGTACAACATCCTTTAGATCTAATTCGTTCACTGTCAACTGCTGTAGCTCTACAACAGTTACTGTCCTTGAATCTGCTGCTGGTGCTGGGGGTGCATGTGCCTGGGTCGCTATCGGGAATCATCCGATGGCAACAGCAGCAGCAGCAACCACACGAGGGTTGGTTAATTTTTGAGCCATGATATGAATTATTCTCCAGGGGTGGCAGTCGACCTTTGTTTGGCTTCCGTGTAGACCGAGGGATTTTATTATAGGTCTGGGAAGGACACTTCATAGGTCTACCGCAAGACCCTCTTAGACAACCAGCTGCCCCGTTTTTCTTCTCAGTCTTCCATCTAACAGACGCTGCCGCCTTCGTCGTCGCACCTGCTTTCACTCGCGGCCCAGGTCTCCCGACCCTCCCTCTGCATGGATCCGGTCTATGGGTCGACGGTGGCTCCCCCGGTCGATCCCTGGTTGACCGACGACACGGACACTCGGTCTGTGAGGGTGGGGACCGTCGTACGTCGTCGTCGTCCAGGTCTTCGTTGTCTCTGAAGTCAGTGCAGAGCACAACGCTGCAGTCTGAATTCTTGTTTCTTGATCTTTCGACGATCGCTTCGAACTCCTTCCGGTCGAGGCAAAGAGCCTTGGATCCGTCGGGGCCACATAGGCAAAAGGCCCTCGGTGCAAGGCCAGAGTATCGTTCGTGGAAGGCTCTGGTAGCATGCTCATTCGGTGTCATTGCTGACTGGTGGTGACCATGACCTCCTCCTCCTCCCCCACCTGCTCCTAATCCTCCAGTTGTATAATTCTGTCCTGTGTCCTTTCCTTTACAGTATCTTCTTCTCCCACGGTCCCTTGAAAGCTGATCGTAGCATTTCTCCCGTTGGAATAGTGACTCCAGTTCGCAAGCTTTTGTGAACGAACGGCAGCGTATGGGTGGAAAAGTGGTAGTTCCTGTGATCTTAATGTATGGTTCATAGTTGCACTCCATGACCTCAATCCTTTACTCCAGCTGGTTTAATGTCATGTGCGGAAAGAGACGAAGACTTGTATGCTCTTAATTCTTAAATATGAAATTATTTATTGTCTTTTATTAGTGATTGCCATCGTCGTCTGCTTCAGTTGTTCAACAAGCATTGTCTTTCTGATAACAATGAATGATGAGCAGTCAATTGAATTCAATGCTTCGATCGATCAGCAGGTGCTTTGATTTGAAGATGCTGACCGAGTGATGGACTTAATTCTAATGAAACGGATAGCATTCAGCGAATAATAATTGCGGGATGATTGACTATGATGATGTTTTGCGTATGTGAACCTGATGGGATCAGGTGACATTGACGCATATCTTTTGCAGTTGACGTCCGTTGCTAAATTAAATCAGCCAATAAGTTTTCTGAACTTATTTAATAGGATGGTGGGTGACTGATCACGATGTCATTCGGGTTCGAGTTGCTGCAAAAGAAAAACAATTCAATTGAAGAATAGGGGGAGACAGCGAGACAGAGACAGACAGACAGACACATACAGGGACAGACTCAGCAACAACATTCTAAAACAGGAGTTGGATTACCATTTATCAAGGCTAGTCCTATGGGCTATAGGCCTATGCATTGGGCCTATAGCCTACGCCTCACAACTCAAGGGAGATAATAAATTTATCAGAATGAACGTAGGTCTTTTAGCCTATACCAGCGGTTCTCAACCTTTTTAGTGCGGCGACCCCTTGGCAACATTTCGAAAGCTGCGACGACCCCCAACGACAAAATTGATTATATATTAGCCCCCTTTCACTGCATTATTGCTACCATTGTCATACATTTTCACCCTCATAATTCGAAAGCTGTTTCTGTCAATTGTACGATTTTCCTGACTCTTGAGATTCTGAGAGCTATACCCATTCAGTAGTTGAAGCTGAAGTTTAATAAGTTTATTCGGCTTGTGAAACTCAACAGCTGCCTTACTGCTGGAACTCCAAAGCCAGGTCTCTGCCTCAAGTGTGCCTTCTTGGCGTCATCAGCTGTGTTCCTAAAAACACTGGTCGTGCTTTCCTGCATAGTTATAGGACGCTTAAAATCTGAATGGCGCTTCAGGTTATTTGTTGGGTTTCATCGATTCGACCAACAAAATGTCAGTTAATATAAAACATAGTTTCTTAATTTATAATGGCGCAACTATTCAACAATATAGGCTACTCTGAAAATTGGTCAATAGTTCTTTTCTCAACGCTCATTTCACTAAGCTGATTCGATTTCAGTGGCTACTGATTATCAATTTCATGAACTTCATTTGTGTTCTCTATGACTGTGCCGAGCATGGGGAGGGTCTGGGGATCAGTGGCGGCGCTAGGGGGCTGGGGCTAAGCCCCCTACTAGAGGCTCAGCCCCCTAAAAAAGCGCCATCCGAATTTTTTACCATTGAAATGTCGAAGATTTTCGGCTGTCGACAAAAAAAATGTCGTCAGAAATTTTGGCGGCGAAAATGAAAAATTTTCATGAGATTTTGGTTGATGACTGAAAAAAGGTCGTCAGAAATTTTGACGGATGAAAATGTGAAATTTTCGTCGCGGGGCTTCAGCCCCCCAAAACTGAAATCCTGGCGCCGCCACTGCTGGGGATGGGGATGTGCCTCTCCCCAATGTAGATTTTTTTTCTACACTGCAATGGTTGCATTTAGGCTTAACATTAACGAAATTGCTCATCATTTCAGTGCTGATAGTCGTGATTTAAGACCCCAAAATTGTCCCATCTAATTGTTTGCAATTTTTCATCTCAGCAACATTTCTCATAATTTTATTGTTGAAAGAAATGGTTTGAGACTTCAATAAATGTCCTCTCCCCATTGTTAAAGTTTTTTACATTTCCACACTGTACTGTGTGCATTTTAAGCTGTCATTAATAAAATTGCTCAGCTTTTCAATTCTGATAGTCATGGTTCAAGACTTCAAAGTTTCGGAACCAGTTGTTTAAAAATTTTGGATTTGCACACTGCAGCTGTAACATTTTAAGCTGTCGTCTTCGCAAAAATACTTGCGATTTCAGTGCTCAGAGACGTGGTTTAAGACTTCAATAAATATACCTTACCCATATGTTTTTAGAAGGATGGGAGGGCCTAATAGTGGAATTACACTTGAAAACTAAAATGGCAAAAATTAAATTAGCTGTTGCAATCTAAGGAATGAATCATAAAAAAGTTTAAGTACAAATTTATTTTAAGTTGCTGTAGGCTAGTGTAGTAAATAGCGTTGAAATTACTATTAGGCCTAAATCTTACAAATTTCTAAAGGGTCCAGGCGACCCCTGGCAAATCACCAGGCGACCCCCGTGGGGGTCGCGACCCACAGGTTGAGAACCGCTGGCCTATACTCTTCATTTTCCTTTAGCGCTGAAGTTAAGCGGCCATACATCCATAGCTTGATTTAGTGACCTATAATTATATATATAGGCTTATAGGCTAGGCCTACCGTATTTACATGTCAGGCATTAATTTTTAGATCGATCCTAACTGGCGGGAACTGCCCCAACGATAGGCCTATAGCCTAGTCTTGAATAAAATAATAAGACTTCGCTTTAGGCCTAAAGTTTTGGCTGGTAACGCTATTCAGACAGCCCAATTCGTTGGACGAACAAATTGCGTATGTAATATCTATATCTATAAGAAAGGACTTGGCTATGTATGTATGTATGTATGTATGTATGTATGTATGTATGTATGTATGTATGTATGTATGTATGTATGTATGTATGTATGTATGTATGTATGTATGTATGTATGTAATACATACATACATACATACATACAAACATACATAGGCCTACATACATGCATACATACATACATACATACATACATTGTATGTATGTATGTATGTATGTATGTATGTATGTATGTATGTATGTATGTATGTATGTATGTATGTATGTATGTATGTATATTTGTCCAGAATGCACGCTCACAGTTTTTGAGCTTTTCACTCCAAGCCTTCACTACTGTGTAGGTCTCGGCATGATACACAAAGTCGAGGGGTTGGCGATTCTCTACCACCATGGGGGCCAGGGTGAGGAGCGAAATCCCCAAATTTTGTGGCCTGACCGGATCGAATCCTAAATTTCCCGGGCAACGCCGGGTACCCCAGCTATAGAAGACTATATATGCGTAGGCCTATACGCTACGTGTATGAGTCGACCTACCACTAATTAATGAGTGGCCATATTAAACTTGTGGTGATTACGTGAATCCTAATTAACCATAACTTAGATCTTATGATTAATCGAATCTTATGATTGAGTTTATTAGGTTTAGTAGGACCTATAGGCTAGATATAAACTCGATCGGCGGTTTATCCTCGAAGGGTCGATCAAATGATTAATGATTACCGTAATGATTAATGATAGGCCCAATAGTTAGGCTATGTACATGTGATGGTGTAAGTCTTCATATCGATCACATAGGGTAGACTTGTGTAGGCCTAAAATTCAAGCTACAATGCAGTGGTGTAGTCCTAAAAAATGAAGTGGGGGAACGTCTGGAAATTGAAGTGGGGAGACGCCATGGAAATTGAAGTGGAAACTGTAGCAAAAAGTGCAATCTTGCAAGAATTTTGCAAAAAGTGGGGGGACGGCGTCCCCGCCCCACTACACCACTGCTACAATGACAATTAGACTTACTTTGATGTAGGCCTAGTCGTAGCAATATATGAACCGCAGTCTTAACCCTAACCCATCGCTCGAGAGTCGATGTTCTTACTGATAGTCGTCTATAATGACGTCATAGTTTCTAATGCTAGCAACAGAATGAATTAAAAAATTGCTATTAAATCTTCAGCAGATATCATAGGCCTAATTTAATTATTATAATTCTTAATTAAGGGCAGCGTACGTGGTTGCCTGTTCCTTAGTAGACAATAGGCAGGTAGAGATCGAAGCTTTCGTTAGTTGATTGCGAGGACAATAACTTAAGTAGGCCTATTATTGTCCTATCATGTTTACTTGTGATGATAGATTTCGCGTCTATAGCCTATCTCCAGAAGCAGGAACGCATAATTATAGATCGAGCTCACACGTCGTCAGATCTACAGCGAGCACCTATAGACAGACAGACAAACGGACGGACTGGAGAGACAGATAGATAAACGGACGGACAGACAGATAGACAGACAGACAGACAGATAGATAAACGGACGGACAGACAGATAGATAAACGGACAGACAGATAGACAGACATGTAGATAACGGACAGACAGATTGATAGATAGACGAAAGGACAGACAGACAGACAGACAGACAGACAGACAGACAGACAGACAGACAGACAGACAGACAGACAGACAGGTCTATGCCTAAGCACGCATTAACACACAGAGCACACACAGAGGCATAGATAGACAGACAGCTGTAAATTGCAAAGGAAGTATGGACCAGTTGGACTAAGGGATTCAGAGCTAAGAAAGAACCACACAGCAGTTTTCGCTTCAATACCAAATGGAAGGAGAAACCCGAATATCGACAGGAAGATCATTCCAGGTTCGAGAGCCAGCATTTTTGATCTTGAATTTCCATATGTTAATTCTAGAGACAATTCCTCTGTAAATTGAGGATGACCTAACATTGTAGGGATGGGATTGGATTTGAATGTCAAGCTAAAGTCTGTAAATGCTCTGGGCAAAAGGATTATGCATAATTACATTTAAACATTAATTAAGATGTCTGCCTAATTTTAATATATTCAATATTACAAATGCTGAATTTTCACAACATGGCTTCAGAAGATGGGAGCCTAGGTTACACAAAGTAATTCTGGCCACTCTCTTTTCTGCAATACAGTTAACGGTTAATTTAAGTCTTAACCAGTCGAGAACGGTAATCAGAGGTCCATGATACATTACAATACGAGAGATAAGGGTGGATTAAGGAGCAGTATAAACTACCGGTAAGTGTATATATGTAGGCATATAAGTATGTAGGCTTATGTTGGAAACTGCACACAATTGACCATCACTGTTTTGACAGGAGTTGCCATATGAAAACCCTAAATTTAACTTACTTACTACCCCCCAGTCACATAATATTATGCTCACACATATGTAGGCTACACTGTGTTGCAATAAAAAGTAGACCCCATAAAGTGTCATAATTCGGTCAAAACTATTAGCAGCTGCCTGATATTATTAAAACAACAACAGTAGCCATATTACCACCAAATCCTAACGCCGATTAGAAATGTTTGTGAGTTTGTCAAATGTATGAGCGTTTGAGATAGAGCGCAAAAATAGAAATTTCCAGCATGCAAACGCTGAAAGGAAGTGAAGTTCAGCTACAGCTGGTGCTGAAAATGTCCTCCTAGCTGGCCTGTAAAACTATTTTGGTTTCTCTGGCAGCTGGTCATGCACAATTGAACATTTAGCTAAAGTCATGTACTAGCAATTCCGTACTGAATGCAAGTAAGACACAGAAGGTCATCAAAATGAGTAGATTTTATTCATTCCCTCCCTAACAGCTTGGCTGAAGCAACTGGTGCAAAACGACATGTCTAAAAAGTCAAGTTAAGCCAATACTGAACAGACAGAATCTCATACGAAAACAAATAACATCAAAAAGCATTCCCCTCTCATTTCAGACCCTGTAACAACTTCTATTTGATGGGGTAACACCCAAAATAATATGCACAAGCAGACTTGCCTCGTATAGCATTGAAGCACGTCAAAGCACACAAGCACAACACGAAGTAATCACCACATCCATTGTCACATAAAACAGATGTCAAAAATCAGAACCTCTTGAAACAAAGAATCAGTAGCTTTTGTACTTAATCAGTAAAACTAGTGGCTCAAAGACATTTCCTACCAAGCCAACAGACTTACAAAAACACAAATACGCTCATCAAAATGCTTATAATATTATAACAAAATAGTTAATATGACTAAAAACACACATCTTCGTTAATAGACTCCTTTCATAAAGAACAAGGGTGTGCAGCTATTTTCTAGCACACAACAGGACCTCTTATAGTATGACTCCTGACTGTTAGCACTCAAAACTCTTACCAGAATCTGGGGGAAATATGCCATCTGATATGGCTCCCAAGGTAGCATTACAAGACGGTTCCAGTATATAATCATACGCAAGCAAAGGTACAGGCATAAGCAGAAGATACATACGCAAAGAAACAGAATACAATTTCACTTCCTCTTTGACTTGGGTGAATGTCATGTCATCATAAACACTGATAGTCTAGGCTCACTGTAATTACATGCACTATGCACATACTGTGAATACCTAGTATAGAGAGTATCCATATACAGTATGTGTATAATATACATCATAATATATTACATGTATATATATTAGGACTTAGGTTCCAGTTTTGAGTCGGCTGTTTCGGCAGGTGGTGTGCTTTGTGGCAAATGAATAACTATATGCATGTAGTACGCTCATTACATATCAACTGGTGCCAATTGTACCTTCCCTTGAAATAGATAATCCTCCTCGAACAATCTCATATTACATCTACACACTGTTGACTTTGAGCAGCACACATTTCTAAGCTGTCTTAACATCATGCACTTGATTAGATCAGTTATAACAGGTGCAAATGCACTTTAAAATGTGCAATTGTAAATATCTTGATACACACATACTTTACATATGTGTATATATAATATATAATATATATATATATATATATAAGTATGCAAGATTACAAATATACATATGAATAAAATGGGTTGCATGAATAAAACACTATTATAAGATTGTGACAGGTTCTTTTCTATTTCACAACATAACTCGGTATTCGTGAATTAAAAGCATATATTGCTCGAAACATAAATAGCCCTTTTCTTTTAGGCTTAACAGACAAATGATGATATCTGTATATCGTCAAAGTTTAAGTTTAATGTCGCCGTTCTTTCTCTTCGTCGCAACATCCGGGTCTCTCTCCGGCTCCACCTCCCAAGGTACAGTTCGACCAGACTTGTCGGCGGCGGTCTCCAGACTGACTGGCCACTGGTGTCGCTCTAGCTACCATCAGAAAACACCAGAGCACACCAGTGGCCGAAGGAGCGTCAGTAGGATCGTCCGAAGGATCGTCAGAAGGATGGCGAGGCGAACGTGACACCTCCCTCCTCAAAAGGATGCTTCCGGCTGGAACGGACGGAACATCCTCCAACTCCAGCCGACATCGAGACCGCCGATTGAATATTGATGCTATTTTTAATGGCATCTCCAAAAGTCTTAATTTTGGCGGCCATGGTGTTGTGTCTTTCCATCTCTCTCTCTTTCACTTCCAAGTCAGCCCGAAACTTAGCCTCGTTCTGCCTAAGTTCTCTTTCCCTCATCTCAGCAATTTGCTGTAATTCTCGTTCTTTGAACTCAGCCTCCCGCTTATTTTTCTCTTCGTCCACTCGCACTCTTTCGGCTTCATGGAAAGCCTCCTGTCTATGTTTCTCTTCTTCAATCCGGAGTCTTTCAGCCTCCTGAAAAACCTCCTGTTTATTTTTCTCATCTTCCATCCGGACTCTTTCTGCCTCTTGAAAAACCTCTTGGGCCCTAAACTCAGCCTCCCGTTTATTTTTCTCTTCTTCCACCCTGAGTCTTTCTGCCTCCTGTAAAACCTCTTGCTTATTTTTCTCTTCTTCCACCCTGAGTCTTTCAGCCTCCTGTAAAACCTCTTGTGCTCGAAACGCAGCCTGTTGCTCAAGTTCCTGAGCCTTTAATTCAGTCTGCCTTTGAAACTCCAGCTTCCGCAAAGCGAGCTCCTGCTCCTTCCTGTCATTTTCCCGAGCCCGTTCAACTCGTTCCAACTCGTAGCGAGCCTTCTCAAATGCCAACTTCTCACGCTCAAACTCTAGGTCAAAAACACCAGACGTTACAGCCTCCACTGCCCCAACGGAAACAGGTTTATCCGTTCCAGCCACTACTCGCTCCGCCCACTGACTCAAAAGTTCCGGACGGCCCATTTCCTCAACCAAATCCTCCTCACAACCAGCCGCAATTAATTTCACTCGTAAAGCGTGAGAGGACATTTTCTTCACCCCCTCCGCCTGCGCTTTCGACAATTTATCCATCAAAAATGCAAAACGAGGGACACGCAAAAAGAAAACGGAATATTGGAAGGACTCAAAACACAAACCCCGGCAATGTACTGAGACAACAATGGCCCTAATCCCGGCTGGAGCCAGACTAACCTAGAATAAATGGCTAGACGAAGCGACTCACCTCTAGAGAAAACGTGACAGTAGAAGTCGGCTGCGCCACTGTGACAGGTTCTTTTCTATTTCACAACATAACTCGGTATTCGTGAATTAAAAGCATATATTGCTCGAAACATAAATAGCCCTTTTCTTTTAGGCTTAACAGACAAATGATGA
The DNA here is from genome assembly GCA_949752735.1 of Lumbricus terrestris. Lineage (NCBI taxonomy): Eukaryota > Metazoa > Annelida > Clitellata > Crassiclitellata > Lumbricidae > Lumbricus > Lumbricus terrestris. The sequence goes on along the minus strand of OX457036.1, from coordinate 73,927,527 downwards.
TATCTGTATATCGTCAAAGTTTAAGTTTAATGTCGCCGTTCTTTCTCTTCGTCGCAACATCCGGGTCTCTCTCCGGCTCCACCTCCCAAGGTACAGTTCGACCAGACTTGTCGGCGGCGGTCTCCAGACTGACTGGCCACTGGTGTCGCTCTAGCTACCATCAGAAAACACCAGAGCACACCAGTGGCCGAAGGAGCGTCAGTAGGATCGTCCGAAGGATCGTCAGAAGGATGGCGAGGCGAACGTGACAAAGATGTAATAATTCCAACAATTACATGATCAAATAAAGTCAGTTTACACACTAAGTACAGGTATACACATGCAAATATGTATATAGTAGTGTGTTTTTAAAGTTGCACTATTTAGATGTATTACACAAGTGGGTGATGATATGAGCATCGAACTAAAAAAGAAACCAATATTCGAAAGATAAAAGCAAGAAAAAATATTCCTGCAGACTTATTTATTCTAACTAGTCTAACTGATGCAAGATTTACAAAACAACCTCACAAAACTGAGTCTACAATGAAATATTCATGCTAGCAAAGTCACTAATCAAATGTTCTACCAGAAAACCTAATGGAAAAGTTAGCTAATATCAAACCTTAAAGCGCGAAGCAACTAACTCAATGCAACACCTTCACAAGAAGATATAACGCTAACCAATAAATCAACCTGTACGTCTTCTTCCTCAGCAGTCAAAACGGTTCAACTCCAAAAAGAAAGAATTTCTGACATAACATTGCATCACAGTTCCGCAAATATCCGGAAGGAGCAATGATTGTTATTCAGTCAGTGCTTGGAAGTCAAGATTGACCAGAAACAGTTGCTGCAGTAATGATCTTCAAGCAACAACCACATGGCTTTCAACCAATACAGACTCACTCTCTGAATGTTATTCCAGAAACTGACACCAAATTAAGACCTGTCAGAAAGTATGTTGTTACTGTATTATACAAGCAAAGAAAACACAAAGAAACGTTTATAAAATTATACTCTTGCAGCCTGCACAAAGTAGTACCGAATTTCAAACAGATCCCACTGAACATGATTTAGAGGTGCCTTGCAATTTGACATAAGGCAAACACAAAAAAGAAATAGTTAGTTTTGATTAGTCAACAATAAGATGTCAAAAAAAGTACATAAAATTGTCAGCATTTCTCTTTTTGGCCTATATTTTTGGCATTGCATAGCAAGCCAAATATAGGGCTCACAGCCAACGCGTTAAACACACAAAAGCTCTTCTAAAACGGTTCTCATGTACCAAAGCAAAGCAACCTGCACAAACGATGTTCCATTTCTTGTAAGCCAGATACAAATTCAGATTTTCTGCTGGAAATGTACAGTTAAAGAAAATAAAGAAGACGGCTTCACACACAACTCAACATGCAAGTCATATTCGACAGAAGACTAAGACTGCTGCAGTGTTGGGCAGAAAAAGAATCAGCACATAGCTGGTAAGAAACTCAGCTAAAGAAAATAAACATACAAAAGAATAAAATATCTTCGGCCAGCTGGTATGAAAGCAGGCACTTGCACAACAACAAAATACTATGACATACAAATCAACAGCCACAAAAACAGTCAGCTGCAAACGTCTTTCTAAAATGGAGCCAGACAAAAAGGCAAGTAACACGTTTTGCGTCATCAAAGCTACGACGAAATACAAAGCAATCACGCAATGAGCTCATTGACGATGATAGTGATGAAGTTGATAACTGAGAATGTTGATCAAGCAGTGCTGAAGCTAAAAACCGTTTTGATGCACAGACAGCCTGGTAAGCTGAAGCGTGACGGTGAATGAGGATCCTGATTCTTCACAGATCATTGGAGTTGTGGGGTAGTTGAACCCCCATGCTGCCGAGCAAATTGGATGCAGGTCCTGGCAGGCCCTGCTGCGATCCATAAGACTCGAGAAGGTTCTTGACCATGTTGAGGTCAACGTTAACCGGTCGAAAGTCGTCGTCTTCATCGTCTATGTCTTCTGGAAGAGCCTTGGCAGCAGGTGCTTTCCGACCAACTGATGAGCTTGGTGCAGTGGCGCCTGCCTGCTGCTGCTGCTGCTTCTTCAGTTCTTTCTTCTTTCGAGGCATCGGTTTCGGTCGACCACCAGACAGCTAACAAAAGAAAAACACGTTTTGCTACAGACGTATAAACTTGTTTCCAGTAGTACTGAAAGTTATGAGATGAAAGCTGGTTGCTCGTTTGCAAAAGGATAAGTCGTCCGTCCATATCCAAAACAAGACTTCCACTTTGTGTTGCTTCAGAAAGCACTCTTTCAAATTACTGGTTCAACCACAGATTTTTTACCCTATGACTGCGATCCTGGGTCCATACAACTGTACGCCTGTGAATAAGTACTCAAAGTCATTCGACACTCTTGCTCAAAATTGTTACATTACCTTTTTTTCTAAATTTACATTACCTTGAATGACAAAGTGTCTGTCCTTTACATAAAAATCTTAATAGTATTTGATTAATAATATAACAATAATAATTATCACAATTTCTATGGTGCCATTTATAACACAGCCATACCCCGTTACAAGGGTGCATCACAAACAACTAACAGCAGGATAAGTCTTACAAAATCGATAGCCTTGAAGTCTTGTTCTGCAGGACTCAACTGAGTTAGCTGCTTGCAGGGCATGAGGAGACTGTTTGCTATTATGATTGCAATCAACATAAAAAATTAAGCAGACTTATACTGTATTACTTAAAATGATCCGTTTAACATTTAACAATGTCAACTACAATATGAATAGTAACAATAGTAACAAGACTGCTCATCATCCCTGTTGTCATGTTGTCATGACAACACGGAGGAGGTCGTTATCATCAGAGTCAGTCAGCAGGAGTCATCTGACTCACCTCTGCATACTCATCTCCCTCTCTGGTGAACGATTGTCCGACTGCAGTATGTGCCAACTCTCGATCCATCAGATCCATAAAATCTCTCACTTCCAATCTCGTTGGAGCTTCTTTCCCACCCTTCCTTGTCGGTGCCTTGCCTCCTCCTCCTCCTCCACCTCCACCATATCCAGCTGATTTAGCTCCAGATGGACCAGGAGGACGACCAGAACCTGGTTTCGGTTTGCATCGCATTGCGTACGAATCTCCGAGTTCATCATCAGATTCATATTCATCCATTTCCGAACTTGAGTTGCTTTCTGGATCTTCAAACTCTGTTTAACATCGAACAGAAAAGGTGAAAAGAATCACAAAGATGAGAGTTTGAACATTGATTAGCTCACAGCTCCTTCAAGTCAACAGTGACAACAAAAGACATGGAAGACAATTTTAAAAGCTAAACCTAAATAGTTTGAAACCAATAAGTCAATGCATTACGCAAACATCAACAACTTAAACAATTAAAACTTAAACACATGTATTGACTCTTCTTTAACAGATTGTGAAACAAAATTATTTTCCTCTCCTTTGACGCACGAACCTATCAAAAATATTTTTTTCCAAACACATAACGTGTACAAAATATATTCACTCAAATTTAGCCATTCTGATGGACTATAACCTAGTTAAACTTTGGTAGCCAATCACAGCAATAAAAAGAAGAGAAGTCTCTTAACCCTTTAATGCCGGAGGGTATAGGATTTCCCATACCCTTTACTACCATATCGGCATTAAAGGGTTAACTATCGGTATGAAATGTGTGCGAATTTCACTTTCCCTAGACACACCATATGAGGGTGAGCTCCCAGCCCTCTTCCCTATTGCTTCCTTATTACTCCTCTGCCCAAGCAGAGCGGCAGAAATTCAACCCTGACCTCCTGGTTCAGAGTACAGCATTTTAATGACTAGACCATCACTAACCACAACTATATGGCTTCACGCTCATTGAGTTCATTAGCATCCGTTAAAGCATATACATGCACAACAGTTGTCTCAAATCTATGTGAACATTGTGGCAACTTAAGAATTAGTTAAATCTTTAATAGTTGACAGGCTCTTATATTCCACAAGAAAAGTTTGCATGCATGGAAATGTGGAGCATGCCTATTTTATTATTTTACAGACACTACATTTCTATCCATGTCTCTGTACAATATCAATTAATGAATTAGGCAATAAAGGACAAACCAAATATCTTTTGCATTGACTGCATGAAACTGTTGGGATCCAGCTGTACATCGTCATCTTCACCATCACCCCTACGTTCACCGAGAAACAACACCAATAAATTGCACAAGTAAAGTTCTGAAAGCAACCAATACAAAAAGATGGATTAACACATAGTTTGAATATATAAATTGAGAAATACCATGTGTATAAAGTGTATAAATAGGATATCAACGTACTTTATCTCACAAAGCATTTAACAACAAACCAAGTCACCAGCAACGTACTTATACCGATTGTACAGATTCAACCTTCAAAAAAGCAATTGGCTCTGGTAGACACAGCAAGACATCAAAGATTTTTAACAATGACCATTACAACAATACTATATGTGACGCAGGGGCTCGAAACCCGTCGTTTTTCGCTTTCTAGATATTGCGCTAGACGCCGAAATAGGCGAGAGTGGTAAAGAATGCAGTTTATTCTTCAATTCAGTGTATGACTGTGAATTCGCCCTAATTTGCGAAGTAGGGGATCGATTTTGATGCCATTTGGGTTATCTGATTCAGAATATATGCCTCTAATGCCCAGAAAAATTTCAGAATAATAACTTAGTGGATTCAGTAGACTTGGATGACACGAATAATCAGTTACTCTTTATTTTATTTTTTCACTAAAAACTAATGAAGGAATCAAACGAGCACAACTTTTGTTAGAAAAAAGATAATTTCATTGTGTTAAAAGCATTTCAGAGCATGGTCATTGTAGCATATGACTAAATCAAAAGGTCAAAATCCGACATGTGACGGGTTTTGAGCCCCTGTGTCACATATGGCAATAATACTTCAAGCTCACTTTGGAAACTCAGCTCCTTCGTGACTTGAAATCTTCTCCACAAACGCCTTCATACTGTCTGATACTTTTTCGAGATTGAAAGCATCTTGTTTAAGGTTTACATTCTTGCCAGACAGTTTACTCAGCAGATCATCCAACTGGTCAGGATTTATCTCTATCCAGCTGTCATCTGAAAACACAATTTAGCATCAATGCATTCGCGCCAAGGCATACATAAAAAAATTATTAGGAAGAAAAGTCTCAAAACAGCAACCTTAGTTTAGGGCAACCAAAACCAACAATGGCACCACATCAAGAAGGCAAATTTAGCAATACTTGAAAACAAATCAAAAAGAGCATAACTCCTGATAAAAACATGTATAACAGATTTCAGTGGATTAAAGACAATATATTTATTCTATTTAGCAGATGTCAGAAAGGTATTCATTTCAGTCCCTCATGTAGAGACACAAACTGCAATCTTCTATGAAACTGAACATGATCTAAACATGCAACCTCATTATGATCAAGACTGTGGGAAGTTTTGAGACTCTAACTGACTGGCTGCTATCTAATAAAGGCGTCTGCGTCCGCGACCCCTTCAGCTTACTGTCAGTAGAGCTCTGCCTTTCACTGAACACTCAACAAATAGCATAGCCGAATATGTTTTTTAAATGGGCACACAAAATTTAAATGATTAGCATTAATAATTATTGCTTCTACCTAAATATACCAAGCTCCTAAAATTGTAAGAAAAATCCGAACCATCAGGCGGAGGCAAATCTTTTTCTTGTAGTCGCATCTGCTCCAGGTCAAACTGAATTGATCTCATAGTTGAAAGTATTCTGTGGCCAATATCAGTGCCAGAACTGTACAAATTAAAATAAAACTTATGTCAAAATGTTTAAATCAAATCTGAAGTAATTAATTTCAACTTGACCAATAAAACTGCACACTTGATATTCAACCTAAAAAGTCTTTGAAAATCATTACCTAATCAGTTACACTAAAATAATTTTATCTAATATAACCGGTCTATAACTCATTACTGCACTGCAAAGTATAAAACCAGTATGCTTTCACAACGTCTTTTCTTAAGGACATGTCAAATTATTTATCTCTTCTCTTTGCAAGCTGACTGGACCATATGCCCACAGGAGGCTTATGAAAATAAAATGATGAAAATCCACAGTAAAATAATAACTGATTTAATGGATCAGTACTAAATTTATACAACATCCTTACTAAATTTAATAAAAGCAATATCAAGTGTTTGTCCAGGTCTCATAACTCAGAACCTAGTCAATAGTAATTTCAGTTGATTTGATAGTTACCAGATAACTTATATAACACACATAATAAATCTGTCATGAATACCTATTGGATTTAGCTGTTGACAAATAGTAAGCCTTGGCTTCATCCAACAGCTTGCAGTAGAGCTTTGAGCCTTCGATTTCTCCCTGTAGAGTAGAACAACAGTTCTAAAGCCAAGGCAATATTACTTATTTAGCAAAACAAGCAATCATTCATCATTCACAGCAATATTCCTTTTTCATATGTGACAAAGTTAAAGAAGGCAAAAAAGAAAATTCTATTTCAATTTCAACATACTGAAGAAATAGCATAATGAGACCAAAATTAATACAAGCAAACCACTCAGAGAAAAATCAAATGCGTGTCTTGTTCTATCTGTATCATTGCTGATATTTTATCATCTTAGTTTAATAGCTCCACATGATATTTAAAATAGCATGGGAAGTCCAAGGCTGTGTGTATATGTTCTCCACAACAGTAAATTCAACTTAAGACAATTGGACAATTAGTTAGCATGTCAAAATCAAATTAATACAAGAGGAATCTTCACCGTGTATGAGAGCATGTCTTACCCTGAAATAACCCTTTTCCTGAAGTGATGTGACAAAGTGCTGCCATCTAGTATCTGACTTCAGCATTTGTTCTATGTTGTTTGCTTTGATGTCATCTTCACTGTATTTTGAGCACAAGATTTCTGCCCCATGGGCCTAAACAAAACAGGTACAAAGATTTTTCATGTTGGCACTTAACACAGTGAGGTTTGCAAGCAAAACCTATCCTAAAATATAAGAAGCCAAAAGAGGTAGTCAATTGCTAAAGGCTGTTAAAAAGTCTTACAATGCATGACACAGGTAAAAGAGATAAAGTGAGCTTGCATAGATGAAGAGTAAAGAATGGCAGATGAAGCTGAACTGGGAGCAAGAACCCAGGGATGAAGAGACATATGCAAGCATTGTTACAACCTGAAACAGACAATGAGTCCGACATTTTATAAAACTCTACAATAGGCTGCAAAGTCTTTTCTACTCACAAGTTTCATGCCAAGGTCATATGGTCTGAACTTGGCATTTGTGGCTGGAGGCAGAGTGTAGCCACTGCGACGATCTGGCTGAAACTTCTGCTGCATGAGTTGAGCGTAGAGACATCGAGTGAACTTCACCTGAACACAGGTGAAACATTTGATTAATTGTCATGCATCAACAGTAACATCATAATCACATCAATAACTCAATAACACTGATATATCAAGTTTACATCAAAACATTGTAATTATATGATAATTGCAAATTTAGAGAGCTGCACGCTAGAAAGTGCTCCAAACCTGAGACTGAAAAACCACAAGTGAGCGGAAATGATGCTGAAGCAATTATCGAAAACACAGCGGCAAAGAGAGGTCAAGGAGTTCATGACACAGGATGATTGGTAACTAAATCCAGAAAGGATGGTCAGCTAACACCAATGATTCTGGATCACGTATGAATTTGTCACTATAAATAATTAACAGGTAATTGAATACCATACCAACCAACTGTCTCTGAAAACAATGAGACGTAAAATGAACCCATGTAAGGGCACAGTACAACTAAATATATCCCATAAAAATACACAATTCGTAATTTAATTAAATGCATGCATCTCATGAAACATTTTCAAAGTCATTCAAGTCGAACTTGCTTAGAACTGTTGGATAGCTATGTTAAGCGCCATCATCAGGCTATTGTTAAGGTGCTATATAAATATCTATACACAATACATATATACAAACAAATAACTTACATGGTAAATACTAACTGAATCAAGCAGAAATAATAGAAGGTTAGCATTGTCATTCCAGTATTGAATTTGCTAGAGGAGATATTCTACATCGATAAAATTTCAACCATTCCAGATATTTTGCCATTTGCGAAACATGTTAAATTTGGATACAGACTTCCAAAATGAGTTTGATAAGTGCCTGGATGGGTTTAAAGAACAAATATTTATTTAATTTAAAAATACGTGCATTATTTCATTATGGTCATAATTTAGAAGTTAAAGTAAGACATGTGATTACTCGTTGATGCTACCGTGACTTTCAGTGTCACAGATTGAATGCAAGCGCTATCAAAGGAAGGTATGAAAAGATTTTTTAAATGATGGTGTCACAAAATGATGAGTAGTAAGTGATTTAGTACGAAATATCCTCAAAATTAATACAGTACTCCATATCATAGAATTATTCTACATGAAAATCATACCTGTCTCATAACTCTAGTGCCTGGACGAAAATGCTTGAATGTGACACATGCCTAAAAAACATATTGGACACATCTTAAGTAAGATATTTTCGATAACACCGTTTATCAAGAGGTTTTAAAAAGGACAGACGTTTAGTATTTCAAAGATTACCTATCACACACAACAAAAGCAGAAGAGCAGCATGAATTAGGCATTAAAACAAGCCTTTGACAATTTTCTTAAAGAAAAGGTAGTATACATCTGGTAATATAAGTTCTCAATAAATGACACAAAATATAAGCTGATACTGATAATAGGCCCTGATATTTGATGATGGCTAGATTAAGAAAAGTCATAAATGGTAATTTCTGAACAACATGTGAAGTGGGAACATTCATGAAGCTTGTCTATGACAATCGTTATTCGATAATCAGAATAAAGCCGACAATGAATCTAAAGTATTTGTCAGAACTGGGTATTTCATATCAAAAGCAATTCAAATCAAATCTCACAACTGTTAACTTGACATTCAAATTAAAAATTAGTCTACCATCTAGATTAAATTGTTCTAACTCAGGTGTTTCAAAAAGTTTACCTTCAAATCTAAGGCATCTCTGTGATAGAATGCCTGGACGACTGGAGCAATAAGACCTGGCGAATGGTCAAGCACAGCACTTAAACCAGCTGGAATATAACAGTGAGTACGATGGAAGCTCTCAACCTTCTTCTCTGGATAGCTGTTTTGAAGAAATTAAATGATAAATAACATAATCTAATCCAGCAAAACATATACATAACAAATACCAGCAATATAAACTTTTATATCACATAGGTCATCATCATTAGGATCATGGACACCTTGCACACATCATATAAACTTTTTTGTCAGAATATCTAGATTATCGATTATCTACACATCTGGCATTTATAATAAACACATGACCATATGCAAAGAAATTAAAAAGCACTATAGACATAACTCCATTGTGATAAAGAATGATTCACTGATACTAAACGACAATCAACTAATGACATCCTGATAATGACAACATTTAAACACAAAGAGCAAAATTCAACAGTCATAGTTTTCTAGTGCATTTTCTCTTAGATACCTGCTCCAAATGTCTAATTCACCAGTACATTGTGAAAATGTACTTATTTTACCCATTCCACAAACCTAAGCATGTAACTTAACACATTGCATCAGTTGGCAAAGCACATGAAACATGTTCTCATTTCGCATGAAAGAGAAAATGAACGCCAGCCACAAAGTCCTGAGGGAAACAATGTCGGATACCAGGTTTGGCAACTAGTTCTATAGACTGTTCAGCTGTAAAACGACAAAAATATGGGATATGCTGGCAAAAAAGGTTAATTAGTCCGACAGGCTCTAGAAATATGCCATATAAATACAACGGAGTGGTTAAACACTTACAATAATGAGGAGGAAGAATCCATACAGAAAACACTTCCATAATAAAAGTCTAACCAATAAAAAATGCTCCAAATAATCCACGTTGCTACATTACAGACTGCCTAACTACCACTTATGAATAAATTAATATTGCATCAGACATAGAGAAAGCACGATCACTCACTCTGCTATTCTGTTGCGAATGTCCTGCTGAATTCCATTTGATGCAACAGTTCTATCGTTGTATTTTCTTATGTAGCTGATGGCTTCTGCTAGCAAAGGCACTCCAGATGACAGAGACACAGACTCCTCCGCCTCTTCTGGCTGCCTTGGAATCACATGCACTTGGCCTTGATAGATAAAAACCTAAAAACGAAGTTAACAGACAGTGAAGGCATTTATCAAACTATTGCATATAATTTTCCTTTCATGTTTTCTCGAGTAGAGAGCGGAGTTGTTTATGTGCTCTCGGCTTCTGTGTCATTCTACTTTTAAAACACAAAGTGGTACTATGTCCCCCTCCCAAAGCTATTAATACCACGTACTTGTTGATGAGTTGTACAAAAAATATAGAGAGAGCATTAGCCCTCTGAACATGTAGTCCAGTTTACATGCTGCACGATAAGGTATGTCCCTCAGGACAACTTCACTTTAACAAGTCTGCTGTATTATCGTGCAGCCTTAAAACCAGACAAATAATTACTAAAATAAAGGTACCAAAGAAAAACCTATCTGACTGGAACAAAAACCAGAACAGTTCTATGATCATAATCGGAATGGTGAGAGTAATCAACGCTGTCTATATCCTTTACAGTCATTGAACAACCGCAAATATTTGTTTTTGTTTTTGAACTGGACAGTGATAGCTGTGCTGCACACATTTTGGCAACACCAGAGGTAAACTACAGCAACACAGAGCACTAGCACAGATCCATAGCTGGAGGGAGTGCTAATCAGCTATTTCATTGAACCAATGGTATCCAAAATCACTTGCTATGCTAGAAGCCCAAAATGGAAGAAAATCCAGATGTAGCCACATTTAGATGCGACTGCCATTAGCCTCATCATCACAGTCAAGTCGCCACAACTCAAGATAAGATATCATGGAGTACACACAAGAAAAATGACGAGAGCCACAGATACAGCAACCACATAGAAGAGTTTTTATATAACCGGTAGATGCATTTTTGATATTAATATTTCTGGCATTTCACTCTTCTTATGATTTAGTTTACATCTTTTATTGTACCAATTATTACTTCAATGCATTATAATGATGCTGCACATGTATGTCCCATTGTGCATTTGCTAGTGGAGTAATAAAAAATACGGTATACTTACTTACTTACTTACTAACAATCACCATTACACAAAGACAACTTCTACGATCACCACCTAGTCTCTCCCACCAGCACGATAACACTGCAATTCCACTATGTTAAATTCAGGTGTTAAAATGGAATACTATAAATATAGTCTTTCACACATTTAACCCACACAAGCCTTACCGGGCATATACCTCAAGACAATTAGCTAAATGCATTGGAAAATGCTAGGCATAGACTGCAAAAGTATATACTCAGCCAGTCTGTAGACACTCAAAAAATGACAAATACCCTGCAAGCCATCTCAAAATATCTAAACTAGTGTGCACAATTTATGTTTACCAAATTCTTACTACCTGAATGGGATTTGAATCTTAGTCATTTCTTTCTCTGCAGTATAGAAATGTTTAAATGTTGCAGGAATGTTGTCCTGCTGAGGTATTTAGTCGCTTCAGGCTACTAAAGAACATATTGGACATTAGACTGCAGATTGCATCAGGTGCAATCATGAGATACATTTTGCTTACATTTGTTTTCATATAACTAATCATATAAAATCTTACATAATAACCTGCAGAATATAGGAGTATAAGTATGGTACTGGTCTCCATACTCAGTACTCACCCTGTTTTCTGCTGCTTCTGGGTTCAGCCACTTTGGTAAATGATTAGCTGCCTCAATCAAAAGGAACTCCCCATCACTATCATGAACCCTGAAAAACAATGATCATGAAACAATATGGTATACACACTCAAAACACATGCCCATTTCAAATGAATTCAAACCCTGGACGCATGAAAACATGTATAAGATCTGAACACACATATGAAAATCATCAGAACACTTCAGTTAACAAATAACAAGAAAAAGTTACATGTATGCATATTTGAACAATACTTCCAAGCTACTTAATTGAATATGTGCCAAAATCTTTCAAACATTATGAAAATGTTGATGGTTTACATACTTGAGTAAGTCATCTTTGATTATAAGTTCTCATACTGTTTGAGCCCAAAAATGCATTGACCTACGCACAAGTTACTACCAAAATACATGAGCAAGCTGGAATCACAAGTAAGACCAGAGCCATATCAAAACTGATATCAAGGCAAGAATTGATTTACCTTGTATACTATTGAGTATCACAGATGTGATCAACAAAGACCTCCTTGTCCAAATACAAGCATGAACAATTAGCAATTGCCAGTTATAAAATAACCAGATCCCCCTAATTGTTTTCAAAGGCAAATTGCGTAATTTGCCCTAATTGCTGCCAAGTCTGCCTCAGCTTTTGGTGTGGAGGTCACTCATAGGTTCAATTATACATGTAGTGTTTGTATGGCCCTGGGGATTTTAGCTGACAGTCTTTGCCTGTGTAAAAATTATACTTGATCACAGCTGTGCAGTTAAACAGATGATGTGTCTGACCCACAGACTCACATGCTACACAGAGTGGCCTGTATACAGAGACCAATCGTGTCTAAGCCAACGTCAATCAATTCATAAGTTCAGTCAAGAGTGTACATGTAGAGTATGTTTTTAGCTGACTATGAGGACAAACTGGTGTCTGTCAGATAAGTGACAAAACACAATTCCCAAGGGTGGTAAAAAAATCAGCACAAGAACAACATCTCAACACACGCATATAATATATAGGGCAATGCCACAATGGTGTCGCTCTGTCATCCTTCAAAACCATTGTACATTGCCTGCTGAAATTGTCAATGAAGTTACAGAGTTTTCTGAGGGTTTTACAAGTCAGATCCTAAATTTTCGATTTGCAAAGAGGAAAAGTATAGATGAATCACATATTCTTGTGTTTACAGTGTTTTTGTGAGAAATAGTTTTGAGATGATATTGATGGCATCAACTATTTTATGGACAATGTGCTAATTGACACAATTTATACAAACACTTCACAGATCCAGAGACATATCTGCACACCAAGTGCCATTTAAGATAATTAATGCTGCTAACGCAGTCAAAAATGTGGGGTTAGGAGCAAACCGCACAATGTCTGCTCTATTTAAAAGTAGGGCCAAACTAGTAATAAATCTATTGGCTTGTTACCTAAAACATCATTACTAGGTTCATGCAGATTTTCAAAAATACAGTTAGAAGACAATAACAGAGCTAATCAAATGGTTTCCTGCAGAAAAATGTTTAGCCGTATTAGGTTTAAAATAGGACTGAAAATAAGTCCAAACAAGGAATATAGAACGCAGAGCAAATTTAATTTTAAAGCATTTTGGCACTAGTATTAATTGTACATAAATTAAATTACAACCCAAGAAGTCGAGTATTTCTCCATGACGTTTAAACAAAAGATTTATTCTAGCTAACTAATCGAAGCCACTATAATCATCAGCAAAATAAATGAATAGTCCTTTTACTTTTAATTGTCTTTTTGCTTTTACTTTTCATGTAGCCATCCAAGGAATCATTGTCATAGTCCAAGATCTTTGAAGATCTATATCTTATAAAATGCATCATCTAATGCATCGTCGAGAGGGTAAATGATGCCACTGCTTAGCCTAGAAATTGCCCAGAACCACTTCTTACAAAACTCATGAGGAATGCAGCTCAGGAACAGATGCCTAAAAGGAGCCAGCTGTGGATAGTGCTCTCGAAATCATGTGCTCTACGCATCTGGCTAGGTAGTTAGCTAGGTAACACTAGTCAACATAGAAATCGTTACTGACTGGAAAAGGCCCTAATGTGTAGCATCTTGGTGTGCTGAACACGAATATAACCATAAAAAGTTTTTATTGGCTCTCGTTTTGAAAATATTTCATATAGTTACTTCTTATGTTTCACCATGTAAATTATGTTTCACCATGTAAATTTACGCAGTAGAAATGCGACAATATCCTAAATAAGTCTAGAATGATGCTTAGGTGCAATTACGTCCTAAAAGTTGGAGGGGACCATAATGAATCACGTCCTAAAAGTTGGGGGACCGTAATAATAAAGTTAGGGGACCACTCAAAAGTTGGGGGACGCGTCCCGTGGGTCCCATAGGGTGGTTGCGCCTATGGAATGATGTAATATTCCACCTCATTGCATAATCTCATCATGGACACAACATGCACAGTTGATTTTTTATTACGTCATTTTCTGATGCAACGTAAAAGTACAGCCAGTCTGATGAGGACAAGGGTGAGCCGACATGTTCTTCTCCTGGTCCGTCAGCTTGCAGTGATCCCGATTTTCACTGTGGTGCATCATCAACCCCACACAGAATAACACAGGAAGAACTAAATGACCTTGTTCGTGATTTGGACTTATCCAAAAACAAGGCAGAGTTGCTAGGATCAAGACTCCAACAATGGAATCTTCTAGAAGAAGATGTCACAATCACTTCATATAGAAAGCGCCATCAGCAGTTGGAACCTTTCTTCATGAAGGAAGGTAATCTGGTATTCTGTTCCAATATTGATGACCTCATGAATGCCTTACAGATCACTCATGACCCACAAGAATGGAGACTCTTTGTAGACTCTTTGACACTGAGTCTTAAGGCTGTGCTTTTGCACAATGGACACCGTCTTCCATCAATTCCATTAGCGCATGCTGTCCACATGAAAGAGACATACGATAACCTAAAACAGCTACTGCATTACATTGACTATAACGGGTATACAAATGGCACCTGTGCGGTGATTTGAAGGTAGTTGCCATTTTAATGGGACTGCAGCAAGGATATACAAAATATATGTTTTTCTTGTGTGAGTGGGATAGTCGGGCAAGAGAGTTGCACTACGTGCGGAAGGAATGAACTCCCAGACAAAACATGGCAGTTGGACAGAAGAATATCCAGCACCCAGCTCTGGTCGAGGCCCACAAAATCCTACTACCACCCCTTCACATCAAACTAGGTTTGGTGAAGAACTTCGTGAAAGCCATGGACCGCACTTCGCCAGCTTTCCGATACCTGCATGAAAAATTCCCTCGACTCAGCGAAGCAAAGATTAAAGAGGGAGTTTTCGTGGGTCCTCAGATTAGAGAACTTTTCAAAGATGACCGCTTCAACAACTTGCTGGAGGTGATGCGAAACAAGCATGGAATGCTTTTCGTCTAGTGTCTACAGACTTTCTGGGGAATGTTAGGGCAGAAAAATACAAGGAACTAGTAGAAGACATGCTCAAGCAGTACCAGAAATTTCGCTGCAATATGTCGCTGAAGATGCATTTCATTCACTCTCATCTGGATTTCTTCCCTGACAACTGTGGTATGGTTAGTGACGAACATGGCAAACGCTTTCATCAAGATATCGTAACAATGGAGCAAAGGTACCAGGCAAAATGGTCCACTACAATGTTGGCTGACTACTGCTGGACACTCCGCAGAGATGCTCCCGAACAGCTGTACAAGAGACAGGCAAAAAAATCTAAGAACTAGTCTATGACCTGGTTTTTACAAATATTAACCGTAAGTGTATCACTATTGGAATGCATTGTGCGATATAAAATTACTTCATTTAAGATTACAAAAAGCTAGAGCCAATTAAGCAATTTCACTGTCATATTCGTGTTCAGCACATAAAAATTGATAAGAACTGACTAATTTCATTTCAGTAACATGACTTTTGTAAAAATTTGTTGTCCAGTGTAATAGGGGGTGCTCACCTGATAACTAAGTCAGGAAACCCTTTGCTCAGTTCAATCAGAAGAAAGACAATGAACCATTCATCTTCAACGTTGTCTCCGTAGCATGTGCGACCAAAGAGATGAGCAGGTTCATTTCCTTGACAAAACAAAAACCAATTGCTCTACAGATCTGTGCACAAAAGTGAGCAAATCCCAGCTCAATTGTGCTACAAACACAACATGTTTCTATCTCTGTCTCTTTCATGACAATGACATTCAAGTTTCAAAAATATTTGAAGCATATTAGAACTAACTGAAATTACAGCCATACATGTAATATTTTACATATTTATTTATTTTTACTTTCACAGCCTGCAGCATATGACAGAATGCCAAAATACCCATGCTGGTGCTGGCAACAACTGTATTGCAAGTACACGTTTTTCATAAGTCATTGGCCACTTTTCTAAACCCAAGACTTGAATGAACTATTTATTATGTAACTTTAGCAGCCATAAATATACATTATGAGGATCAAAGCAACAGTGAATTGAAAGATAGAGCTATCTCTTTGACAATCAGATTTAACTAAATGTGCAGCGTTCTAAGTATGATTTGTCAGTAAAACCATCAATTCTCAGATCATCTTACACTGAGAATGGATCTACTTGGTTATTTGGTGGGGTTAGGGTTATGGCACCACCATAGGTCGAGGCAGATCATTTGACATATTGCCATTTTACTCATGACCTGCCTTATGACCTTCCAAAAAATTCTTTGGAATGTTTAATATCCTCTTTACATTTAATTTCTTCAACCTGTTGAATGACTCCCACGACCCTAATGGTGACCTGATGAAATTGTAAGGCTGGTGCGGCCACTGGGAGTTGGACAAAGAACAACGCCTTCATTTAAAGATGGTGAAAGTCCCTATGTGACATTTCAGAAGCAAGGACCTTTTGTATGATAATGAGATTTCATGCGTTAATTTATTAAACTCTAAACAGTTTGAAACTTTTGTCAGCCACCAGCCTATAATTGATGCAATAAGTCATCAAGAATAATAAGCACAAACAGTAATTAGATAATTAGAAGAGTCACTATAGGCAAGGTTACACAGATATGCACACATTGCACAGTCCAATCGAAAGATAGAAAACACCACGTTTGGAATTTCTGAGCTATATAATATTGAAACATGGTAAGAACATTTCAAAAACAATTCTCAAATTGCCAAGGAAGAAAATTAAAATGGAACAACATACGTAATACACAAAATAAAATTTCATTAGCCAATCAAAAATGTCATAGATCTATAAAGAAATCGTGCAATTTAGAAAATGGCACATTAAAAAATTACCCCATTTTGTACTGTTCTTGGTCAAGTTACATAAAAATAAGTTTAGTGCCATCATCAAGATGACCTTTACATATCAGCTAACACAGTCCACAAGAAATGCTAGAACTTTTCCCTTCCATCAATTTTCTTCTTCCCATCATTTTGTCAAATTATTTTGAAATATCTTCCCACAAAAACCCACAAAGTTTCAACAGTAAATCTACATCAAGGCAAGCCAAACAATGGGTGCGGCCCAACTCCATAAAACCCGAATCCTTGCATTGCATTTCGACAAGGCAGATGAGAGGAGTCAAAGACAATGCAATTTGTGCGCTCTGACAAAAAGGAGCGAAGTCACTCCAGAGATTTGTTTGTCATGCCGAAGAAATTAGAGATGCGTTGGACAAGTATATGATGGCCAAGAGAGTTGAATGCAGAGCTAATATCAAAGACAGCCAAAAGAGATATCTGCCCTGCATTCATGGCGCCATACAACTCAGACAGAAGGTGTATTAAGAGTCCGCAGATTGATTCTTTCTTAATTCTGGCTGATGAGATGGGAGCAAACCATTAACATCCAAATAAGCAATCGGCTAACCTGCAATAATACGCTAAAGAATTTTAGACAGAAAAGTAACATTAGCGATCGGGCGATAACAAATTTGCTGGATCGCTTGTGTCCACGCCCCTTTGCCTCAGAGCAAGATGCAAATTAGACTGCTTCTGCGTACCAGGAACGTAGGAATAGAATTTAATTCGCAAGTTTAGGGTGCAGACTGCAGCTCCTGGCTAAGATGAGCGTTCACAGCTCGGGGCTTGTATCCTTACAAAGGGGTAGAGCTCATGTCATATCCTTAAGTACTTTAACTCGGAAAGGGTTTTCAGGAGTTCGGCCACGTTCTATAAAACAGTTTTCGGTATATCAGGCATTAGTATATATTCAGCATTTTCAGGAATATCGAAAACACAACAAACCTAACAAAACGAAAAATTCAACAAGTACAATTGCTATGCCAATTGACTATTTATAGCCTAATAGTCAACACTATGGCCTATGTATTTTGCACGGCCTCCGTATTAACAGATTAACTATATTTTGACCAAGTGTTTAGTACACTACTACACTGACGACAATACAGAATTCAAATCACTAATAGTCAGAGAACAGACACATGAAGGTAATCAGTACCTGATGCTGAAGTGTGCACGACGCTGAGATGAAAAGGGTCTTTGTGCCATATATAATCAGCACAATGACGACTAAGATACGTCAGATAGGCATCCAGCTTTTCCTCCAGGAAAGCTGCCTTCTGGTCGTTTGACAGTTTTAATCCATTCAAATCTGGGATAAGATGATATTCAACGACATCTTCTTCCCCAGATCCATGAACAGATCCTCCCTGACTAAGCGCCATTTTTTACCACAAAAAAATAATATTATCGTCGGACGACGTCGGTTGCAATCAGCAGACTGTTATCAATAATTAAAGTCCATGTATACATGTAGGTCTACTAATTATTATTGTTCACCACATGCACAGTCACTCTGTACCGCCATGTTTCGCTCAAAATATTTACTACTAGTACCGATGCTGCCAACAATAGACCCTAAATATAACAAAATACAGAAATTTGGCTTTCTTGCGCATAAATATATAATTATTCTGTTCTAAGCCAGTGCTACCATAGATATAATCAACGACCTCGTATATATAATAAACGTTGCTCCGAGCACAGATATAATGTATTGTATGTGAGATTCTATGGCTCCGAGGCTCTGAGCTCAGAATCCTTGGCTCCGAGCATTAGGCTCCGAGTAAGATTGGCGTCACGGTCTTTGGGTTGGCGTATCCTCGGAGCCATAGAATCTCAACGCTAAACCTGAACGGAGTTTACGTACTCCGATCAACTGTGGAACATTGTTAGCTATATAAGGCGAAAGTTTTATTTATTTATTTTTTTTTTTTTTCCTCAACCAAAACAACACACAAACATGATACAATTATGGCAGTGAATAATACATTAACATGAATTTGGTGAAGAGGGGGAGACCCAGAAGGGATGTAAAATCCCGCTAATAAGGCCACCCATAATTCATGTAAAATATAAAAGAAAAAACATGACAGAACATTCAATTGCAGGAATAAAAAAAATGATGAGGAAGAGAGAAAAACAAATTAAGCAATCGACATTTCTGTATATAACGAGAAAAACAACTCTTAACTAATGACTTAACTAAAGACTTAACTAAGGGCTTGGCGAAACCACTGAGCAGAAACCTTAACCATTACATATCAGGAAGTGTTTTAAGTAGATAAAGGCGAAGTTTATGCTTAAATAATCTTGTGTTAGGTAGGGAATGAAGATGTGTAGGGAGAGAGTTCCAACATTGGGAGCCAGTATATTGTATAGAGAATCGACGAGTATTAGGCCTATTATGTGCGTAGGGAAGGTCATAAACAGTTAATTTTCTAGTTAAATAAGTTATTTAAAATAGATTCTATGGTTTAAACACAGTAAGCTTATAGATAACAAATTTGATAGTAAGTTATCTGTACTGTGGTTTAAATTAAATAGTTATAAATATTTGCAGTAGGCCTATATTCATTTTTAAATAAGTATTTACAAATATTCATACTGTGGCTGTATCAAAGTTCTTATATATATATATATATATATATATATATATATATATATATATATATATATATATATATATATATATATATTCATTGTTGTTCATAACTGATTGATGTTCCCGCAGTGCGTTTGCAGGCGGTCCATTAAAGTATATAGGCCTACTTACTTTTTACTTATGGTATCGCTGTGACTCTCTGCCGAGAAAGTCCAGTCTATTATAATTATAATCTTCATTTAATCACTCAATCTGGCAGAATGATTACAAGTACATGTTATACGAAATACGGCCCACTATAGCACGACACGCAGGTCGGCTTTACAGCAGTGGGTTCGGTAGCTTAACACTAATTAAACTGCGGTCTATTGCCAAAATGAAAAAAAATAATGTTTCAAAGGTAGCCTACAGTTCATGAAATGTTTCTTATTCGCAGTTATTTACGCTTCTGGCATCGTGCTCTTGCAGTGGATGCACACAATTATTTTATCGAGAAGTGAGCATGCAGGGTAGAAAGCGTAGTCCTGCGCATTAAAGGATGATGATGATGATGATGATGATGATGATGATGATGATGATGATGATGATGATGATGATGATGATGATAAACGGCATTTTTGCTGAAATTGCTTTTTTTGGCTGACAGCTACTATGTTGCAGGCAAATACCCTTTAATTATCGTTTTTACTGGTTTTTAAATTAAATTATTATTATATCGATCTTTTATTTACCAAATAACGGTTACGGTGCTGCAGTAACAATGCAAAAGATTATTATTATTATTATTATTATTATTATTATTATTATTATTATTATTATTATTATTATTGAAATCTAAATAAATTAGCGAGTTTAGGTGAAAAAATAAAAAAGGACATTATTGGAGCTATATGGTATGTCGACAAGTATACGGTGTTAAACTTGAGGAGACTTCAGAGTATTTTTTATTAGTTTAGCGCTATCAATATTATTATAAAATAAATAAATTATATTATTATAAAATAAATAATAATAATAATAATAATAAATATTATCCACGTACGTGTTGAAACCTCAACCTGTCAGCGTCGTGCTTTCTCAGTTGTAGGTCCATCTGTCTGGAATAGTCTTCCGTTGCAGATGCGCCTGCTACCAAGGGTTGACTCATCAGTCTTCTACAAGCTCCTTAAAAATTTTTGTTTCACCGTGGTTGGATTGGGAGCGCTTCTGAGTGGATTTCTTGAAGAGGCGCTATATAAATTCTTGAAATGAATGAATGAATAAAATAGCAAGTTACATGTTAGCGTCGCGCGTTCGAACAATGCCTCATAGTTAGGCCTACTTACTTATCTGCTGTCGGATTAGCAGGGATTCAGATAATATCCCAGCTGGCGCTGCGTCTGCCGGCCACGTCTTAGTTGTGTTCATGTGTAGTAATCGTTAATTCCAGTTGCTAAAACAAATATATTCTATTCAAAATGAATATTTTTCGGCTAGTCGGCGATCTTTCGCATCTCTTGGGGATATTCCTACTGCTGTTTAAGATATGGCAAACAAGATCATGCGCTGGTAAGTTGTAAAAGGCAGAGTGGTGATGACTCCCATATCCTGGGACGAAACAGACTCAATCCGTATTGGTGCATAATTTTTATCCATGGGCGCCCGCATAAACTTTTGCAGATGGGGGCAAAGCACAATGGTCACGGTTAGATTTTTAGCAAAAGGTTGAAAAATGCAAAGCATAAAAATTAGGAACATGCATGGATATTTTTCATAATAGCTTATTAATTTAAATTTATCAGTTTCACTTTTTTACAATTTTTTATATGAATGGTTTCTTTAGTGCGAAGAAATGTGTTAAAAAATCCAAACGTAGTGGTTAAACGGTTAAACAGCAAGTTCATGAAGGGGAATATTCGGTAAACACACACACTGCATGCCCGTACTCCAAACAATATGGTTGTCAACGAATGCAATAAATTAGAGCGCAGTGACCTATCGACGTCATCGCAACATGCATTCCAGCATGCAAAGTGCTCAGTAAGTAAGTAACCGGCTCATTGCCCACGTATGCAAGATAAGTAAGTAAGTAATCGAATTAAAAGGCAATATGTGGTTAGAGTTTTGGGTGGATATTCAGTACATTACAGTTTGATAGTAAATAAACCTGCGCTTTGCGAAAGAATTCGGCGCTTTCGAAGCTATAATTTGGCTGATGTTCCGCGTGGCGCTTAGGAAGCTATCAGCTGGGCACGGACATTTTCGCTATTATTTTGAACACTTAGGTAGAGGCGTATTTCTGTTAATTCGGTAGCTTTATCGTGGCTTTATCGTAGCCTTATAGTTACGACATATTAAACGTCACAATGCGTGGCTCCAATTTGATTTATTGCTAGATCACATTAAACGTTTCTTATTCACATCGCTTTAATTTTTACTGTTGCTACTTGCGTAGATTACTCCATAGATTCTGTATTGGCAGCAAAATGGACAAAAACCTGGCTATTGCAGACTTGATTTATATACATAATGCCGGCGAATAAGTAGGTCTCTCTTACTTAATTTCAGTTTGTAATTGAGAAATTTCAAATTTTTACAATAGTGTAGTTTATTGAAAATTTGTTCTGATGTGAAAGGTTGCACTGCAGCCAGATTTGAATAATCATTTTCAAAACTTTTTGCAAAACCATTATCGAATTCATTTTTTGAAGTATTTACCTTAATAGATCTGACATATTGTAAAAATCTGTTTAAGAGCATATGGTTTTTGTTTTTTCAGTTTTTGAAGTGACTTCTAAATATTCTGATTTTGTAGGATTGTCTGGCAAGTCACAGATCATGTTTGCTTTGGTGTTCACAACACGCTATCTTGACCTGCTGACAACATTTGTTTCTCTGTACAATTCTGTCATGAAGATCATCTTCATTGCTTCATCATTGGCAACGGTTTACCTTATATGCATGAAGTTCAAAGCAAGCTATGACACCAACCATGATACGTTTCGCATCGAGTTTCTCATTGTTCCAGTGGCCGGGCTGGCGCTTCTTGTCAACCACGAGTTCTCAGTTTTAGAGGTTTGAACACTGTCCTCATTCACAGAAATGTTTTGATTTAAATTCAAATTTTGTTGATGTTGATATGTTTATGCTCAGGAAATGCGTTTGCGTGTGTGTGTTTGCTTGTTGTAGAAGTATAGTTTAAACATTTCTATTCCAATTGTTAAGTTTTCTGTTTTGAAAGGAGACATCCTTGTTTGTTGAAAGACAATTTTATGGTCTCTAATACTACAGTAATACATAGTAATGCTGTATTTCTAAATTATTTGTGTAATTTGACATAAAACTAAATATCTGCGATCTTTGATGTTTGATCTACCACTGGTTCAAAATTAAGAAAATGAGATGTTTGTTGAAAATATGCTACACTGAATACAGACTGAATTAAATTTGGTTATGGTGCTACAGCCTTTTTTTGTATAACTATTTATATTTTCAATTTTGTTGTTTTTTAGGTACTTTGGACCTTTTCTATTTACTTGGAGTCTGTTGCAATCTTGCCTCAGCTTTTCATGATAAGCAAGACTGGAGAGGCTGAGAGTATTACCAGCCACTATCTGTTTGCACTTGGCATCTACCGTGGTCTGTACATCTTCAACTGGATCTACCGCTACTACTTCGAGGGATTCTTTGACTTGATTGCCGTTGTAGCTGGATGTGTTCAGACTATTCTCTACTGCGACTTCTTCTATCTGTACATCACAAGGGGTTAGTGACTCCGGATTTATTTCTACAACCGTTCTTTTAATTGTTTTGTTTTCACTTTGTAGTAGTTATTGACTATTTCTATGCAATTTGCATTGGACCAGCATCAAAACTCTAGAATGAACTCACATTATATTCAACGTCCTTCCTAAGATCAAATTTTCTCATCAAAATGAACAGACATTGTACTAATTAGAACTTGGTCCTATCTCTTTATGCCCATATATATCTATATAGAATAGAAAAGCTCATGTCCTTAGCTTAAAGTTTTTGTGTGACAAAATTTCAGGGTTGCATTTATTCGCACGATACGCTATATGACTGGGATCTGTATTCCTGGCATTATCAAATTTCAGGTGTATTGTATTAAATTATTATATAATGTGCAAGTTATTTTCATAAAGCTATTTTTTTCTACTGTCATACACTATTGTCATCCAGGGGCGGATCCAGGGGGCCAATCCGGCCATGGCCCCCATTTCAAAAGTGCATAGGACGTGGCCCCCCATTTGGTTTCAACAAGCATTAAAAATCAACAGTGGGAGAGAAAAGTAGAACACGATGACTAATCGAACAGACGACTGATGACAAAGATCACTGAAAAATTTTGAACCCCCCTTCGAAAATTTCTGCGTCCGCCCCTGTTATCATCTAATACTTGTTTTTCTTTCAGTTTTGTCTTTTGCATTTAGTTTAATGAGTGATTGCATTTGCTGTGTTTCAGTTTGGAAAGGAAAGAAGCTGACTCTGCCAGCCTAGCTTTGTGCCGCCTAGTGCTAAGAAACTGAACTTACGAATGGTGGCCCTTCTCGTTATGAGACGTAGCCGTACTATTGTTGATAGCTTGCATCCGTAAACAATGTACTTCTACTGATGTTTGAGTAGTTAGATGATTATGTGGTTTTGTGCAGTCTATCATATATGTTAACTGGTACCACTTGGATTATAAGGAACAGTGGCCTCTCTATCTGTAGTGTTTGTGGTTAAGGTCTGGTTTTCATTTCAAAGACTTTTTTATATTATTCATTCAAACATGGGAGAAATGCAGTAATGGTATAGGCTTTAAGTATTTAGATAAAGAATTCAGATGTGACTTATATATGCCCATCATTTAATTTCAGTTTTGGTGCTAACATTTTAAAATGAAATTTTGCCATTGTGGTCGTGTCTTTGTTGCCATCCAGAAATCTTCAGCTGGTATAGATAAATATTGATCGATTGTATTGTCTCTGAATTAATTTCTGCACTACGCATAAATAGATTTTGGCCATGACTTGGATAAATTGCTTATTACAACTTAATTCGTGCTGTAATTAGTAGACAGCAACATTTGATAGGATGTACAGGCAGCATTTTGAATTGCCTAAATCAGTTGATTTTGCAAGATATTACAAATTACAATGGAGACAGGTACATGAAACTACACAGGACTATGATGTATTTCCTGAACCTTGTTCATGAATTGCACTGATTTTACATGTTTGGCAAAGAGTTTAAAAGTTATAGATTAATTGAACATAAACTGGGCAATTAATTTACCTGGATATAGGTAATCAATTGGTCGATATCCTGAATCACAAAAGAATGTTATACATTGCTTTAAAATCAAGTTTGTAAAACTTATCAAAGACACTTGTACTCTGGCATTTGATTAAAAAAAATTACTTGGAAGGAATTAATAGAACATTTGCAACAGCTGAGACTTTAGTTTGACCAGTATGGGAGACAGATCGTACTTGGGTATTCACTGGACTAGGTACATTGGACTGAAGCAAGAAAACCAAATGATGAATCACTTTAATCGTTTTACTGCTAAAGATAGGCATATTTTGACATTTCTGTTTCGACGTTGTCTTCAGACTATGATGGCTGCAAGTAAACAGTTTCTCACCTGGATAAATGGTCGAATGTGATCGCAGAATGGAAAGACAAAATAGACGTGCAGTAGTAGTGACCTGGGTTGTCTGCTTTATGGGACACATCTGTAAAATCTGGTTGGATGTTGTTGGTCATTGTCTGTTCACAGGTAGTCAGTTGCAATGGTGGTACGATTGTACTGTCACATGTCTGTAGCTGCCATTAATGTGCTATGTTTGCCGTCAGTGTTTATCTGCGTTTGTTATATATGCTTTTTCTGATCTTATTCACGATATTATTATTTTTATTATTGGTTGTTATTCATTGCTATGTATTTTAATTTGATAAGATTGAGGAAAACAGACAACTGATGAAATAAATCCATAGAATTTATGCAACGCTTGTGTGATTGCCGTCCATGCACTCGACTCTATTTAATGTTGATGGTCAAGCTGAGAAACGTAGCACATCAGTCAATGCTTCCTCTTGATCTTGTTTAGGCAGTCATCCAGTTTTTTTAAAGAATGAAAGACTGATAAGGAAAAACGAGTCATTAGTTTAGTCCATAGTGCAGGTGGAAGGTCATTCCAAATGGAGGGACCAACCACAGCAAATACGCCCGATGTTGGGCAAGAGTCCTAGTTCTGGGAACAAAAAGATCAAGATGATCTGCAGAACGCATTGAGCGAGATGAAGATGCAGATAATTGCTTTTGCGTATAGTTTGAGAGGTATTTAGGG
Source organism: Lumbricus terrestris (assembly GCA_949752735.1). Lineage (NCBI taxonomy): Eukaryota > Metazoa > Annelida > Clitellata > Crassiclitellata > Lumbricidae > Lumbricus > Lumbricus terrestris. Next base: position 73,901,445 of record OX457036.1, on the reverse strand, counting down.
CTGTACTTTGGAGACCATACAGAGGATCTTGTAGTGAATGCATGAAGTGATAGGTAGCCAGTGCAATACTTCAAGCATATGTGGATATATGCAATTGCGTGTGAGTAATAATTATCACCATAGTAAATACTAAACAGTATGGATAGCTATAGTCAGTTCATTGTAATCTAACATGGGTTATACAGCATTAAGTTTTTTATTGTAAAGGCAAAAACAATAATTTTAAGCTTGCGTGAGCGATATAGGCTTACTGTGCTTACATTGAAAATGAGCGCGTTGTTTAATGTGCACAGGCAAAAGCATTGGCAGTGGCCGACAAATACACATTTACAATTATATTAGCATATAATGCATACAATGCACGATTATATGTTAATGTTTTATAGTTACTGTATTTCACTTGTTCTAACATGTAGGCCTACTACAGGGTGGCCAGCATAAATGAACCAACTTTACATGCAAATAACTCCGGCAGTTTTGCAATTTATTTGTATACTTTAGTCTATGCGTCAAATTAAAGATATTTCGCTCTAGCATTAGGCTAGCTATGAAAAAGTCGAACTGCTGATAGTTTAGGTTGGTCGCGTTTTGATCTGAATTTTTACGAAATGATAAGAGATTTAATTCGTTTGAAATGATTAACGGGCTTTCTAACAAAGGATGGGAACAAAACACCTGAATTATCTGCTGCGAAAATTTGATAAAACATTAAACAGGACCTTCTGCTCGTAAACCATCGATCATAACCATGGGAATCTCCGAATCGGTGCGCATCCGCTAACGTTGCTCGTTTGTCCGAGTAAATTTGCAGTGCATAGAGACGATGACCCGGGTAGGCCCTACCAGCAAATCTCCGCGGCAAATTCAACGCGAAACAGGTAGTTCTAGAAGCAACATAATAAATTAAAATTATAACGTATTGGGAAAAGGAGGATCCGATTTGACCAGGGTCTATGACAACAGAGGCCGTTACACTGGACAGAAATTTTCTCGGCATATTACAGCTCACTTGAGAGTATTGGAAAAGATGATCTAAACTTTCTAAAGTTAAATTTATTCGCCGACGTGAAGTCCAACACTGACGCAAACGGCTGGCGTGCTGCCAACCGTTTCTTCGCGTCTGAAACAGCGCTTGGCAAAGTTGGCAGTGCACGCGGTTGTCGATAAAATTGAAGGGACATGGTTAAGCGATAAGAAGATAGTCATGGTAGACACTCCCAGGGGCGGATCCAGGGGGCAATCCGGCCATGCCCCCATTTAAAAATTGCATGGACGTGGCCCCCCAGGGCCGGCCTTAGCCCAAGTGGCGCCCTAGGCAAGACATACATTTGGTGTCCCAGGCATAGGCCTGCATTTGGCGCCCTTAGTTTCCCACTCAATTGTTCAGTCCACGTTAGAATCTAAAGATGAATTAGGCAGAGCCGGTATACCCTTACAGGGCTGTAGCCAGGATTTTATTTCGGGGGATATTTTCTTGACCGTGAATTTTGAGGTGCGTACACGCTGCGGGCGACTTTTTTGGGCAAAATTTTCTGACGACTTTTGTTAGTCGTCGAATTTTCTGACGTCCAAAAAACACTATTTTCCGCGATTTTCGATTATTTTCTGATCAAAATTACATTACACGCTGTCATGTGCTAGCAAATGCATAATTATTTCATGTTTACATAACTTCATTTTGGGGGGCGTTCAAACAACCAAAACATCCCCCCCTACCTAGTACCTATGGCCTTGTAGGCCTACGCTCAACTGAGCAATTCATTATAATTTCTTTATATAGGCTACACTGAAGGCTGGATAATATTCAATTTTGTGGAGAATGGTATAAGTTAAAACATATTAAAATACACTCTTGTGGAAAGGCCGGCGCCCTCTTTATGGAAATGGCGTCGTCTAGAACTTGGCGCCCCATGCAACTGCCTGCTTTACCTATGCCTTAGGTCGGCCCTGCCTCAGCTACTGCCTTTCTTCCTCATCGTCCATACTAGACTACTTTATTTCAATATGAATAAAGGGCAGGCTGTAATGTTATAATTTCATTTTCATACTCAGCAAGGCCCACTTCGGGCCACTCCCATTTCATTTCTTCCAACATCTTCACTACCGTATTGATATTGAGTGTCGCGTATTTTAACCTGTCTTCTAAGGCAAAGAGTACGGAATGTCGTTAAAAATCGAATTTTATTTGTCGATTTAAAATTTATGCAGTCCTTGAAATTGAATTAGGCCAGCCTGAACAGGTGCAAAGAATCCATAATTATTTTAAATTTTTTCCATTAGCGAAAGTTTTGAGTTTAAAAGAATATAGTGTAAACAAATAAATTCACCGGTGCCGCGGCGCCCCCCAAAGACTGCGGCGCCCTAGGCAACTGCCTACTTTGCCTATAGCTAAGGCCGGCCCTGCCCCCCCATTTGGTTTCAGCAAGCCATTAAATAAATGTAGCGGGAGAGAAAAACAGGACATCATGCAGGCCCTCCTATTACAAAATCGGATGGGACGTGGCCCCCGGCCGTTCGATTTACCATCACGACTATGGATGACGACTAAAAAAGGTCATCAGTTTTTTCGGCGGTTGAAATGGTATGTCTTTTCCGGGAAAATTGGACGATGACTAAAAAACAGGAAGGTCATAGTTTTTCGGCGGGATTGACAGTGGCGGCGCCAGGATTTCAGTTTTGAGGGGGCTAATTAAAGGGGTATAATTCGTCCAATTTTTTATTTTTACATGGGAAAAAAATGGATGGCCTTTTTTAGGGGGGCTTAGCCCCCCCTCGCTCCCCCTAGCGCCGCCACTGGGGATTGAAATGGTAGGCCTATATCTTTTCCCGGAAAATTGGACGATGACTAAAAAAAGGTCAACACCCAAAATTTTGGCCCCCCTTCGAAAATTTCTGTATCCGCCCCTGGAGACTCCTACAAACATATAAAATGATCGTGTCTATGCGTGTGTCAGTAAAAAATGATCTGTCAATATCGCGGGGAAACGGCGCCATATTGCGTCACATAAAACAACAAAAAAGGCCTATTAATTTTTGCTAGCACTGTTCCAAGCATATAATTAAAACCTAAACTAGCACTATAGTTAGAATTTTCACACCCAATAGGACCTACTAGAGTGAAATATGCATGTCTTCTTGATTTGACACATAAACAAAGCATAAACAAATTTTTAAAAGTTGGCGGAGTTATAGGCCTATAGGGCCTACCTAGGCTACGCATGCAAAGTTGGTTCATTTATGCTGGACCACCCTGAATAGGCCTATACACGTCTGTGTTGGCAGCAGGTCTATATACCAAGCAAGGCATAAGTGCATGGAGACTTGGTCCAGAAGTTGGGGGCGGGACGAACGAGCGACCGATGGTGGGTGCTAAAGGTGCTGCAGCACCCGGTCCTGCAGTTACGAGGGACCCATTATAGAGTCAGATTAAAAATGTGGTGACCAGAAAACCTCAGAATCACAACAAAAGAACACACGAAACGTATTTTTTACCTTTGTACTATTGGCCTATTATTGTGACATCTCTTTGTTCCAAGATCACTATTATGAGGCCCTACGTCATTAATTGCTGTACGCCTAGGCCTAAGGACGATAGCTTTGTTATACGTGGACTTTTGTTTTATTGCTATTTGCTAGGCCATAATTATATTTGCTCTATAAATATATAAAGCGAATACGATAAAAGACGCACGGGCCACATATCACATATGTTGCCATATATGGCACCTCTGCAGTCTGTAGTGCCGGTGTCGCGTGACAGAGTCTCCCCCCTAAAAGTCTCCCCCCGGAGACTTTATTTCGAAACAGATTCTCCCCCCGGAGGATCTGTTCCAGAATAAATTCACCCCCGGAGACTATATTCTGAAATAAAGTCTCCGTGGGGGAGAGAATATTTCCGCCGTCCACGAAATAAAGTCTCTCCCGTTCAGCAAAAAATTGGCTACAGTTGCATCAAATTTAGAGATGAGCAGGCTAAACGGTTAGTTTACGTTGCCAGATTATATAACAAGAAAACATATAATACTTTTACTTCAGAAAATTTCTTCCAATACAGAGTTTCAGCCAGGGGGAGACTCTGTTTCGGGGGGAGACTTTGTATCGGGGGGAGACTTTATTTCGTGACACCGGCCTACACAATAAAATTGCGTCATCTTAGAATGCGTCATATAACACTTGTGTTCCGGTCAGGCGAGATAGCTCAGATAGGCAAATAAGTGTTACGACTCTAGGAAACGGAATCGTGCGACCCGGACAGACCCGACTCACTTTCAGCCCTGCACCCGGCACACCCTATATCCTCAATGCGGCCCTATGCGCAACTGCTGTTTCGGTTTTCGATCTTGATGTGGGGATAACCTAGCTGCATGTCAAGCCTGTGTGTCCACTGTCACTGTGTATACCATTTGAGATACTTGCATAGATGTCTTTCGATCAGAGGATGTGAGAAACGTTCTTAGGTGAGAGACGTTCTTAGGTGAGAAACGTTCTTAGGTGAGAAACGTACGTTGTTAGGTGAGAAACGCGCCACTATTTCGGGTCTAGACCGAATTCGCGTGTTTTGTGTTTCGCGCCAAGTGGCCGACAGCGACAGATCCTTTCTGCAAGCCTCCAACCACAATAGCTCATTATTAAACAATTATAAATTTGCACATAATATATAGGCCTACATATAGGTCGAAGTTGTCTGCGCTCATCTATCACAATAGGCCTATGTGTACGTTTTGTGTGCTTCTTTTGTTTCTGCCGGTTAGTGTGTGTCTTCGAGCGTATTTGTCTGCCTGCATTTGTACATATAGTTTGCTCTTACGCCCGAGAGCAGTTTACATGCATGCGTCCGTACGTATAGGCCTAGGCTATAGCACGCAAGCGCTATAGCGTATTGATTTGCACACGGCACTACTCAATGCTGCATGTGTGGTCGATGGACAACGACGGACGGACGGACGGTCGAGCACACCAACCAACGTGTGGTCATCATCATCGTCGTCGTCGTCGTCGTATCCTGGTTATATGTTCCCTGTGTTTGTGTGCATGCGCACAGTCTTCGTTTCTCATGTATATAATGTAGGTCTATGCATGTTGTATACGAGTTTTTGGTAACGGTTTCCTGCTGTGGACGCCTGCGATTGCCTGTGCGTGTGCGTGTATGGGTGCGTGTGTGTGGAAGAGAGTCTCCGTCGGAAATTGATTGATTTTCTGCGCTTCTGCGGATTTGTCGCGCGAGATAATCGAAGACATTTAGAGACTTACAGCAGTCAACGAGAGACGCCTGAGGACTCGACTTCATGTTAAACCGTGTTTTCGTTCTCAATTGGATGTAATATCTGAAAGACATGCAGGGACCTATCGTCATATCATATCAATCTATTTGATAAACCTATCGACGGAAGTATATATTCTATCAAGCACTTACTATGAAGTGATCGATGAGATTGATCGATCAGATTGATTGATTGATTAATTGATTGATTGACCGCTGACCTCTTCGCGCGCCTGCAGACGAATGATCGAAGGGTGATGGGAGGGCGCATAGGGCGACTGGACAGCGTCCATCTGGTCATTCTCGGACTGGACTCAGCCGGAAAGTCGACCGCTCTTTACCAGCTGAAGTTCCGCCAGTACATCGACACCGTCCCAACGATCGGCTTCAACTGCGAGAAGACGAGGCGCTGCGGAGTGAACTTCACGATCTGGGACGTCGGCGGCCAGGACAAGGTACGTCCACTCTGGCGCTCCTACACTCGCTCCACCGATGGAATGATCTTCGTCGTCGACAGTCGGGACCTGGAACGCCTCGACGAGGCCAAGGTCGAACTTCTCAAGACCACTCGGGTACCGGAAACACTCGGAGTTCCGATCGTCATTCTGGCCAATAAACAGGACCTTCCGGGCAGCAGGACCCCCGAGGAAATGGAAAAGCTGCTGGGTCTGGACGAACAGCTGGGAGGACGTCCGTGGTCCGTCAGACCAGCCTGTGCCGTGACTGGAGAGGGACTGAACGAAGCGCTGGATGAACTGCATCGAATGATAATCAAACGACGGATGACGCTTAAGCAGGCGAAGCGGAAGCGCTGACTAATTATTAAGGGACACTCATGACTCTCGTGTATATAGGCATACACCTTTGAATCACACCGCCCTTTGCCATCTCTCTTTAATCTCTCGTCTTTCTCTTCCCCTTTGCCATCCCTCTTTAATCTCTTGTCTTTCTCTTCCCTTTGCCATCCTCTTTAATCTCGTATCTTTCTCTTCCCCTTTGCCATCCTCTTTAATCTCTTCTCTTTCTCTTCCCTTTGCCATCCCTCTTTAATCTCTTGTCTTTCTCTTCCATTTACCATCTCTCTTTAATCTCTCGTCTCTTTCTCTTCCCTTTGCCATCCTCTTTAATCTCTTCTCTTTCTCTTCCCCTTTGCCATCCCTCTTTAATCTCTTCTCTTTCTCTTCCCTTTGCCATCCCTTTTTAATCTCTTCTCTTTCTCTTCCCTTTGCCATCCCTTTTTAATCTCGTCTCGCTCTCTTCCCTTTGCCATCCCTTTTTAATCTCGTCTCTTTCTCTTCTCTTTTGCCATCCCTCTTTAATCTCTTCTCTTTCTCCTCCCTTTTGCCATCCTCTTTAATCTCTTCTCTTCCTCTTCCCTTTGCCATCCGTTTTTAATCTCTTCTCTTTCTCTTCCCTTTGCCATGCATTTCTCGTTCTCTTCTTTCATTCCTTCCTTCCCTCCCTTTGTCTCTCTTTACTTTCCCTTCCCTCATTATTTCCTCCGTTTTTTAAACGGATCCACACATTGTATCCCATCGCTATCCTCCTCAGGGCGGGTGAAGGCACTATATATATATATATATATATATATATATATATATATATATATATATATATATATATATATATATAGTGCCAATATATATAAAACGTTGCAATAAAGCAGTAAAGCAATGCCAGACTATCGGGCTCATTTTGGCTGGCTATTTGGCCATATGACTCTCAAAATGGCATTTGCCTATTCGGACCTATATTCTACAAAGCAATACGGCATACGTGTCCATTAAATATGTAGGCCTATACAGATAATAATTATTGTATATAGATTAGGTTTGACTTAATACAGCCTGCAGTGTATAGTATGTATGTCCGTTATGTCATGTTGTATGTTTACAGTTTCTGTTTATCAGAAAACGCAAGCGTGCCGAAAGTATAACAAACTGTCGCCAGAGCTCTTCCAGACCGATACCACGTGACAGGATGTTAGCATGCAAGTTAGCATCAGATAGTGTTTCGTTATAAAACTGTGGACATAGTCATACGAGGCGGGGGTCCGGGGGGGCAAATGCCCCCCAAATTTCGGGCAAAACTGTTTTTCGGGCAAGCAGACCGGGAAATGACTAAAAAAAGGTCGTCAACTTTTTGGGCAAGTCTCTTTTTCGGGTGAGCAGACCCGGAAATGAAAACAAATTCGGGCAAGCAGACCGGGAAATGACTAAAAAAAGGTCATCAACTTTTTTCTGGGAAAAAGTAATATTTTCCACGAGATTTCAGGATTTATTTTTCAGGCAGAAGTTAAATCTTTGCTTTAAATCTCTGCTGAAATCTCCCGTGCGCCTATGACTGTGGATACGGCATATGAAGATGGATCCTGTACAGTGTAGGCTACAGATACAATGTATAATCAAGGAAGTTTATCTATATAGTAGGTTATTGTAGATGCTATACGTGTAATAATTATGCTGTTGACGTGAAGATCTTGTTTATCCCTATAGGCGTATACTGATTATAGTTTTGTCATTGTTGCTTACGTGCATTTCGTGCATTGTTTGACCGCATCATGTCATGCAGGCTTTTCATAACTCATAATTAGTAAGCTCAATAATTGCTATTCTGTTTCAGAGGTCTTATTGTTACTCGGTTTTCCCCTCTCTGAAACCAGCACGAAATTCTCTAGTCCTACATTGGGCCTGTCGTATAGGTCCCTGCAGCATGCCTGGTAATAGGGCGCATGATGCGGAAGCCTGTAAGCTTACATTATAATTATGGGTTTTAATTGTCCGGCAGTAGACTCTGCAAAATATTTGTATAATTCTATCGCCAATATTATATTATCCCTGCATGGTAGGCCCTACTGCATGGTTTGCTGCCAAATAGTGTATAGCTTATTATATAATATTGTCTATATATACTCTATGTAGGCCTATTGTATATTACTATCTTATATATATATATATATATATATATATATATATATATATATATATATAATAGCTGGGGTACCCGGCGTTGCCCGGGAAATTTAGGATTCGACCCGCTCCGGCCACAACCCCACCACATCACACCCCACCACTCCGACCTCCACCGGTACGCCACGCAGGAAATTTTCCACCCACCCCTCTTCCACTCCCCCACCTCTTCCATCCCCCCACAAAACACCACCACTAACTCCGATCTCCACCGGTACGCCACCCGTGAAATTTTGGTTTTCGGAGAAATTTTCCCCCGAAAATTTTCCCCACCTCCTACCCACCCCCACAACAGGCCACCACTAACTCCCACCTCCACCGGTACGCCACCCGTGAAATTTTGGTTTTCGGTAAATTTTTTGGGGAAAATTTTTCCCCCCAAATTTCCCCCCACCCCTCTTCCACCCCCACGTCTTCCACCCCAACAACACGCCACCTCTAACTCCGATCTCCACCGGTACGCCATCCGTGAAATTTTGGTTTCCGGGAAATTTTTGGGAAAAATATTTCTCCCCCAAATTCCCCCCACCCCTCTTCCACCAACCCCACCTCTTCCACCCACCCCCGACAACACGCCACCACTAACTCCGATCTCCACCGGTACGCCATTCGTGGAAAAAAAGTTCGGGAAATTTTTGAGGAAAAAATTTCCTTCTCAAAGTTTCCCCCACCCCTCTTCCATCCCCCACCTCTTCCACCCCCCCCCCACAACACGCCACCACTAACTCCGATCTCCACCGGTACGCCACCCGTGAAATTTTGGTTTTCTGGAAATTTGGGGAAATATTTTCCCCCAAAATTTTCTCCGCCTCTCTTCCACCCCACCTCTTCCACCCCCCCCTCCCACAACACGCCACCACTAACTCCGATCTCCACCGGTACGCCACCCGTGAAATTTTGGTTTTTGGGAAATTTTGGGGGAGAAAATTCCCCCCAAATTTCCCCCGTCCCTCTTCCACCCACCCTACCTCTTCCACCCCCCACAACACGCCATCACTAACTCCGATCTCCACGAGTACGCCACCCGTGAAATTTTGGTTTTCGGGAAATTTTGGGAAAACCCACCCTGGCCCCCTACCCACCACCCCACCACACCCACACACCCCACCCCTTTGCTCCCCCACCAACTCCACCCCCTCCCACCGCCTCCACTCCTCCACCCACGACCTCCTACCCCCCATCCCCCTCGCCCCACCACCACCCCTCCCACCCCCTCCCATACCCTCCCACACCCCCTCCCTCCCACACCCCCACCCACCTCCACCACCGACCTCCACCCGTACGCGACCCGTGAATTCCGGACTGGCAAAGGCGCTGTTCTCTAAACGCTGTCGAACGGCTGCTTTTATACGTAGGCTATTACGTATAGGAGCCGAAAGAAAAGTGCTGTTATAAGCTTGAAAGGGCAGAGTCCAACAGGGAAAATGAGTGTTTTTGGCTCCCCACTCTGGCCCCCGTGGTGGCAGAGATTTGCGAACCCCTTCTCTACGCGTCGGAAGCCGAGACGGACACAGTGAAGCTTTGGAGTGAAAATCTCAAAAACTGTGGAAATGCATTCCGGTCAAACAGACGGAATCTTCTCTTTATTTATATAGATTAGTAAGGGTTTTTGTTCTCATGTATGTACGGCCAAAGTTTTGAAGCAATCGACTCCAATCCTTCGCAGGGGCAGGGCCGGATTAAAAAATGTGGGGGCCCTGTTCGGTAAAACTGTGGGGGCCCCAACCTTACAGAAGCACCACAAAGCGACACGCAAAACGTGTTGTATACTGTATACGAATCAACACTCGTATACGTTATTAAATAAGTCTTTACTTCTATTTTTACAATGTCAACAGCTAGGTCTTTTAATATTCTATAGTCTAGTGTTAAAGTTTACATCTTTTACGGCTAAGAGTATTAAAAACTTTAAAGTGATTCATAGTCAGACATTTTTCTAATAAGTAAGCTTATAGCCTAAGCTTACATAATCTGGGCGGATGTACAAGCAAACAGCGCAGGAGCGATTTTTTATGCCCAAGTAGGTCTAAATTCTTGGTAAGAAAAATTTATGACAGTCTGGCGGCAGAACAACGACCAGGGCAAAGGGCTTTTACCGCCACTGATTACAAACTAGCAAATCCCAATCCCATGCATAGTACGTGTCACGGTTACGCTAGTAGTAGACCCTGGCTATGCTCCATCCTGCTTCTGCTTCTCTGGTCCGCCGTTCACTGCGCTCATCTTTCCGTGGAGACTTCCTTATGCTTTTTTCGCATACTGTAACCATGCAGTGAAGACTCCGAAGCATCAAGACTTATAACTCTTAGGCTACTTACAAGCATTTATGACTGATTTGAAGATAAATCTGCCTGGTAATGGAAACTGAAGTAAGGACCCCACACATGTGCAAAAGCTGTAGGCCTACAGTTAAAATCAGTAGGCTATGTCTCGAATAATTTGACAACTTGTTCACAGATTTTAAACTCATGCATTTTTGCCATTATAATCAACAATGGTAAAAATATTCCTATTGCATGTGTGTATTGTAGGCCTATTGTATAAAAACATTTAAAAAGCGCCTCTACTAGGGTGAACCGTTCAGTGGGCCCCCCCAAAGTGTTCGACCCTGTTCGGTCGAACATGTTGAACATGCCTTAATCTGACCCTGGCAGGGGTCGGGGTCGACCCTACACTGGTAGATGTGGGGGGGGAGTCGGCGAATCTCTGCCACCATGGAGGGGGGGGACAAAAACCCTCATTTTCCCTGTTGGCCGTTTCCCTCACAGGCTAGACAGCAGCGCCTAAAGTGCGGAAAAATAAGTGCCTGGACGCCCATTACCTCTCCAAAAAAGTGCCTGGACGCCCCTTACCTTAAGTTTCCAGTCTGTGGTCGCCAATAAGTGGCTGAACGGCGCTCAGATTTTAAAACAAGTGCATGGACGCCGTCCATGACCGTCCAGGCACACTTTAAGCCCTGCTAGACAGCACTTTTCTTTCGGTCCCATGCATACGCATAAAAGCAGCGGTTGAGACCGTTTTAGAGGTGTTTAAGGCCAGCGCTTTTGCCAGTTCGGATTTCACGGGTCGCGTACCGGTAAAGGTCGGAGTGTGGTGGGGCGTGGGTGTGGTGGGGTCAGGAGGGGGGGATGGTAGGAGGGAAAGAGGGAGGGATGGTGGGAGGGAGGAAGGGAGGGTGGGTGGGAGAGTGGGAGGGATGAAAGGAGCGTGGGAGGGATGGTGGGAAGCAGGGAGGGACGGATCCGAGGGATGGATTGGCGGGGAACGACCCGAATCCTAAAACTCCCGGGCAACGCCGAGTACCCCAGCTGGTATTATTATTATAGCCTTTAAGTTATTTTGTTGCTGTTTAACGGCACTGTGTCACAGCCTATAATCAAACATGATAAGTGTCGCCCTCCTTCATCTAGGCTCGGGACTGGCACTGTCAGAGTACGAACAGCTGCGGAGTTTATAATACAAACACGAGCATTTCCTCAAGAGTATTATATATATATATATAATTATATATAATTTACATATATATATATATTATATTATATATATATATATATATATATATATATAATAGCTCACAACCTGCAAACCTGACAGCCTGCGAGCATCACTTTATTTTCGACCTCGCTCGCGCTACAAATTTATTTAATAAGCATTAATTAATAATGACTCTAATCTGAATAATCACTGACAATATTATTATTGACAAGTTTTAAGATACAGTAATACTCATAATATAATTGGCCGTCACATTGTCAACTGCATATAAGCTTACTACCCAAGCCTATGCTAACGTTATGTTTAGACCTATATGGCTATAGGTTACTAGAATAGAATAGGCCTACTTTATAGCCCAAAGCATGCAAAACTATTCAAACTCACACTAAGACACAACCAGCATAAAGTTGGCTTAGTCATACAATAATAAACTTTGAAAAATCCATTAATCAAGTGTTGATGTATCATTAGGCCTATGATGTTCATCGGTAGGCCTATATGAAAATAACGCTTGCCATGCAGAATCGACTTGACTTAATTCTTGCATTAGCCGTTGGCCAATATAGGCCTACGTGACACACGTGTACGCCTATAGGCCAATGGTTATTACCATGTCATAAGTCGACTTCAAGTCGGAAGTTGCAATGGTTATTGTTTTTCTGCCAAGTCGAGTCAAGTCGTTTTGGCTCCAAGTCGTCGACTTCAAGTCGACCTCAAGTCACTTAATTCAGGGCAAATTAAGTGGGGTCATATTGACTAACCAGTGTTTAATCTAGTCCCCTCCTCTTGGGTTGGGGGAAATCCAGGTTTCTTGGGGAGAGACAATCGAGCGTCCGGATGACGATCGATCATCGTTGAGGCGCGTAGCGCCGAGGGGGAGAGGAAGGGAAGGGGAGAGATATGGGGAAGGGTATTCATTATTTTAATAGCCCAGCAGCAGCAGCAGCAGAACTGAACTACTGAACCAGTGACATAAAGAAATTATTATGGTTATCATAGTTATATTTATTGAAATGTTAAAAGACTCTTTTAATCAATACTGAAATAATTGAGCTTTTTTCTAAAGTGACATCTTATGATAGTAGGCCTAGTATTACAGTGTGGAAACTAAAAAGAAATTATTATTGTATTATTAATTATAGGCTATAATAGGCCTAATATGACCATGACCAGAGAAACAACAGAAACTTTTGTCAAACAGAATTTGAAGTTTGGAACCAATAGCTCAAATTGGACCAAATGGATGCGTATATAGGCTAGCTCCATATAGGCATGCGCAGAAATATGATATATAGGCCTAGGCCTACTAAAAGTCACGTGGGCCTGTACGGTACGTGCCATTTTCCCCGGAGGTAAGTATACGCTGTATACCCGCGTATACCCTCGTGTACAGCCCTGAGCCTACAAAGTGACGGATAGGCCTAGGCTATGATCGATGCACACATTGGCGTAGGCAGGGCTGTTTTTAAGGAATTGTTAGAACTGCACAACTCCTTTCCTTTCCCATCAACCATGGTAAATTACTTCCAATCGGAGGACAATGACCTTTTTGCTAGTTTTAACTGTACAGAAGTGCTTGATGGGGGGGGGGGATTATGGCCTATAGCCACATGCCCTTCCTGACACCAACCCACACCAACCAAACAGTATTACAGTAAATTAAAAAGGGAATGAAATAACAAAGGGAATAAAGTAAGAAAAACAATTGCTACTACAAACAATTATTTTCATATTTAAGTGGATAAATATAACTTTTAAAAAACTTTTCCTAAGCCAATGTTTTTTTAACCACCTAAAATCCCTTGTCTACGCCACTCGATCGATGCATCATATGTGGCTGAATATAACGATGATATCCTAAGCGCTGTAAGCTTAATTCTTCTTGTAGGAGAAGTAAGTCTGCATGCAACGACCATCACGACACATATAATTTGATGTAACCATCGACGTAACTATGTCGATGGATGTAACCGACACTCACGACATATAATCTGAGTCCTAACTCCTAACCGACCCTCACGACGCATAACCTGACCCTAACCGGTTTGTCGGTCCCCGATACTATAGTTAGCCTATGCCAAGGCTTAGGCTATGTGAACTCGTCAAGACGTAGGCTACGGTACGGTAGGCTACGTGGTTCCTATCCTGAGTCAACGTCGTAGGCGCAGCAGCGGAGTTATATCTGCAGCATAAGCCAACAACTTGATATGATAGCAAGTATGATAAAAGTCGTATCTTTATCTTGTGACGTTGGTAGAGGAGATTAGATATATAATTGATTCCACACTATATGACGTCTGGGCGTTAATTAATAGAACTATTTTCTATTAGTTCCACAAAGCCAATTCAGCTAGGGTTATCAAAGGGTTAGGCTTGTGTGAATGAGAAATTTAAAAAAGCTTTGTTATTTTACTGAAGACTCGTAAATAGATCTTTGCTCTCCACTCCATGAGTCCATGGCGTTTTCGGTAGTGTAGTCTCCGTTAACACGTGTAATCTGCTCTGGAAATTTGCCTAGGCTGTGTTTAGAGAATCTACATAATCTACTATTCTAATTTATTATCGTTAAAAACTTCTTTTCAGAATGCATATTAGAGAATACCACATTTGTATGCCGATCTCAGTTGAAGAGGTATGTCAGAATATGATTCTCATGACCATTATTGTAACTATTTGAATGAAAAGTAGGAAAGGACAAGTGTTTGAAGTGGCTATTCGGGGTCACGACTGCCAATGCAATTAGACTAATAGAGTCTGAGTTTTTACTTTAATTCTTTTAGCTGCTTCTTTTTCGTTACCATTTACTGCTGCATAGTTTATTTTATGTTGCTTGTTTTCTTATTTCGTGCACTAAGTACAAGATCGGACAGCTATACATGATCGCGAAGCACAGCCGTGAGCAGAGTGGTAGCGGTGAAGGTGTGGCGGTCATTAAGAACGAACCGTGTCACCATCCAGTGCATGGTGCTGGCCAGTTCACAGAGAAGCGCATATATCTCTCCAGGTATAATGAAGCAAGTGATACCATACACATTTATAAATATCCGGCACATATGATACATAGCACGATGTTTTCGTCTGGCCATGGAGCCTTAACCAGATTATGCCTCATATTCTTTACGCCACTTTTCTTATTATGCATGGCAGCCATGTGACGAGGACCAGTTGCGTATGATGTGAACTTTTTTATCGCACTGTTAAGAGCCTCTAGAGTATTTCTAGAAACATGATGGAAATTTGATTACAGTTGCAATTATTTCTGTTCAAAGTTTGAAATATGAATCCTAAAGACAGGGCCCAAAGATTTAGGTAATATGTTTGTATGAATGCATGTATGTATGTATGTATGTATGTATGTATAAAGACATACTCAAACAGTCAGAAAGACAAATCAAATAAGGAAAAAGAGATAAAGGGCTAAGGAGAAAACAGATTGTACTTCTTTAAAGCACATCGTCATATAACATTAGTTCGGGTATCTTTACAATTAGTTATTAAAAGTTTAGAGGTGCTTTGTAACTGCAACGATCTGGATTTGTTAACAGCCGCCTTCCTTCCTGGATTGCATCCATTGTGCCAAATATTTTCTACATAACCGAGAAAGCATGGAATTACTATCCATACACAATAACTGGTAAGCTTTATTTACGTTAGGTTCTTGCTGTTTAGTTTTATTTTATTGATGCTCATATTTGTTTAGTTACTGTTGCTGCATAGAAACTGATCCTTAGGACTTAAAGTAGTCTGGACATTAAGTAAACGTTTTAGTATATAGCTGAAACTGGTTGAACAAAGTGAAGGTATTTAGGTAGTCAACAATTACTCAACAATGCAATGCTGAATGTTTGATTATATTTGTTTTCTTTGTAAAATTGATGTAATGTCTGTTTTCCTCTTTGTTTGAACAATGCATTGGCTTCTGTCTGAATTATTGCTCTTATGCCTCTGAATAATCTTGCTCTAGACTGCTTTCTTTTGTTGATATAGAAATTCTGGAATTAGCCTTAAATAATGAATTCATCTGGAAATGAATCGCTATATAGCGTGTGCTTCATTCCTCCTTCAATGATGTTTAGGGACATCAGGCTTGCGTAGGTCTTGTTTACTAAAAATCTCACTATGTATAAAATTCTCTTGAAACTTATATAGCCTTTGCCATGGGTTGCTATACATGTCTGATTTGTAAATTGTGATTCATGGATCTCTTATATGTTTCTTTTTATGTTTTGTGAATCTGAATGAATGACTTCAGAACATACGGTAAGAAAATTTCATGACTTTATACCAGTGTAGCAAAAATCTAAAGTTCTGAAAATTTAAAAGTGGTGAGACATAATGGGCATTGGGCGCGATAAACTTGCCTGTCAATGTCTAAGGACTTGGGATCATTTGAGGAATGAACATAGCATTCGCAATATGAAATTATTTCACTGACCTTAATAGCCTATTAGGTTGGACAAGATCCACAATGTTCCACATAATTCCTAAACCTCGATATAGCGTGGTTTAGAAATCTGATCTAACAGTCTTCTTCCTTCCACCCTGTGAGTGGCTGTCTTCTTCTTCCTTCCACCCTGTGAGCGACTGACTCAGTTTACTCCTTCAAATCAGGTCTTTTTACTATTTTGTAAAGCCTATCCTGGTGCTTGTTGTATGTGAGGCACCCTTGTAATGGCATGGCTGTGTTACGGTGCCATAGCAATTGTCGCTGTTTTTATTAATGGTATTATTAGTGGTTCAGTGCAGTAAACTAAAGGGTGCTACATCTAAAGTTATATGTGAATGTATAAAAGAGGCTGGATAAACTTCTGTGCAAATTGCATTTTCTCAGGTAGTAGAAAATCCCGTTTTACAGATATTTCTGTTCATCAGAAAAAAACAAAAAACAAATATCGTTGAATTTTATTTTTTCAGTGTTCGTTTCTGCCGAGGTTTTCTATTAATATTGAGTCCAGATATGAAAACAACAAAGGCACTTCAGACAATGTAAGTAAATATCTTTCTATGAATCTGCTGATAGTTTGTGTTCATTATAATTGGAAGTGTTGATGTGTGAGTGCAGTGCTAACAGAGCTGTGTCTGAGGGGGTTGGCTGCAGCATGTGGCTATAAATATTTTTTGATAATTTACACTTTTTAGTTTGGATAAGATCTTTTATTTCATGGTCTTGATAGTTTCATATATCTGCCTCTGAGGTGAGTTGGGTTGTGAATGTTTTAGTTTAAATGGACTCTGAACATTATTATTTTAGTACGTTGTTTGTTCGCAGTTATCTAAGCTGGTGTAATTAGGACAACTGAAAAGTGGCCAGAGTAATTACTTTGGGTTTGTTTTTACAGCGGTTATGGAGCTAAATGCTTTCGAAATAACTTATTTCCCATGCTATGCATCCTAGATGAAAGTGAAATGTTAATTGTAATTTCTGTATCAGCCCATATTGCATCAGCTGTGTATATAGCTTACTTAGTCAACATAGCGGACAGTGTGCACTGTGCAACACAACTAATCTCATCTGTATTTATAACAGCAGAGAACAGCCCCCTTTATAGATGATTAATTTGGTATATGTATTGATCTGCGAAGGGAATTCATTTATCATGGCAATAATTGCATAGTGTGTATACTTTATCGTCCATAATCCACATTCTATAACTGTGCATTGTGCTACAGCCTTCTAAATTTTAGATTCTATATAGCACTGCTCAAGACCTCTTAGTTTGGGTGTATTTAAATTTCTGTAATGCGGTTAATGTCATGTATGAATAAATCTTATTCTTACCCGTAGAAATTTCCTCAGGTTTTCAATTGTGGAAGAATTTTTTTAATGCCATCAGTGCTTGTTAAGGAAATGACAAGTTAATGTTATTTGAGTTGTGCAAATGTTTTGCTTGAACTACCACTCTCTGCCCCTAAATACGTCTCAAACTGCATGCAAAGCCATTATCCACTTCATCTCACTCATGGCGCTCGGCTGATCGTCCTGATATTTTGGTTCCAGGACTAGGACTGCTCTTGCCCAACATCAGACATTTCCTGTGGTTGGTCCCTCCATTTGGAATGACCTTCTACCCTCACTAAGGCCTAAACTTATAACTCGTTTTTCCTCTTCAGCCTCCCATTGTTTAAAGGCATTTGTTTTTCTATGAGAGCACCTCGGAATAGTCGTTCTGCACGAGGTTCTATTATCAAATATATTGATACGATGCAAGAATGACATATGGCTAATTATGAAATCAGACAAACTGATTGGCCGGATAATGTATATTGGTGTCTTTTAATTACCACTGCAGAAGTGTCTGAATATTAGTTGACTTCAAATTACTGCAATCTAGAGTGATTTGAGAAAAATAAGTGTGCCCCATGACCCTAATTGGGTCAGTTTATCAAAGCAGGATCTACTAAAGGAGGTTTTTTGTGTGACCTGAATGTATAATTGTGAATCCTGGTTTCTGGCTTTTTATGTGGTTCTCTCTGCGTGTCTGTTCATATCTGTAGTGCCTTGACTTAACCGCTGAAGATCTTGCATTGAGGGAAGTGGACAGCATTGATATTGCCTTAGACCAACTACAGGAGAAACACTACAAACTGGAAGAAGTTCGTTTACAGTCGTGTTTCATTTTTGCAGAGATTATTTTTAAACATTCTCTGCTCTTGTCTGTTACCTTCTCCTCTGGGATGAAATCTGATGTTAATTTTCCTAAAAATTACATACATATATATTAATTATATATTTATGTATAATTCTGTATGTTATTATGTATATATTTAAATTATATTTACAGTATTCTGATTTTTTTAATGTTTATTATGGCAGCCTGTATGCACACTGCACAGTCATGTTTTTTTTGTTTGATACATGAATACTGCTGATACTAAGAATATCTGGCATGTTTCATATTTCTTGGAGCGAAAATAATAAAAAAAAATGGTTTTTTGGAATTATTACTGATTAACAGCATTAAGTGGTGTTAGATGAATAAGCTACTATCTTTTTGCAGTCATTGAATGTCGATCAATATCCCAAACGGACCGTTTAAATGAAGTTAGCCTCACCTATTGATTTTGCATTTATAAAGTAACCAACCAGCTGTTGCCATTTTCTGAGCTGAAAGCTGATCTGCCTTCTTGAATATCGTAGGCTTTTGTCTCGCTGTGTGACAGCTTGCTGTAAATGTTCATGACAGTCAAATAGTCATTTATGTCAAAGAATTTACTTTGCTCGTGTTTTAGTTGAATCTGAGGCATATGTTTAGCCAACTTTCTACAAGTTTAAGGTGCACGTTAGGGCGCCCGTTAAAAATAAATTTCTGAATTTCTTTCGTGGTACCCTCCAATTTTGTTATGTGTCATGAGAGCAGCTCATGGTAATTTTTTGTGAATTTTGGATGCATGTTTGAAGGTTGCTCCAACACCTGAGAAGTTTGCAAACTTTGATCCGACTGTATGTTATTCGTGCTTATGTCTTACTTATTTTATCACTAAAATATTTCTGATATTTTATCCCAACAGCACTATAAAATGTCTGCTGATCAACTCTGTTAAAGCAATTTCTTTATAATTTTTGATCAAAGCATAGTTTTAACAGACATTTAAAATAATCAATCAATTGTCATTCTTAGTTGTCTGACTATGATACCGCAGAATATCATCACTGACAAACAGCGTCTTTCTCGCTTCTGGGTATTTGACTTTCTGGCTTGCAGAATCACGCAGCAGCAGACTCTGTTTCTGCTCTTCACCTGCTGTAGTGGAGCTGTTGAGGTCCTAGGTCAATTCCGCAGCTTGCTCTACTCGGTTGTTTATCACTTCCAGGCTGTTGGCATATGCCCATTTCTAGTTTAACTGGACATTTCCAAGGGTACATTGCTAGTCTGGATCGTCTTATTCAAGAAAATCAGCATCAACCTACGGGTGTGAAAGGATGACAAGATACATTGCACTTCCAAGTTGTCAAGCTACTTTCAAACAACTTGGTTCCATATGGATTCTTCTGAGTAGCTCATCAGAACCTTGTGTCCTCAAATTGCTGATCACAATATCTGTTGGTGTCATTGCTTACAGCGTCAACAATTTGATCCAGATGTTAAGACACTGCAACATGACCAATGACCATCCACCTGGATATGTGCTTCGCTCTAGGGGCCATAAATGGCACACCACTTGGTAGCACATCAACCCAAAAAGTAGTATTGTCAATTCTATCAGTGGGCTACACGGTAATCATCACTCGTCTGCTAACTGGCCATAAGAAACTTGCTTTGTGAAAAGTGAAAACAGCATTGTCCGTCAAGCCGGCAAATTTCATGAGGACTTTTCTATCAATTCTTGACTGGGTTATCATTTACAATCTGCTACTGGGTTCTATCAGTTCATTGACGTAGTAGTCATGACAATTGAAAAGACTTGAATAAACTACATGTAGTGTCGGAAACCAGATGATGAACCAAAGCAGTGTTTGGACGCATCTCTGGTCACAATTTTGGGCATATGGTGTTGACTTTCCAGGCTCAGTAGATTCTTGCCAAGCGTGATCTCTATCACCACAAGCCAAACTTCGTCTGTAGTATTAGAAGACGTGGGGGTCGATCGCATGGCCCTGGCCTGACTTTCTACCTCCAACACTTGCTTCATTATAACAGTGTTCGTCACCACCATCGTTTGTTTGAACCCATACCATATGGAAATTTTGGCACAATGACAAGCTGCAAATCTGATTTATGTCTGGTAGGGGTCAACCCACTCACTCTCTATTAGCCTATATCCAGCAGCATCCTACAGTCCCAGTGCACAACTCAAGGTACGGATGTATTAAAAGTGACTTTTGCTGCTTGTGCCGAATGTTCGTCAAAAAGTAGTCTAGCTTGTCTACTTGACTCGGATTGAGAGGGGGATCTATAAATGTCGTGTCCAGGCTTTCTTATTGAAGTTCTATAGTAAACAGATCAATCAGACCAAAATAAATAACTAAATCAGCAAATGGCAAGTATACAGGTGAAGCAAAATGCAATACAGAATAAAACTGAAGCAGGCGCGAAATTGCAAAATCATAGAAACTTTGGATACGTGGAGCAACCGGTAAATGTCAGCATAAAATTCTGAAATTTTACACTGTTTATTACCTCAACAGGGGTAACAACTTCAGAGGGTACCACGTTGAAAATTATGAACTTCAAAATTTTTCACTGGTTTAACGGGCGCCCTAGTGCACGTGTATTTTTCTGCTGATTTGCTTCTCTTCAGTCATAATTTTATGTTTTAGGATCCTGCTCTTTTTAAATCTGCGAAGACACAGAGAGGACCCCTCAAAGAAAACTGGAAAGTAATATATAATCAGATAGTTACTCAGAAATAGGTATTGATATGTTTTGACTGAAAATACTGAAATGGAACTTGCAGTTGTTTTCGATCCTTGTTGTCTTATCTTCGTGTGAGTCCTGGGAGATGGTGTGATGGTTGCTGATCTTGTAGCATAATGATAAATTTTCAAGTTCTCAACATATTCCTGTGATGCCTTGCTCACGTATTGCAACAATTAGCAACGGTGGCACATACAACAGACTGCCTAATCCTAATTAAACAGATGTGTCACACTTCAGGTGCTCGTTACTGATGCACTGCATGACAAATGAATAATTCTCTTTAAGAAATAAATTGGCAAAGTCATAAAGATAAAATAGTAAATGTAATCTAGAGACTGCTTTAAACTAATTAGAACAACATTAAGCTTTGTCGTAATGATGCTTGAGAAACTAGCCAAATTTAGTTGTCTGCTAATTTTCCGTGCATTAAACCTTTCATAGTTGTTATGGATTTTCCTGGGACAGACAGAGCTCTGAAATAATTATTTACTTGTGCTTCATATTGCTCACATTTAAAGGATAATGTTATATTTGTATCTCTGCATTTATATAAATTGTTTTGCAGCTTGTACTTATTCTCAGAACCTGTGAGGTTGCTCTCTATGACCTAAATGACTTTGAATTTCATTAGAACCAATAAGTTCATTTTGTGGTGACTCCGGGAGTGATGCTTTGATGACTACATAGTTAAAATTGGCAGGATCTTGTGCAGAATAGAAGCTCAATTAGTTATGAATTTGACTCTCTATTCAGAGTTCCTGGTTTGAGTTCTGCTGATTTTGGAGAATGGTGTCAGATCAAATAGAAATTTGGAGAAAGCCAGAAACTACGACAAATATTAATAATTATTTTGTGTTTGTATTTTGTGTTAGGAAACATCTGAACCGATCATGTGCTCGTACAAAGTTGTTCGAGTAAAGTTTGAAGTCTGGGGTCTTCAGACTCGTGTCGAGGATTACGTTCAAAAGGTTTCTTTGTTATCATTTTATTTTGTTTTATTAGAATCGCTTCAATTCCTTGATGATATGGTGATGAAGATAGGTAGCATTATGTATGCTTTGCTCATGGACTGGAAACACTTCGGACTTTACATCTTTGAAGTAAAATCTTAGTCTTGCTATTTTTAGTGTAATATTTATTTTACTTCTGATTATTGACAATACATTTCTCTCTTTAACACGTTGACCACCTACACACCATGTTAAATGATTGCAGCCAGTACGAGTTAACTCGTACTGGGCGGCCAATGTGTTAAGTGCTAAATGGTCTCCTGCAGCATAGTAATTCAGCTGATAATTTCTTTGCCACACTGTTCAGATTTATTCCATGAAGACGATTGATAGATACAGTCAAAATGTAAAGAAATTTTGATAGAAGAAACTACCACTGGGACTTAATTACTTATTATTACTTAATTAGCAATATCCAGTCTGTGGGTTCTGTTTTTTTTAAATAGAATTGCTGGACGATAAGAGGTGAATCTTCAATCCGTTTTAGATTTGTCATCCACACTTTTTTGTTGATGTCAGATTCTGCATTTGTTGTTGGCAGTTCTCGCCGTACTTTTGAGTTTATGACTCTACAGAGTCTACAGTCGTGGCAGATTATCGTAAAATTGTGCTTTTTACTCTGAGTAGTGTTCTGAATTATCTGGTTTCTTGCACTCGGATTCTGGGGACTTCGAGGAAATCTGTAACGATGTAGATTAAGTATCTTTTGCTCCTCTAGGCTTTTGATATGAATTGAGTTGAAAGTGAAATAGCTGCGAGTGTATTTTGTCATTTTAAGGTTATTCGAGAGATTCTTCTGCTTGGCCATCGACAGGCTTTCACTTGGATTGATGAATGGCATGGTAAGTGTCATTTCTATTGTTCACTGGGATTAATGAAATGACATTTCTTTTGTTCACTTGCATTGATGAATGGTATGGTGAGTGAAAATGCCATTGTTTGCTTGCGTTGATAAATGGTACGGTAAGTGAAATTTCTATTGTTCATTTGCATTGACAAATGGTATGGTAAAGAAATCTTTAGACTTTTGAATTAATTTTACGATGATACGTTGAGTAGACAAAACATGTCTTGCTATGAGCACTTAGAATGGAATATAAGACAACACAGGTACCCTTTGTCTCAATTTATTTGGATTGAAGTATGCTGATCATAAGGAGTAATTTGAACTTCCTGTAATTTTATTAATAATTTTTTAGATTTAAATATATAATTCTTCTAGACTCTGTTCCATTTAATATGATAATAATAACCAGTGAAGACTTCTAGTATGATTTTATAATTAGTTGACATAATCGTAAATCTTTCGTTAAAACTGCTTAATTGAAGGCATGTCAATGGAAGACCTTCGTGCTTATGAAGCCAAGATGCAGGAGGAAACCAACCGGATAGTGGGTGTGAAGAATGAAGAGGCAAAGTCTTCGTCATCATCTCCTTCCACTCCTACAAACACTCCTACGGAGACGACTCCACCAGCCATCGTGACCATGGACCCAGCCACTTTCTAGCAATCAGCAGTTGGCTGGCTTCTCAGACGCTGCAGATCATTAGGAGTGACAATGCTAAGTTTATTAAGTCGTTGTTTCAGCATGATATCTTTAATTTCTGGACTTTTCCATCTGTTTTGTTATGGTGTTCAAAATTTATGCAATCTTCATTTAAGCAATGACTAGAAGTTGGTTATTGTCTCTCATATATGTTTTCGTGCAAACGGTAGGATCTAAAAAATCCAGCCACTGTTAGTGCGATTGAAATTAGACTTCACTCCTAAGATCTTGGTATTAATTTGCTTGTGAACGTTTTATTGGGTATTTGCTGTTGAAATGTGATTGAAGATGTGTTTGAGTAGACCGGGTTGCTGCTCAGTTCTACCCTATGATGCAGCACAGAAGTTTTATGGCTCCACATATCCTAAGATATGGTTAAACATGACATTCATGCCCTAAAATGTCTTAGTGGGAGCGCTAGGATTACATGACATTCATGCCCTAAAATGTCTCAGTTGGAGCGCTAGGATTAAGTCTAGAAAGTTTGTTACAGGTTGCTAATGCATAATACTTACTAGGTCTTTAGGTTTTTTTATAGCTAAATCAGTTGTCATTTTTAAGTGAAGAAAGTTAATATGATACTACTGGATCACCATATAGAAAATCAACTGCTGGATAGGTGTTGTCACTTTTGCACCATATTATTACTTAGCTTGGTTAGGTTTTGCACAACAAGGTTTACACTGCATATGTGACCCATCTGCACAAAACCAGTCATAAGTCATAAGATGTTGTCACTTTTGCACCATATTATTACTTAGCTTGGTTAGGTTTTGCACAACAAGGTTTACACTGCATATGTGACCCATCTGCACAAAACCAGTCATAAGTCGGTTTCAACTTTTGACTGATTTTGTGCAGATGGGTCGCATATGAGCTGTTTTAAATGTAAGCCAGTCGCTAGAAATTGTTGATTGATTACTTGAGTGACATATACAATATATTATGCATGTACGGTAATTGTATTTAGTGGAAAAATTTTCTTGAGTTCCTTGTTATATTATTTATATTTTTTCATTTTTGATTTTGAGAGTTTTTATTTATGGAGCTGTGTATGTGGCATAATTGCCGGGCGACATAATATTTCGATGATGTGTGTTATAACTGTGGTTTATTTCTGAGCAGTGCATTATTTCTATCCAGTTCATCATCCAAACAGGTCTTGATATTTAGTGAGGATATTAGTCATGGTGTTGTTATCTCTTGATATTCTGACAGTGCTGGTAATCTCGTTCAGGTGTTAACTTGTTTTCAGTGTGCTGCTCTGTGTGCATAAGTTTATTGTTTATAAGTGTATAAACGTTCTGTTTAACGAATTTCATTGACATGAAATAGATCAACTTGAAGCAGTTTTGTTTTCACTAAGTAGTAGCAATATGGATCACATTGATACACTGTAGCTATGAATCCAACAGTCAAATGGAAATTACTTTTATGCAGAATTTTAAGCTTTGGAATTGTCGCTGACTTGAAGCTGTTTTGTTTATTTGTTGTTTTTATGTGATTGCTTTAGTGCCAAATGAAGATTCATCTGTGACAATATTATTTTGTGTTGAACTGGTCACTCAAACCTGTTCCTCAGCATGTTGGCATCATCTGCTTCAATTATTGTGAAAGTAGCAATAAATTCCATTAGTTTTTATGAGCAATTGCTTTTTCTTGGTTTGGGCAAGTGATCATTTGATTCTCATAAGCAATGATGTTACTTCGCAAGATTTGTTGAGTCTCACCAGTGAACGACGATATTTCAGCGTCCAGTGTGAGAGGGACATTGCATTTAACCAGATTAAATCCTTGATATCAACTGATACTTGTTATTTGATACTGGCACAACATGTCTGGTGTGACAATTGTTGAGATTTACGGAATCAGTCAGTTTTTCAATTTAGAAGAAATGAAACTTGTTGTATTCTGTTTCAGCCATAACTATTTGAAGACTATTTTTAAGTTCTTTTTAGTCTCAACTGGCATTCCGTGAGCCAACTCATTGAACAGTTGGAAAGTGTAATATATTGCGTTATGTTTAAATAGTTTCTTCTCAAAGGACTCCATCAATATGAAATTGTTTCGATTATTTCTACTTCATGTAGGTTCCTGCACGTTTGTTGTTTCTCAAATCTGTATACTTCGCACAGTATTTAGTTTAAAGTTAAGTATCTCAGTTTGCAGTTGTGTACTCTAATTTTGTGGCTTCATACCGGTAAATGAATGAATTGCAAGTAGTTGAGTTGAGTATGATGATTGAAGGCTTTCTGCTAGACTTGTCAGGTTGTCATGACATTCTCGTTTGATTGTGACAACGAATCCATCTTTGTGTCAGCTTCGGTGTAAACCAGTATTTGTATTTTACTAGACTGAACGATGATTATTTGTTTTATTCTTGCTCTTGCTGTTTTTTAAGTTTTGTTGATAATTTGTGATTATATGCAAGTAGGATTAGAATGGTTGACGGTGGGTTTAATTGTCGCATGCGAAGCTTGTTTGTCATGTGTAGATTCAGCCTTTTACATTCATAATTGTGGTGTAATGAAATCCATCCAGACTGGAAGAAAACATGGAAATTGTACCGCACCTTTAAAACATTGCCACGATGTATCCTTATGATTCCCGACAAAAGTTAATAAAAACCTACATTCCAAACAAAATCACTTGCATCATTCGTTGTTTTTCAGGCATTGGTGTTGCAGAATTCTCGATTCCTTGGTCGGTCTAATTTCTCGAGCGTCAGACTTCGCCCCATCATTTCCTTAGCCTACATGAATATAAGTTTTTTTTTACAAGTTTTCATTTGTTTACTGTGTATGAACTTTCAGTTTTGAGTGAAATATTATGCATGGATGTGCTTTGTGTTGTGAAGAAGGAAGTTTTCATACCTGTAATTGATTGTTTTTTTTATCAATTGACTCCGTCTATTTTTCGCTCATTCAAGAATTTCTTTAGTGCCTTTTCATGAGGACAACGCAGATGCACTCCAGACTCAGTGGTGGCGCCAGGATTTCAGTTTTGGGGGGCTGAATCCTCGCGGAGGAAATTTTCTATTCTCATCCACCAAAATTTCTGACGACCTTTTTTTAGTCATCCGGTCGAATATGGAATTATTTCATTTTTCCATATAAAAACCCAGGATGGCCTTTTTTAGTGGGGCTTAGCCCTGGGTTGCCTTTTATAGGGGGGGAGCTTAGCTTAGCCCCGTAGTACCACCACTGTCCAGACTCCAGCACAGCAAAAACGAACTGTTTTGAGTTGAATAAAATATGATTGAGTAAGAGCCCCAGAAAGCAGACGTAGCTATTGTGGAGGCTTATTCCAGAAACCACTGGGTCCACCATGGAAAAGGCATAGTTGCAGTTTGTTCGAATGGGACCAAGAGCATCCCTTTCTGTGCAGCATATTTTCTACCTTGTCCTGTGTGCGGTTATCCAAATTTTTTTATGACTAAATGTCCCATTGCAGAAAAATGCCACCCATAATTGTTATTTCAATTAATTGATTAATTCAATTTCTATTAGGCACTTAATAAAGAATATTATTATTCGACTTGCATTCTATGATTTTTGCATAATAAGGTAGGCCTAGTTGCCAATCCTATTTAAAAAAAATTTCATCAGTGCATCTGTAATAGAGGGATTCATTTGTATTTACATTAAAGTTCAATTATGTAATCGATAAAAGTAATGATTGTAATTATTTGTATGATAGAAATAAGTAATAAAAATAGTCGAATATGAAAAATCTTGGCAGCGGTGGGATTCGAACCCACGCCTCCGAGGAGACTGGTGCCTTAAACCAGCGCCTTAGACCGCTCGGCCACGCTACCACATTGGCCGAACCTCATCTTTCTTCCTGTTAGCTGCCTGCTACCATGGTGTGTCCTAGAACAAGCACTCCTGCGTGCAAATCTGCACCCCACGCAAAATTGCGAATGACTGATCGATTCATTAGATCTTAATAATGTCAAATTTCTATTGATCACTTGGTGTTTGTCAATAGATTTCCACTCTGACCGCATCTGCTGTGAGGGATTTTGTTTCGGCATGTAGGCTACTTATGAATAACTTTGTTTCCGAGATTTCTCAGGCGTTGAACAATTATTAATTTGCAAATCAATAGCACCCGATTTCAGTAATCTCAAATTATTAATAGGCTCGGCCTAGCATTAATGGCACGATAAAAGGTGAACATAATACTTGAGAAGGTGTTGTTCGCTAGATGTCATTGCTAATCAGGGATGCCACTTTGAATAATTGTGAAGAATCTGGATCAAGAATAATAATGGCAAATTTCATAAAACCTAGAAACCTAGACAGGCCAAGGAAATTTGAAATATATCCGCATCCGCTACATGAATTATATTGAATTGAATATTTCCGATTGAATTGCATGTTTCGATTTTTTATGATTGCACACGTTATATTCTGTTGTCATCCAATGTTCCCACAGTGTATTGCAGGGGTTCAATAAAGTACATAGACCTACGTACTTACTTACTTACTTACTTACAATACGTGAAATGCGTCGCCATTGAATCTGACGACCTTTTTTTAGTCATTTGGTCAAAATCTTGGAAAACGGTCCTTTTTCATAGCCGCAAAACTGTCTGCCAAATCTCGTGCGTACTTTTACGCTTCATTGGGGAGGGGGGGGCTAAAGGGGTTAATCGTCCAATACCAAATATTTCATTTTCACATGGGGAAGAAAATGGATGACCTTTTTTAGGGTGGCTTAGCCCCCCTAGCTCCCTCCAGCGCGCTACTGTTTTGGGCAGATAATTAAAAAAATCGCTATTCCATGATAATATGAACATTCCCAGTGTTGACGGATATATGCCCTATTCATCACAATGGTGTAGTAGACCCAACGTGAGTAACCTGGGCTATAGGCCTAAAAGATTTCGAATTCAAAAATGTTCAGACTGAAATTCAAGATGGTAAGATCCGTGGAAATAGGATAACGTAGCGTAGAATAACACTCATAAAGAGTATACGCTAGCTAGGACTTACTTATAGGCTGGCATATATTATTTTGCAGGCCTACTATAGGCCTTGATGAACGCATTGATAGCAGTGGTGTAGTCCTAAAAAATGAAGTAAGGGGACGCCTGGAAATTGAAGTGGGGGGACGCCTGGAAAATTGAAGTAGAAACTGTAGCAAAAAGTGCAATCTTGCAAAAAATTTGCAAAAAGTGGGGGGACGGCGTCCCCCCGCGTCCCCGCCCCACTACACCACTGATTGATAGGCCTACTGGTTGAATTGACTTGCTACATCTGCATTATCAAACGGGCGTATTTGGGGTGGGTAGCCTACGTTGGGTTAGGAATTCGATCAAATCCTCCCAAATGGCTACATGATTTCGAAGAAGAGCTGTTGAAAGTCAATTCTGTGCATTTTGCGACTATTTCCAGACCCCAGAATATTTTCCGGCTACTCCCCTATAGCCAAGCCAGGGTCAAGGCTACTATAGCTTTACAAAGTGACCTTTCTGAACGGAGATAAGGAAGATCGATCTAGTGCCCTCCAATTGAGATAGCTCAGGGCTTTAATAGGACTACATTCATCAGATCTGCAGAATACATACAGACTGTATATATATATATATATATATATATATATATATATATATATATATATATATATATATATATATATAGGCCTATAACGAAAAGCACAAATCTGTTTCTTCTCCTGACACTTAGACGGCGATCTACATTGGTTTCCCAATAGGCTAATTTTTTGCACATTGCCATCATTAGAATATTAAAGATCCAAGTTTCGCATGCAGGAACAAGACCCTAGAGGCTAGTATTTGTGTGCCCTAATTCCTCTGCATGGCTTATTTTTCTTTCCCATATAGTGTTAAAATTAATAGCTCCGTGATTCCTTTCATTTTT
Organism: Lumbricus terrestris; assembly: GCA_949752735.1. Classification (NCBI taxonomy): domain Eukaryota; kingdom Metazoa; phylum Annelida; class Clitellata; order Crassiclitellata; family Lumbricidae; genus Lumbricus; species Lumbricus terrestris. The sequence continues at coordinate 73,871,917 of OX457036.1, read as the reverse complement.
ACTTTCCTTGCAGGTCAATTCTTTGTGCGCTCGATCGTTTGTTCCATTATGCTATAGCCTAAGGCTAGAAAAACAAACTATTACGACTCCAATATGCTGCTCTCTAAAAGTTCTATGAATTTTGCCCCAATATTGTCTTTTCTCACAGTCACTGTTTTTGTCTTTGAGATATTTATTTTCAAACTGGCATTCATGCCTGCCCTGTCCATTAGCAAACACGTTCCTGTAGCGCCCCAGAACTTCCTTTGAACATGACTTCATCCGTAAAACTGAAGTTATTTAGTGCCCATTGTCTTTTCTTGTAGAATAAGCCTCCAGTTTGTTCTAAGGTGCATAAGTGGGTGGAATCCCTAAGTGATCAACTGGTCCATACTCAAATATATATATTATATGCATAATATATATGTATTGTATATATGCATATATTATGTATATATTGGCCTATGTGTATAGGTCTAGGCCTACGAAAGACAGAACGCGGACGAAGACGTCTTTAAACGTCGTTGAAGAGAAACTTCGCTTTGAATTGCTAATAATCTTATTCTTGTCGATATTATTCGTGATCAATCTATCTTAGCGACGTGAAAAGTGAGCAACGTGGCCTATCTAAATAATATCATTAGGCCACTACTAACCGAAGCCATCTTTCAAAACGTCTACTGTCGTCTTATTCATCAGTTCCGGCGAGACACGCAGGCAACTAGGTCTACCATTGGCTATAACCTAACTCGCATGTATAATATACTGTCCAGCGTATATACGATTAGATGGAAATTCTGCCTGTTTACACTTGATGAAATCGTATTTAATCGTTTAGTTAAACCTCGTTAAATTGTGTAAAAGATAAGGCATCATTGCACTAGTGACACAAAGATTGTTACGAATGTATAGACCTACATGATGTATTTATCCGTCCAATTGTGTAAAGAACGTCAGAATAGAAAATAGCCGGCAAGGTGAAATCGGACGCAAAAAACGTCTAGCCTATAATAGTCGTGCAATCGGACGTCAACATCACGACGAATGTCGGTTCATTTGCAAAACATGTATGTAGGGGGGGGGCAAGGGTCACAATGAAACAAACTTACACACACACACACACACAAGTGGAAATCGCAGAAGTCAAATGAATGGGTCAAACATCGTGAGTGCAATCTGTGTATGCCTACTTGAATTCTCCTGAAAGCCCACATCAGTTGCATTAAGCGCATCCACAGGTATCCGGATATTACATGGGACAAGATGTGGTGCTTGGCATTTCTCGTTGTCCCATATCCTAAGGCATCCCTCAGCAGTTGAGCTAAGGGCACCAGCTTGTTCACAAGCGCTGCATCGTATCTCTGAGAGGGGTTGTCCAAGTACACCAAGTGAAGATCCAAGTCCAGACGCCAGGACACCAAACAGTGATGGCAGCGGAGCTGTTAACAGACAGCGTCTGTTAGGACAAGGATCTAGACTCTAGAAGGTTTTCATATGTGACAAAGCTTAGACCACATCCTTTTTAACACCTACGGCCTTCATGATTTTCCACTTCAGTAAAACTTCTGTGTGCACCCATGTGTTTACCAATAGACAAAAGAAAGAGAGAGGAAACAGAGAGGGCCGTGGACGCGATCTGTGTGCGTCCAGATCGACCTCTTGACGTGTACCCCCCCTCGCCCCCATATCAGACTAAGATGAGGCGTCGGACGTGTTGTTCGATGTACTGGCAGAGACAAGGTCGGTCGACGATGTGACGAGATTTGCGAGGTCGTTCGAGTTTCTTCGAGATGAGAAGACTGACGTACTGACCGCTGTGTAGCAGGATCAACTCCTCCGTCTTCGTCTGAAAGAGATCAGAACAACGAAACAGTTTTCTAGCATCATAGACTATTATTATTCAGACGACAACAACAACACCTTTCTGTTCTACAGTATGATTGTGCGGATGATACAGGAAGAGACACTGTCTAGACAGAATTTCTAATGACAAGCAGTGCAGGCGCCTTCATTCCTCCCATCCTTCCTTACTCTGTCTTTAATTGAATTATATTAAATGTCTGGCGGAAGTCTGAAATTGTCAAGACTTCCTTTGCTGGCTAATAAATTCAAATGTCTACAAAGCACTTAGGCCTGTATTAGTCAATAATCTTGCGCTCTAGACCAAATAGTGCATATTGAAATTGTCAGAAATTCCTTTTGAAGCGAATAATATATTCACACAATAAGAAATAAATACAAAGACTAAACACAGCAGAATAATATTCCAAACTCATAATGTGCCCTCTTAGCCAACAGAGACAATATTGAAATTGCTCGAATTTCCTTTCAAAGCCAATTAGTTAAGAATTCTTCAGGGGTTCTTTATTACGAAGTTATTGGTAATTCTGGCAATTAATACAATTTTTACAGAAATCATTGTCGTCATTGTTATATTTAAAATTATTATTATTATTATTATTACCATTAATAAAATTAATTATTATTAATGGAATTGACTATTATGAAAGTTATCAGAAGTTATAATGATGACATTTTATTGGTACCGGTAGGTCTAATAATAGCATCTAATATAACAAAATCAGGCCTACTGCATGTCTAGTGGTCTACCAACGATGAAATAAAACTGTGCAGTCTAGTGAATTTTGAAGTCAGAAATCACGATGACCGTAGCATGATAACAATAAGTTTGAGGACAATAAGTTCATCTTTGTTCAAATGGTTATCAGATATCAGAAAAGGCACCACTTCATGTGCTGCCGATCTGACCTGGAGTGACTCAGTAGTCATCACAGTGTTTTCCAGAACTTACCTGGAGAGATGCATTGGTCATCATAGTGTTTTCCAGAACTCACTTGGAGAGAAGCATTGGTCATCACAGTGTTTTCCAGAACTCACCTGGAGAGATGCATTGGTCATCACAGTGTTTTCCAGAACTCACCTGGAGAGATGCATTGGTCATCACAGTGTTTTCCAGAACTCGAAGGCGGTCGTTCTTAACGGACAGCTGGTCATCACATGTCTCCATTTCCACTGCGAAGCTATCCAGCTGACCATCATCATCATCCGCTGACCGACCATTCTGACCACTGAGACTGTGGCCAAGCACCCGACTGGATGTGTATTCATCGTTGTTGATCATCGTTTCTTGTAAATACGCCTGTAAATGCATCGTCCAGATTAAAAGATTCTTATGATCTTTTCAGGTTTAAAAAAGACTATTAAGCCTTGGCCTTTATCAAACTACTAAAGAAAGAGTACTTTAGTAGCCGACTTGGCAAAATGTCAAATATTTTCAGTCATAGGTACGTCCTATTCGAAAATAACAAAATTCAAATTATCGTGAATTTTCGCTTTATTTGTCGATCATCATGTTTATGAGCGTTGGCACTCTAAATTAAAAATGATCACCACCTATTCACAACCCATTAGAACCGAAATGCGAATGAATAAACTGTAAAGAAATGAAACTATCTCTGGCAGCAAGTATTTGCAGGGCGACCCTGATTAGGCGCGCGGAGTTTAATAGCCGACAAGCGCACGTTTATCGGAACCTTTGTGAGCTTGAAAACCGTATACAGTGTTGCATAAAAGAAATTAGAAAATTACAGAAAATGCCAAAAATTACTATTCTCGCACTTTATTCTCTCTTCTATTACAACCCATTCAGTCTGCTCCCTAATTCTTCTTCTACACAGTGACGGCGCCAGGATTTCAGTTCTGGTAGGGGGCTGAATCCTCGCGAAGGAAATTTTCCATTTTCATTCGCCGAAATTTCTGACGACCTTTTTTTAGTCATTTGGTCGAAATCTCGAAATCATCTCATGCATAGATCTATGTTTCAGTTTTAGGGGGGGCTAATCATGGAAATAGTTCGTTTTTACATGTAAAAAAGATGGCCTTTTAGGGGGTTTAGCCCCCTAGCCCTCTGGCGCCGCTACTGCTTCTACAGCGCAGTAACTCAATTATTTCTGGCTCACAATTGGCGCATTATAAATGCATGCAGCCTATTATGCGTAGTTTTGTTATAGCCTACACATCGTTGAAACACTTACAAGGCAAGGACCCACGTCGTAATAGAAGAAATGAAGCTAAATCATCAGAGAGTCAAGAAAACAACATTCGAACGATATATATATATATTATACGACGTCGATACTGACAAATGAATTAACTGTAAAATATAAATGCTAATACTCTTCTCTACATTCTACAATCGACATTCATGTCCATAGAATATGCATATATATATATTTAATTATAAATTATATAGAATGAGATACTTTAGTTTCATGACCCCCAACATCTCTTCAGTTCCTTTTCAGAAGGGGCACGAAGAAAGACTATGCAATATGTGTACGGTTCTAAATACCCAATCCAAGACAACTAATAATAATAATAATAATAATAATAATAATAATAATAATAATAATGTAACGGAACAGGGCTGGGCAAAAGATACCAGGAGCCGAACCACCAACCCTGTCGTCACGGTCTCGTCAGTCTTGTCCGGGGGTAAGGCTTCAACTGGAGATTGAAGGCTAGCCGACTAGGCTTAAACACATTTATTGGTTTCCAATGACAACATATAGCAAGGCAAATACAAATAGGCGAACAGAACGGAACAGTACTAGAAATGGGACTCGATATGGACTGCAGCAACCCCTATAGCACCCAGAGTCCTCCTTACGGTCGCAGTCACCGTCCTGGCACCACCCGTCAGTCGAGAAGGTAGTCGCCGACGTCCGTCGAAGTAGTCGACCGTCCGTAGTCGTCGGCAGTAACCGTCGCAGTAACCGTCGCAGTGACCGTCGCAGTAACCGTCGCAGTAGTCGTCGACGTCGGTCTCAGCAGTCAGGTGCAGAACCCCAGTCCAGCGAGAGAAACCGACATCTAGACCGTTGTGCAAGGTCGACATCCAGGAATCCCCACAGTGAGAGAAACCGACATCTAGACCGAACCGTAGCTCAAGTCGACATCCAGGAGTCCCCACAGTCAGTCACCACTCAAGCCACGTTTTACCGCGAGTCAAGTACCGGACGATTAGTCAGCTTCTTGGCCGTCCAAAAGTCGGTCACGAACAGCAGAAATGAAATGTTGGGGTTTAACGACTCTTTCATTTCAAAGATGATCAGCGTCGACTCCACGTTTATATTGCGACCGAGCCACCCGCAGTATGTAAAGATCCGACCGGGGAATCGAACCCGCTCCGCCGGCGCGGCGAGCGGGCTACAACCCACTCGGCCACACAGGATCTGTAATTAAACTTAACTACTAACTGAACAGACAACTTTGCAATTACACGGCGCTAATAGCAGCCTACAAAGCATATCCGCCCAACGGGGGCTCGAACCTGCTACCTCTCGCACTCTTGGCCAGCGTGTTAACCATTACCCTACCGCCCCCCCCCCAACTGTCTATACTAATAGGCCTACGTTGATATTCGTATACATATTATACAGTCTTCTACAGTGCAGCTGTACTGGCAAATATAGAGTTGAGTACACCTTACAATTATCCACGCCTGTCAGCAGGTATTTTTCCGTAGGCTTATATTAATACACACAAATCTTTGGTGAGCACAAGCTGTATACACGCGTAGACCTATACAATACATGCATGTAACCTCGATTACAGTATTCAATATCTATTACATTTTTAAAAATATATTTTGCGCAATGCAATATTTTTGCATATCCTATAGGAGAGCAAATCCATTATTTATACGAAGTTCGTGAAGTTCGTGGCTCCTCCGTCTCGTGTGATGTCTTTATTGACGTGCAATTTATGTAGTGCATAATGTAGCGGGTATATATACATATTTATATATAATATATATAGTAAAGGATACGTAGTATTTATTGCAGTCGGCTAAGCTTAAGTTTTCGATTCCCGCCAACAGGTTGTACTTGATAAGGCACCGGTTGACCTGCGTCAATTTCTTATACGAACTGTCTTTCATCTGTTTAACACCAGAACAACGATCACATTCGTTAGAAACAGTGCAAACACCGTTGAAGAGATATAACGATGATTTAAAAGAATCACGCAAATGTCTTGGCCTTTGTCGTGTTTTCCCCCTGCAGTGGACAATCATCATTATAGCTTCATACAGTTAATCAGGTACACCACCATCATCGCCAACGTCATCTCCTTTATAGTATTATCATCAACAGAGTAGTAAGAAACAGGTGAAGGGTTCTGCCTGACCAATCTTCGGAAAACTAAGTTTTAAGTCCTTTAAACTAGCCATTGATCTGCAGTCATGGGTACGAAATGTTAGCGACTTAATCTTTTTTCATTTAACTGTTTTGTTTGCTATAGGCCTACGTTCGCATGCCAATAATTTAATCAGGAATTGTTTTCAGGAAAAGCTGCTTAGGTCGGTGCCAACCTAATTGACAAGACCAAGCTAGGGTAAAACAAAAGAAGTTTCCGTCACTTACGGAAAAGCGACAGAGATCTTAAACTCCAAATATTTATAAAGCGCTACTGTAATTCTTAGCACAATGATTAATCTAAACAATCGATTGTAGGAATCGTGAGCGCTGCGCCTTGGTATAGAGACAAAGAAAAGAGGAATAAAGCGAGCGAGAGAGAGACAGGCAGACAGACACAGACAGACAGGCAGGCAGACAGGCAGACAGAAGAGACAGGCAGATAGAGAGAGAAAGAGAGAGGCAGAGAGGCAGAGAGACAGAAGGACAGAGACAGAGAGAGAGACAGAGAGGCAGAGGGGCAGGGGCAGAGACAGAGAGAGAGAGGAGGGCGAAGGAACGGACGTCATAGTTTAACTAGACAAAACCTTATTCCAGACAGATGTAACAGAAAACAACGTGGCTGCTTACGAGTCATACAGAAAGTGCAATAGTGCAATAGTGCATGTGTACCTTTTTCTTCGATATGTGGATGGCGATCATGTAGATGGCGAGGACGCAGAGCCAGACGACGACGGCGTGGACGAACTCAAGACCTGACTGCGACCGACGGTAGAGCCAGCGGACCTCTGCGAGGGGAATGATGCTAAGGCAGAGGCAGAGAAGGACGGTGAAGACAAGCACGGCACCTGGAACGTTGTAGCACCAGACGTGGCAGAGGAACTTGCTGTCCGACATCAACAGATTGATTGCGTCGCTGTACTCTTCGGCCGGCATCTGCAACAGAAGACCATATATCGATGAGCGAGATGCCACGACGGCGAGGGGGGAGGCGACGGAGCCGGCGGCGTCTTCAAACAACGATAGGCATTGTTATGAAATGCTGCTGCTACAATGTTTTCAAACGACGAACATCAAACGCATTAGGCGCCAGAAAAAGCAAAAGCTGCTTCTTCCTCGAAATGCAGAGCTTTGTCCGTCGATAAAAAATGCAATTGGCTGCAGCATGAAAAGAGCGTAAAATCCTAAGAGTAGCCAGTTCGATTTATCGACCTCTTCTTGTGTGCAGGTGATCAAACTATCTGAAAGCGTATACATCCCATCTCAAATGTGCGTCTTAGCTTTAAGCCTGCATGCATGGGCGATGTTTGCAATGCATATAATTGCAACTGCAGAAATATAGGCTACTTTGAATTTGCCCAAAGTGAAGTAAACGAAAACAGCAACCAAGGAAATAATTGCTACTTGAACCCAAAACAATTAGGCCTACATGTAGCCTATTTCGTATTTACTTCACGGTTTTGTCAGTAAAACCGACATACTTTTAGATTCTGCAATAGCGTCAATAAATGTCCCTTGCCTATAGCTATACGTTATATTCTTTGGACACTTTTAGGGCCCCTTCCTTGCGGGCCTCCTCCGGTAGGAGGGTATACGGAGGGCGGTCACTACACCTCTGCTCCTCCATTCCTCACACCAAACCACGGCACATTCAAAAGTGCCTCTTCTCGTTGTCTGAAGACCATTTTGTTCTCGTGGTCTCACGCGCTGGGAGCGCCTCTGATCAGTGTACACTGTGACCCGTCCTCTGAACCCCCTTCGTACGTACGTAACACATACAGATTCCCATAAAATTGTTTTAAGTCGGCGAAAATGGAGGGGTTTGTTCTCCCACTCCAAGTGGGGGGGTTAGACGCCGCTGTCTGCAAGCAGCATGTTGTGTTACTTCGCATTAATTAGTATACAGTAGTAGTTGCTGTTTGACGTCACTGTGTGGTAACAAAGACCATTAGCGACACCCTCCTCTCTTATCCAGGCTTGGGACTGGCACTGGCAGAGTGCAACCATGCAGTGGCGGAGTTCAAAAGTAAGCATTTTCTTTTAGGCTATAATAACCAGCTGATATCGAGCACTCTGGTGAACAAGTGCCAGCAGTTTGAATTCAAATACTTATACTAATATGTTGGGATCAAAATCTTTCTAAAACTTGTTTTGACGACAAGACCAGATTAGATTAATAAATATGCAAATAACTTTTGACTATAAATGAAATGAAGTTTATATGTACGCCTAGTTTGGTCTTCTGCCCTTGGCAGCACCCGGTCATGGCGTCTGGGACGCAAGATATACATGAGTCTAAACATCGTTGACTTCGCTTGGGAAGATAAGACTTGAAGATAATATTATGCCCCATGCATGCAGTCATCCAAGAACCGTCGAGAAGAGACGAGTATCGGCAAGACGGCAAAATACTGTTCGATCTTTGGTATGTGTTCAAATGTTATGAAACTTCAAAGCGTAAATTGACAATGGCGTAATTATTGAACGAGCAGCACAACCACAAGTTTATATCATTTAAAACTTCTGCAACGCTGCAAATGTTTATATATGTAAGCATGAGCACTGTCTTGCTACAGCGCCCCTTCAAGATTTCTACTCGGAGGCGATCCAGACTACAGCACGGACACTGAATCTTAGTTTCACGCCGAAGCGCGTGAGCAGTTGAGAGTGAATGCCTTCCTCAGGGTTCGTACACGGCGGCTTGAGGTGGATTCGAACCCGCCATTTTCCAGCTCCAAGACACCGAACATACCTCTGCACCACCGCGTCCCACAATATATATATATACCAGGTATATAATATATATACAGAATATATTTCTGATTAATTTGTATCCTACAATAATTATCTCCAGTGCGTAACCTTTTCGTTTTGTTCTGCGACTAATTATGTTATTGAAGGGAAGAGAGTGCGTCGATCGATCGAGACGCTGCCTTCGTGGGTCGGAAGTGGGAGGGGCGGAGTGGGGAGGGGTGGGGAAGGGGTGGGTGGGCTGTCAATCACAGCTTTCGTCGTCTATAGTTCCGTCACTGATTGACCTCTGACCTGGACTCCGCAGACGAGGAACTCATTCGGCAATTCACTTCCGTCGATAACTTCCTTGCCGCAGCAAAGACAGCGGGAACGAAGACTGGTCAGCAGACGACCGTTGTGCAAACCTACGAATTAGACAAAAGAGAATTAATTACCATAGTTTACCTGCATCCAGTCATGCTGCACTCATTTGACTCAACCATCATAAATAATATACACCGCTACCACAAAACAGATGAATAAGGCATATGCCTAGGTATAAAGGTGAACTTTTAAAAAACTACCAAGCTTACGCATAAATTTAAATAATTTGTAGAAAGGACTATCAGATTAGAATAAGTGCTTAACGCATAGCGCCTCTGGGTAGGTACATTTAGGGGGCGCTATATAAATTCCGATTGATTGATTGTTTGATTCAAGGTGTAAGGTGCGTTATTTTTTCGTCTCAAAATCCAATCGCTTAAGGCCTTGGTCCATGCAATGGCTGCATAATTGGCTGTGCACCATCGGCTGCTGTTCTGTACTATACGCTGAATCGCTCTTTCTACACATGACTCTGTGATAATGAATCGTTTAATTGGGTCTTCGTATAAAAACCGGTTGCTCTATTCTATTTCTGAAAACTCTGTGACACCCATGTCGTAATGCATAGAAGTCGGTTTATGAGTTGATTTTACATCATTATGTATACAGCATTGGCTCACTTCACCTTTGTAGTAAAATATGTCTTTGAGGGAATATGCAATAGAATAAAGATACCTTGAAGAAACTGAAGCTACTTTGAGGGAAGAAAAGATACTTTGAGAGAAGATACTTTGAGGAAAGAAAATATACTTTGAAGCAAGAAAGGATATACTTTGAAGGAAAAGAAGATTCGTAGAAGGAAATGCCTTTTGGATGGAATAATACAAATTTTCTCAATACTCAATAGGTATATATTTAGACACTCGATTTTAACATCATAAAATGACTCTGTTGGTGAATAGTGCTCCTCATGCCACCCACAGGATTTCATTCATACCGGCTTTCTAACCAGTTGTAACATGGAACGTCGAACCTGTCTCTCAGTCGTTCGCCTCGGTGTTCAGCTACCTGTTCATAACGAATTGCCTACGTTCGATTACACCTGTCCATCAATCAAGTAATCTCCGCCTATCTGTCTACCTGTCTGGGTATACGTTTACAGTATATCTGTCTGTCACACTGTCCATGCTGTTTGTCTGGCATCGACTTAAGCTCTTTACGTTGGCATCATTAGCCTTAGGATCAAGTGTTGGGTCTGCTGTGGGTCTACGATCAAGTAACGTTCGGTCTGCCGCTTAGCCTTCGATCTATTCAAGAGTGTAAACCTAAACTACCTTAGTTGTTTTAATTCTAGATGTATCGTCGTTCCATTTATCTAGACTTAGGGGCCGTCCATAAAGTACGTCACGCTATTTTTGACCATTTTTGACCCCCCCTCCACCCTGTCACAAACTGTCACAAATCTCGGACCCCCCCCTAAAGTACGTCACACTTTCGAACAATTTTTTTAAAAACATAACCATTTACCTAACCCTCTAAACCCTAGGATACTATCCCTAATCCCTCTGATAGTGACGTGTGTCCCTAAACGCTTTGATAGTGACGGGAAATCAACTTTTATCCCGCCAGGCCGGGTTTTAGACAAGCCGGGCCGGGCCGGGCCGGGCCGGGTCGGATTTTAAGTACTAAGAACAAAAAATATAATAAAGAATTTAAAAAATAAATGTGTGACATCACACATGGCCTGACCCCCTCCCCCTGTCACAAACTGTCACACTTTCCTACACCCCCTCCCCCCTGGAGCGTGACGTACTTTATGGACGGCCCCTTAGGTCTATACTGTTTCAACTTTCAACACAGCACAGGTCTATAGTATTTTATCTGTGCCTTGTAACTGCAAGAAGTAGGTTAATCTAAATTCAAATTTTTATTATGCATATATAATATATAATATTCAACGTATAGACTAACTTGAATATAATGACACACACACACACACACACATATATATATATATATAATATATAGCCTATAGTATACGGATTATATGCAGACAGACCATACGCATTGAGCATGGGCGGAGACCTGCATGGGGGGCAGAGGGTACGGTCCCCCCCAATGGAGGTGTTGGGGAGACGGCCCATGCATTTGTCACCCCCAATCGTTGAGCGTCAAGACTAAAAATAAAATAAAAAAGGTAATCAACTTTTTTCTCAACTAAACACGTTAAAACATGCATAGCGCCTGAGGAGCATAGATTAAGATTTAGCCTACCAAACATGTACTATTGTAGAAATTTTAGCTTCTTATAGGAAAAATTAAATTGCATTGTTTCTATAATCACGACTCTTGGATCGCAATAGATCTACTGGGAGTAGCCTACATGAAATTAGAATGCGAATCGCGCTCGTTTCTTCTTATGCATTTTGCCTGTTAATGGCTCGATGCTATTGAAAGCTGGATTTTTATTGTAGGCTGCGTCATTCAGTCGATTTCTATATTTTTCTTCTGTTTTAGTAAAATCATATTCTACTCCATGGAACATATTATGAGAATGCAATTTCGTACAATTTTCACGTGGCAAATGGCAAAAACATGCTAACGTCAATAAGATGTTTGAAGTTTTCATTAGAACAGTTGGCTGGTTTTTCGAATACTTCTGATGGTTTCGTATCCAATTATTAGCGTCAGTCCTACTATAGTAGGAAAGTATTTAATCATCGTTTCGCGGAACCCTTGCGCCCACCCCGCGGAACCCACTTTGGGAAACGCTGCTATAGACTGGAAGTTTTTAGATGAGATTGGATGGACATATTACTGTCTATAAGGAATGTTTTGAAGCCTATTAGTGCATTTAGCAATAGAACATTTCTTACACCTTCTCATAGGCGTAGGGGACATTTCGGAAAGGGGGGGGCAAAGATTAAACTTTTGCCCGAAAAGGAAACTTAAGAATTTCTTTAATTTTTGGGGGAAAATCCCGATACAAAAATCTGATGACCTTTTTTAGTCATCCGTCCGAAAATCCGAAAATGCTCCGGTTTTCTCGCCGAAAAAATCTGATGACCTTTTTTTAAAAAAGGTTTTTTCACTCATGCCTCCTTTGCCGGAAAAACACATTTGCCCGAAATTTGGGGGCATTTGCCCCCCCTTAAACCTCCCGCCTCCTACGCCTATGCACCTTGTGTCCACTGCGCAACAGAGAAGGCTATAAGCCCAAACTTGTTCTTCAAGTTTATTCGTGATCATTGAATTTCATGTGTTTTTACTATAGACTATAGGTTACTTTAGTTTTCTGCGATATTCAGATTGTTTATTAATCTTTAGTTTAAGGTTGTTTGACAACCTAGCATTATTATTAAACAACCTCTCTTAATCTTTTTTTTATGTATACATGTAACTGTTTGCCATCAATCAGGTCCGCTATCACGACGAAACGCGAAACGTATACGAAATTATCAATGATCACGAGAGAATAAATAGGTTTTGAGAAAAGAAAACGAGGAGGAGGGATTGCCAGCTACAATTTGAAATCGAGTAGATGGGGAGAGGAGCTTAGATCTCAACGTGGGCGGAGTTTGGTCTCCGTTTTTGGAGGGGCTATAACTTATGAGTCTGCGCCTTCCTGGAAGGGTTAAGCCCGGAAAAAGATACCGTTTACACGGTAAAAAACTGAATCTGGAACTTTGGGGGGAGGGCTTAGCCCCCTAGCCCCTGATAAACTCCGCCCATGGATCTCAATTAAAATGTTGGCAGTTGTGATGGGTACTGTCGAAAGATAGTGTCCAAATGTAATTCCCTTTTGTCCCTGAATTGAATATCCCTGTTTAGCCATACTGTTCAAAAGTCACATCCGTGCATGCAGTTTCATCAGCGAATGAAGCATGTGCCAATCAGACAATCTAGAGAAGTGAACCAACGTCTTTAGCCGACTAACACCCAACACAGATTGAGAGACGAAGGCTTCGATTGCGATGAATTATTTGCCCTCGGCTGCTTCTGTCAGTCTAATCCTTCGTCCATCTATAGATGTAAGGTGACCAAGCGATTGAGCTGAGCGCCAATATAGCACGTTCCGTCGACCTACAAGAAGTGTCGCTAAGATGCGCATTCGTGTCAGAGCACAAAGATGGCGGCCTTCGTCCGTATAGCAATCGCAGCCATTTCATTGCAGCACTCGCTCTCTGTACCCGTTCCTTGCTCGTGGTAAATACGGTTCATTTCTTATGAGCACGATATACCCTCAAGGCACATGGACAGCTTCTCGATTGCCACTTTGGTCGTCCACGAGCGAAAGAGGTTTGCTGTGAGTTTCTGGACGACACAAAGATTTCAGATTCAATGGCGACTGCAGACCATTGAAGAGTCACAGCGGGAATTGCGAAAAGCAGCTGCACAGCCTAATTAGGGCTATCTCTGGTTTGTACAATACCTTCCTTGAAAAACAGTTTTTCACATAGATCATTAGTGTTACCTGGTATATTATTGTCCGAATAGGCTATATGCTGATTATTCCTGTGGATATACCACGCAGCAGCAGCAGCAGCAGCAGCAGCAGCAGCATAGGCCTTTAGGCTAAATTCCGCATCCAACTCGACTCAATATGCCTGTAGTTTATACCTTATAGGCCAGCAGATGCATATTCTGAACCAGAAAAGTAGGGTCTACAAATTTCAGCCCATGATTTAACTCGCTCTACAAGTTGTGTGATGTAATTAATGCAATTCGTCTTTTCCTATATATATATATATATATATATATATATATATTATATATATATATATACTTATGACAACAGGAAAACACCCTTGTCTTAATTGAATAGACTATATGCATTGAAATAATAAACAAAACTTCTCTGCCTGCTTTGAGTGAGTGAATTAATCGACTAATTACTTCCAATCATAATTATCCGATGGTTCATAATAATTTCATGGATGGTAATAACATCATAATTAATTAATTATATCGATGTCGACTCACTGATGGCGTTGTTGTCCGTTGGAGAGCAACAACTGGACAACGTTGTCAGGTCTGTTTGCGGCGTATCATCTGCGCACAAGAATAACAACGTAATATTTATCCAAGCTCCGCACGAAGATTCGCTCATTCCATCCATACAAAAAACCGATAATTGCTGGCTATATGCAAACGAATAGAGGCCGATTAATGGAAATAATCAACGCCTACAACAGAATCCAGCTATCGCTGCTATATATGAAGCGTTTCATAACAGAATAGAAACATTGTACAAACAATTTATAGAAACTCTTAATTGCCGAATAGAGGTTATTGACAACTATAAAAAATTATGGTATAGAGATCATCACTTAGCCAAGGCCTATCCACATGTATGAGCAGAATGGGAATATAGAACTATTTGTTAAGCAGCATCGAAACAATTGACTTGGTTGGCAAATTATACAGATGTCATCACTTAGCTAAAAAAAACCTATCTACATATATGAGCAGAATAGGAATAGACCCATAGAACTATTTGTTAAGCAGCATCGAAACAATTGACTTGCAAATGGAAACAATTGACAGTTGAAGAGATGAGGCCATTGTTTTATGAGCATGATCAGAGCCGATGATCGATATCAGCTGCTATCGGAAAGAGAGATCAATGCCTGCAGGCGATCGGCCAACGACTGCAGATACAAGTCGCGGATTACGAACCGTATTTCCTCTTTCACGGTGGTCATAATCCACATCATATCCTGCTCCACCCTCCTCCACCGCTTCCTCCGCCATCTCCTACTCCACTACTACCACCTCCACCTTCTCCTCCTCCCCCTTCCTCCGCCTCCTGTTCCTCCTTCCATCATTCGTGTTTCCGTCACTCCATTCTGCGCTGTCATTGGTTGGGAGGAGTAGGGGAAATTTACTTCTCATTGCTCTGTTTTTGCACCCGTCTTTCCCCCCTATATCTTTCTACTCATCCATACTCTCACCCCACCCCATCAATCCTTCCTCATCGTATTTCTACCTACCATCCTTAACTAATTCCTCCCGTCCTCATTCCTCCTCCTTCTTGTCCCTCTTATTGCTCTCCCATGCCATCCTCCTTTTCTCCCTCTCCTTTCCTCTCCCACCCCGTTATTCTCCTCCTCCTCCTCCTCCTCCTCATCCACCTCCTCCTCTACCTCCTCCACACCATCGTCTTCTCTTCTCCTTCCCCTTCTGCACCCTCCTACTCTCTCTCCTCCTTCTCTTCCCTATCCTCATAATCATCCACCCCACCCTATCTTCCTCTCTTCTTACATCATCATCATCATCATCATCATCATCATCATCATCATCATCATCATCATCATCATCATCATCATCATCATCATCATCATCATCATCATCATCATCATCATCATCATCATTGTCGTTGTCGTCGTCGCCATCGACGTCATCATCATCATCGTCGGCATCATCATCATAATCATCATCATCATTATCATCATCATCATCATCATCATCATCACCATCATCATCATCATCATCATCATCATCATCGTCGTCATCGTCATCATCATCATCATCGTCGTCATCGTCATCATCATCATCATCATCATCATCATCATCATCATCATCATCATCATCATAATCATCATCATCATTATCATCATCACCATCACCCATCATCATCATCATCATCATCATCGTCGTCATCGTCATCATCATCATCATCATCGTCGTCATCGTCATCATCATCATCATCATCATCATCATCATAATCATCATCATCATTATCATCATCATCATCATTATCATCATTATCATCAGCATTATCTACAGCTGTAGCAGCATCAACAACAGCAGCATCTCCTTCTCCTCTGCTTCCTCCTCCTTCTCCTATATAGCGATTCGGGCATACATGAGCGAGTTCCCATCAGTCCGGCTGTTTCAGCTGCTGCTGCTGCTGCTGGTGGTGCTGCTGGTGCATCGGTGAGAGCTCGAGCGATGGTCATCCGAGAGGAGGAGGAGGAGGATGCAGGTGATTCTGACGTCGAGCGAAATGGGTGAGATGAGATGAGATGCCGGCATGCAGATGCATGAGGAGTCTTGTGCTGCATGTGGCGCCGGATGATTGGTTTCGATGCGATCTGATGAGATACAGAGATAGACAGAGAGACAGAGACAGAGGGAGAGAAAGAGGCACACAGAGAGAGAGAGAGACACAGAGAGATAGAGACAGGGAGGTAGGGAGACAGGGAGAGACAGAGGCACAAAGAGAGGCATAGAGAGACACAGAGAGATAGAGACAGAGAGGTAGGGAGACAGGAAGAGACAGAGGCACAAAGAGAGGCATAGAGAGAGATACAGATAGATAGAGACAGGGGGAGGCAGAGAGGCAAAGCGAGATAATGAAATAGGGAGAGATGTGTAGATAATTTTTAGATATTATGCCCCTCCCCTATGCATGCCGCTGATGCCTGGCTCTTCCAATTCTCCAGCGATTCCTCGCGTCGTCTCAATGGTCACATAACAACCGAACGCTTCTCTCATTCAGCTCAGCAAGCATCATAGCATGATGTAATTCTACATTATATATATATAAATTATATTATTATCTACAATGATGTAGCTACAATACTACATGTATATATATATATATATAAATTATTATCTACAATGATGTCGCTCATGTATATATATAAATTATTATGTATTATCTACAATGATGCAGCTATACATGTACAGGGTGCGCCTAAAAGTAATCCCCTACGGGTTTTAGCCCATATCTTGGCCAAACACACGAATTTTTAAAATGAAACTTTGCAGTCTTAAAGGCAATTCATATCTACGTACAATGGCCACATTTCAACCAAATATTTCGAACAGAACAAAAGTTATATCACTTTTAGTGAGGCCATCCACCGTTTTTTACGATTCAAAAACGAAACGCAATTTTTTAAAGTTTTTTGCTAATATCATGGCCAGAAGTAAGAATTTCAAAATGAATCTTTACAGGTTTGCAGACAATTCACATTTACATATGATGGCCAGATTTCATCAAAATATTTCAAACACAACAAAAGTTATACCACTTTTAGTGAGGCCACCCACCGCTTTTGACGATTAAAAAACGTAACGCAACAAAAAGTAACACAAACGTGATTTTATCAAGTCATATCTCAAATAACTGTTTGGAACTGAACTTTATAGTGATTCACGACTTGTGTTCAATGTTCCCACCACCAGTGCCAAAACTTCTTTTGAGTCTCTTTGTAAAGTTCTTGATGGACCTGTTGATTAATCTGACAGATTTCTCATTTTAACAATTTGATTGTCATCTTGTTAAGTGATTTCTCAGTGACGTGCAGCTACGCTGGTACCCTGTTCCTTTTTTATATAGTAATAATAATGATCATCTGGCATTATCAAAGCATATATTTGATAACAATTATTTGCAGAGGTTATTTTAACGTGCAGCTGGACACAAAGTGTGTAGTTGGGAAAGAGATTTGTGCAGTTGAAAATCAGATCTTGTGCAGTTACTTTTTGCCTAGTTGCGTGAATCGACGAGAAGTTAGTGGTAAAAAGTTGGACACAAACATGATAGTAACAGCCCAAAGTGAACATCTTTGAGGCGGTTTATTTGGGTGATATTTATGTTCAGGAAAAGAGCAGGTCTGTTGAAATTTGACGTGAACTATAATAGATATAGTGATTACATGCAGTTTTCAAGTCAAGCATTAGACCGATACGGCGAAGGTCACCCGTGTGTATGAAGAGCGCGGAAAATGGGTGATGCAATCGAAGGCAAGGTTCTGCTAAAAATCACACATATAGGCTGCAGACATAAGAATTTGCAGTAGGCAGCACTGTAGGCTAAAATGTATGGGTGGATGCAGATTCAAGGCCTGCCGTAGGTTGATATCCTGATAAAGTTGTAAAGGCCGGGGGCGGGCTTATCCTTCATACCATAATGACAATTTCTTGGCCATCGTAGTCTACTTTCTCCTGCTTCTGCCGCTTGCTCTGACAAGCTGAAGCAGGAAGGGACGTAGGGGAGACCGGGGCTGGTTGCAACATGTGTTGGTGGCAACAGCATCGATATTTCACCGGTACATAATAGCAACTCAAAATTAAGCAAACTATTTTGTAAAGAATACATTTTAGGCCAATGTGTCCTAATTTCTTAGCGGGCAATTGATAAAGACTGCCGAGAAATTAAAAAAAATCATTTTTGGCAATCGAAAGTAAATTTTTCGTTTTTTGTTTTTTCGCTATATAACCGAATGTTTTGAAGAAATATTTTTCGGTTTGGTTTTATAAGTTGGACAAGTAATTAAGCTTGAAAATGCATTTAGTCATTTTATTTGTAATCAGCGCCGTCGAAATTTTATTCCATAACACTGTCTACGCATTGCTTCGGGGTTGGTTGCAGCAACATGTTGCAACCAACCCATACATTTATTTCAATAAGCCGCTTTTATTGTTGGCCTGCCCATCGCAGTTAGAGCACATTGCATTAAAATATTACAGGCTATATGCATTCTATAAATTGATGTAGGATTGTAGGTCAATGCATACCCAAATTTTCTTCAAAATTCTCCATATATCCCCATATTAGCCTACACGCACTCTTTTTGAGCTTATGTGATTCCAACAAAAAAATCACCATCCTCAGAATCTGAAAGATACACGTAGGCTATGTGTAATTTTTCAAATGACAGCTTTAAATGCCAGATTAAGAGCGTGCAAATGAAAAAATTAAACAATAAGGAGGAGACTCTCTAAACTCTAAAAACCATAGCTGGCAGCATTTAAAAAGAGCAATTTTGCTCAAATGACAATTAGAGTGTGGAAATTCAGAAATGTAAACAATGGGGAGGGGCATTTATTGAAGTCTCAAACCATGCCTTTTGGCGTAAAATTTGTGAGCAATTTTTTTAAGATCACAGTCTAAATGTTGACATTATAATGTTGTAAAAAATATGAAGCCTTCATCGGAAGAACCACTAGAGTCCATTTTTGACATTTTTGACATATTTTTTTTAGTTATCTGTGTCCGGTCCATAGGCGTAACTTTCTATTGTGACGGTGGTGTCCAGTCACCACCACTTTTAAAAGTGGTGGTGACAGTCACCACCACTTTTTGGTCCGGCAAATGAATATTTTTTAAACATGAAGGCATTTACCTGTCTAATATAATATTTAGCCTATAATTTTGGCTATTCGTGACTAGCATCGCAAATTCGCAATTGCATATAATATTTGGATAGCCAAATAGGCCTACTTTCATGTTTAAAAAATATTTATTTACCGGACCAAAAGGTGGTGGTGATTTTATTACAAAGTCCAAAGGAAAAATGGCCAGCAAGCTAAACAATATCTCTTGGACGATATAATTGTTCGAATGAGTGGATACTGGAAGCCATATACTATTTGGACACGATTCAATTGTAGACTTGATTCAACTTAAGATGACAACATATTTAAAGTTGGTCGCTGGCAGCAAACTTTTTGGCGCAGTAGGAGCATGGGTGGTTTTAGGAGGAATGTGACGTACAATAATATATCATCCTATTAAGACAGGTTGGTCAGATAAGAGAGCGGGCAAGACGTGCACTTGTGACATATAAAATAGGCTATACACAGTGGTTCAATAAAAAGTAAATCAAACTGTTTTTCATATTTCTCTAATGCCTGATAATCAATCCTACTAAAATTTTCCCAATATATCGAGAATTGAACCAACAATAGGCCTATGATTCCGACATAAAATTATCATGTCATAAATTTGAACGGATAGAAAGATATGAATCTTTCAACTTCATCTTCCGAAATTTGAGTTTACGAGCAACTTTTCCTTTGGATTTTTGTAATAAAGTACTTCAAATATGAAAACAGTCTTTAACATGTTTGTGAAGAAACTCTAAGCAGTATTGGTTGATTATTTAAATAAAGAAGATGTCATAGGCGACAGAATTTAAAGCTGAACCGCTCGGAGTCCGTGGATAATGTGGTAGAAATGAAGTATGGTGTCTGTCTTATCAGCATTTCGATAGTTTCCCTGGCTCTGTGGGCTGGCATTGTTCTGTTGAAAAGGAAAATAGCCTTCTGGAGCTATAGATTTCGGATAACATGTATGTTGTGACAACAGAACGTTGCGATAATAGACTCCGTTAATTTTTTTACTTCAGTATCACTAAAGACCAAATGGGAACGACTAAGCTTTGAAACCGCAACGAACACTCTAACAGAGTTGCTGAAAACTTAAATTTTGGCAGATGAAGCTGAAAGTTTCATATCTTTCTGTCCGTTCAAATTTATGACATGATATGTTAGAATCATACTGTTTGTTCAATTCTATAAATATGGGGAAAATTTAGTATAGCCTAATTGATCATCAGGCATTAGAGATATTTGAAAAACAGTTTGGCTTACTTTTATTGAAGCATGGTGTAGAACTGTAGATTCATACATAATATCATCATATGGATGGGAAATGAACGCTTTTAGAGAGGGAGAAGACAGAGAGGCAGATGCGTTCATCTTAGAACCCGAGACTACATTCGATTTTACAGACGAATACAAGTAAATTTGAAATGAATAAAATTGCTAAATATAGTGCCATGTGTATTTGTAGAGGAGCGCCTTTGAAATTATTTGAAAATCTTATCCGTCATTTTTCAAGTTGTCAGCTGGATTAAAATGACGCAAGTAACCTACAAATACAATTAAGCAAAAAGTGCAAATGCACACTACTTTGAGATAGAATTGATTAATTACCGAGACAGACGAATAAAATATGAATAATCTGGATAGAATAATGTGAAAGAGATCTGTGTTTTAAACGTTGTCTTAATGATCCGTGAATGGAAAGATCGTGGAGCGCACCAGCGAGAGATATGAAAGAGGGTAAAGAGTGAGAATGGAGGAAGAGTTATCACTATAGACTATAGAATTTATCCTAAATTCGTATATGGGGAACAGTGGCGTAGCCAGTTATTTTTTCATGGGGGGGGCAGTGGGGTGGCAGCTTAAAATGATGGGGTGGCTACCGTTGGCATCGGTATATTGCCATAGACTATGAATTTTTAGATTTTGGATGTATTACAGTATTGGACATAATACGCATGCAAGTCTCACTAGCTTGTCTGTCCCACAGTGCACTATAGTGGCCTGTCCCACTTTCCCATCACCCACCCTATAAGAAGTTGTACAGGAAGTTGTATAAAAAATAAAATAAGTCAGAAATTATATAACATTCTTTAATTCTTTATCACTCGTAAAAGTAAAAAGTAAAACAAACGCAGGGATTGGGGGGGCAGCTGGGGGGCAGCCCTTTCATTTGGGGGGCGGCTGCCCCCTTGCCCCCCCCATAGTTACGCCACTGATGGGGAAGGACGGAGGAAGCCGATGGAGAGAAGAGAAGGGATAAGTTTTGAGCAGAGGAATAGTCACCACCACTTTTCAGGGGAAAGTTACGCCCATGGTCCGGTCATTCTTAATACTATAGAGCATGTATTGGCAAGTTCCTTTTTCAGAAAACTAACGTCAGTCCAAAGTTATAATGAAAAGAAAATATGGTGTTCATGCAATAACCACTTAAGTCCAGGACTTCAGTGTTTCTTCCATGAATTCACGTGGAACTACTTTCGGTGGACTATGGATTTTCGCCTTAAGCAACCGTTGATAAGCATCCTTAGTAGCATGCAAGATGGTTCTTAACAATTAAAACAAAGGTCAAATAACAGTGAGTTTATCTTTTAGAAGTTTCAAGCATGAAAAAGATGTTTGCTATGTACAAATAGAGGCCTCCAGCAAAATATCATATGGGGTTTAAAACAAGATCTTCAGCATAGAATTACATTGTCGGCTTGGTTACCCACGTGCTGATAAGTGCAGCATATCTGATGAAATATCAGATAAAATAAAAGATATTAAAATTCAGTTGAAGAATGCAAAAGATGAAGGAGCCAATAATGCCTTAATCCTGGATGATTTGATAACGTCATCAGAAACTTAGCAATTTTTATGATTAATGTACTTAACAGAATGGCAATTATACAACACCTTTCACTACTTTCACAGCCTTATTGCAACCAGGAAGATATTTGACCATGTCACAAAACATTTCCTGTTCGAGGTCATTTTTATCTTGAATATGATTGGAACATAGGCCTGCTTAACAAGAAACAGCTGTGGAATCACCCAATGGTTCGTGCTCAGGGATTACTGGTGCACGACACAATTCTTTAGTTGAAGAGTAGCTTAATTAGGCCTACTAACATGCGAACTTCAATAATTATGCTTTCAATGGACTTTCGAAGTTCTGGAGAAGACACTAAAGGGGAAAGTTGCACAGTTCGTGATGCGCCTCCAACAGTGTAGGCTAATATTCCACCGCAGTAGGCAAAGTATGACGATTTGCAGCAGTTGTTCAAATTAAGCTCTGAAATAGCTGCACTCTACCATCATGTTCTACTGGGAGCGCTCCTGAGTAGTTAGCCTTGAAGGAGCGCTGTATCAAATTACCAGTAAATAAAATCATGGCTCTGCCTCATCCATGCATTAACCAAACGGAAACCTGACAATGACGACGAAAATAGCAACATATTAGCATTAAGCGACACAGAGCACACGGATAATTCACTAAAATAATGTGTTTCACTTTGTAAAATTTAATTCTGTTTTTTTTATTATTTATATTAATATTTTACTACTGAAAAACAATTTCGTAATTATTCTAGGACAATTCTTGAATTTCTTGTATGCACACTGACAAATTGGCAAATTTTTCCTAAGAAATTGCCATATGTAGCATGTTTAAAAAAAGTATTATGTGGCGCCACCTACCTGGTGAGTCAATATTAGTTTAACATGTTGCAGACACAAGACACATCAACACATGTGCCAAATATTATTGCCATATTTTCATAAGTGAAATACTTATAGACTTGCAAAGTTTGTTTTGCGAATATCTCAAAATCGAAAAAATGGACTCTAGTGGTTCTTCCGATGAAGGCTTCATATTTAAACAATGGGATGGAACACTTATTAAAGTCCTAAACCATGACTACCAGCACTGAAATGATGAGCAACCTCGCTAAATTACAACGTAGAATACCACCAGTGCAGTGTGGAAATTAAACAAAATTCGAAAATGGGATTGGCACATCACCTTCCAAAACCCCTACCCAGCTAGGACCGAGCTAGGTGCTCGTGCGTTGGAAATTATTGTCCTTCGGTCGCTCGTTCGTTTCCACAAACCCAGGACCAGGTCTGCGGCTATGTTCACACACACACACTTTCTGGTTCTCATGGATGAATGACACCAGAGCTTGTAGCATATAAAATTTACAGCAGTCGTACCCTAAGCCAAGTCATAGTGTGGTAAAATATCATTTACATGTAGATCGGCGACGCGGCTCCTGGTTAAAACTGCTATTAGCCTAAACAGTGCATAGTCGTGTTGACGTGGGTGTCAGTATAGGCCTATCGATCAATAATGACCATTTGGGAGGTTTGCTAATGATATTATTTTTTCGGTCTTACATCGTATTTTGCAGTTAGTGGGTTATATTTTATACAAAATTTGAAATTAGCTCAAAGTTTTTATTTCTTGGGGAAATATCTCATCTTGTCTGCTAGTTTTAGCAAAACAATATCATGTTGATCTTAATGACCAGGGTTTCAGAGCAGAAAAGCAACATTTAGACCTACCCTTACATAGGCCTACTAGCGAAACTTTGGAAGTGTCCAGAAACATAGGACCATTTAACTTTATTACACTAAACTTTCTGAGCTATTTCCAATTCCAGCAACAACAGAGGATCTGTATGGGATCTTTAAGGGATTTCTAGTCGATTAAGGATATTGAAAAGTCTAAACGTCTAAGAACGTCTAGCTGATTTCATTCGTTAATTTATTTGAAGATTTTGCCATGATGAACTTCGAGTCAAACATTATCTTAATATTCAAAATCTAAAGCTCCAGTCGAAGGCCAAGCGCAAAGCACCAGCTTATTAACGAGCGCTCACCAAAAGCTGCTTCCGCTTTGGGGGACACATCCCTGCCATGGTCAAGGACTTTCTTATGTCCAGTCTCAAAATACGTCATTTATGTGCAGTTGAGAAAATTCCTTAAAATAACCCCTGATTATTTGAGATGAGACTTAATAAAATCGTGTTTTTGCTACTTTTTGCTGCGTTACGTCTTTGAATCGTCAAAAAACGGTGGGTGGCCTCCTTAAAAGTGCCATAACTTTTATTCTGTTTGAAATATCCTGCTGAAATCTGATATGAATTGTCTTTAAGCCTGCAAAATTTCATTTCGAAATTCTTACTTCCGCCAAGATATTGGCCAGAATAATTAGATTGGTCTTTTGTTACTTTTTGGTGCGTCGCGTTTTTGAATCGTCAAAAAACGGTGGGTAGCCTCACTAAAAGTGATATAACTTTTGTTCTGTTTGAAATATTCTTTTGTAATTTGACCATTGTACGTAAATATGAATTGCCTTTAAGACTGTAAAGTTTCATTTAAAACTTCGTATGTTTGTCCAAGATATGGGCTGAAAACCGTAGGGGATTACTTTTTTGGGCGCACCCTGTATATATATATATATAAATTATTATGTATTATCTACAATGATGTAGCTATGCATGTATTTATATATATACATAAATTAATTATATTTTATCTACAATGATGTCTTTGATGACGTGCAACATGCGCAAGCCGAGTTTCGCGCAAGTCGGGTTTCTTAAAGGGTATATACCAATGCGCTGCATGGTTAGCTACTCAGCTACTGGAATGTATAAAACGAGGGGTCCGAAGTTTTCCGCCCATGCAGAAACTTGGTGTTGGTGTTGGTGGTTTTGGTATAGTTGTGGTGGTGGTGTTATTAGTGGTGGTAGTGGTGATGGGGGCGGTGATAATGATGATGAAAATGATGACGGTGATAATTATGACATGTCTAAATATAAATATGCATGCATTCAAATATAGACCTATAGATACGTATACAGCCATATACAAAACAGGAATTTATATCATACAGACATGTAGTACACTGATATATATTTGATTTGACGCTTCACACCGTTTTAAGATCATGTACACATTTAGGCTACTCCAAATGATGCGTCTCATGATATGTAATGTAGCCTAATGTAAATCTTCGAGAATTTCTCAGCGCCCACAAAAGCCACGTTAATTATGGATAGCCATGATAACAGTTAGTTGATATATATATATATATAATTATATATAATGTAGATATATATATATCCAGTCTATAGTTTAGTTCAACACTATATCGTTATCGCGTATATATTAATGATTTGCCCTTGATTTTCCGCATCCTTTTCTAATTGCGATCTCGTCTGAACCGAAGACACACTGACTGTCCCCCTCATCCCCTCATCCCCCCATCCCCTCTAAACCTTAAGCATCCAGCTGCAGCAGCAGCAGCAGCCGCGTCAGCCGAAGATGTCAGGGATATATTGTGTCGCTTAATCGTTTCACCGAATCGATTACTGTAGAAGACTATTCGGATTGGATTTCAGTTACTTAGCTCTGATTCATGAGGAACGCTATTTTTTGTCCGAGGGGTCATTTGGCCATTTGGTTAGCTGGTACGTGCACATTGTCTCGTATTTAACATGATTAACCTGCGTGTACCTTAGGTCTGCTTTATGACATCTTATAGTTGAAAGACCATTACGCTCAAAGATAAAATATTACAATATACAATAGCAATAATAATAACAACAAGTTAGGCCTACTGCACGTTTGCCAATTCATAAACGGTTAGCTCGAGCTAATTAATCTGATGGGCGGGAAAACTTTAGAAAATTTCGTCTGAAGCCTATATAATTTTATATATATATATATATATATATATACGATGACTTCAAATTTATTTATGTTGCGGCATTAATTCTCGCTAAGAAATCTCGTCACTTCCTCAATATAATTATATACATGTGTAACATATTATATATATATATATATATCAGGGCTGTTGATTTAATCGCGTTAACGCGTGCGATTAACGCGTTAAAAAATTTTGCGATTAAAAATTTTAACGCATTAATCGTACGCGTTAATTAGATCTGATTAAAATGGAATCAGAGGCAGAAAAACGCGCTTCAAACGGAAGGCTCATACTTAAAGCTAGTGATACATTCTTTGGCAAATATTGCAAAAAGAATTTGAGCATTATCGTAGCAATTCTTTGCTCAATTATCGCCTGCATGCGAACCAAAACATGCATTTAACGCTAGCGATGAACCGTCGACATCGGTCGCATCGTCCACTAAGGTTGTTTCCTCTTTCCTCGTCCAGTCAGACTGCATTCGTTGAACTCCATGAGATGGCAAGACCAATGGATTTAGGTTTCAAATGATAAATATTTGCATGGAGGACAAATGAGACGAGGTTTGTCAAGAACCGCAACCTCTTGTGAAAAATTGTGACTAAATAATAAGGTTCAATAGTAGACCTACTATTGCTAATTAATAAAAGCATCCATTGAACTGACCAATGTAAATAAACTAGTCTGCCTAACAGAGCCTATAGGCGGCGGAATAAAAAAAATAATTTTGATAGAAAACGGTTGTCTAATTTTCACAGTTAGACCTATATCATTTTAATTAAAGGTGGCTCAAATGAAAAAATTAACAGATTTTGAGCAGTTGACTGATTTGAACAGTATTTCAATTCTGTCTGTCATACAAAACTGTTCAATAAACTAAATGCAGAAATTCCATATTGCCTAAGCCAAAGTTATTGAATATGTTTCCAATAGAAAGAATGTATTCAGTCATTAAAATATTATGCTTCAGGGGTCCTTAGAAAATAGTAAGATTAATATATTTGAAGGAAATGTATTGCGATTAATTTTGCAGTTAATTGCGATTAAAAAAATTAATCGCGCGATTAATTTCGATTAAAATTTTTAATCGAACAACAGCCCTAATATATATAATATATATATATGCAGAATAGCCTGCAATATATTATGTGTAGGCTATAATTATTATACGTGACTGCGAGTTCAAATGGTAGGTGAAGATTTGACGATATTCTGGTCATAATTGAATATTCGTCGGTGTCTATATACAGAGAGAGAGACGAGCGATGTACAGACGATGCGTCCTCATGAGTGTGAACAGCTAATTATAGTTAATTGGTTTTTGGTGATGAAGAAAATTCTCGATGAATTTAATTTCAATTCATGTAAATATGTAGCAAGACAAGATGTCATCGCAATGGCAGATATTCGTTCAACGTTAAACTGTTTCTGGCAATGGCACCAGAAGCACTAGAGGCACCAAAGGCACTGAAGGCACCAAAGGCACCAAGGGCGCCAAAGGCATCAGACGCTCCAAAGGCACCAAGGCAGCAAAGACACCAGAGGCATCAAAGGCATCAAAGGCACCAAAGGCACCAGAGACACCAAAGGCACCAATGGCACCAAATGGACCAATGGCACCAAATGCACCAGGGGCGCCACTGGCGTTCGTCCGCTGCAGCTGCTGCTGCAGCTGCTGTTGCTGTTGCCTTGTATAGATGATTAAATGCCGAGTCTTTGACAGTTTCTGACGCTTTATCGGAGTTTCCATCTGGCTGTGCTCACTCATGCGTACGAACTACAAAGCTATTTTGCAAATAGATCTATGCATCTAAAACGTATATATGTATGATATATGTATAAATATAAGCATGAAGCCAGTATATATATATTATATATAGCATATACTCGTGTTTATTGTAAATTCACCTCAGGACACATGTGCACCGCGATATGATTACAATTCATAGTATGAATGGATGATTGCAAATATATAGGAGTCAAATTCAACTGTCTGGCTGCCAGTTAGGCGCCCATCTCGTCCTTCAGCAACTCATTTTTTCATCGACTCCAAACGAATGGCATCCGATTCGACCTTTGTGGGGGTGGGGGCAGAGTGGGTGGATGGATCCGATTTGACCTGCAGGGTCTTTGACAACAGAGGTCGTTACCCTGGACAGAAATTTGGCAGAGTGGGAATCGACCCCGTGTCCATGCTAATCTTGACATGCGCTCTTTGTGCGAAGTCTAACTTATCACCTAAACCCCATGCCCTCCATATACAACTTACAAGTAGATCTACACCTCACATTAGCGCAACATCTCGCCCAATGCTCTTTGCAGGATGCCTTTCAAATTATGTTTAACGATATATCCAACAGTAGATTAAAGGGCGTAACTATAGTATCGGAGACTGAATGACGATACTAACCCTATAAGCCTATAACCCTAACCGACCCTCACGACCCCTAACCTGGCCCCCAACCGACCCTCACAACGCCTAATATGACCCCAACTGACCCTCACGACGCCTAGCCTGGCAAAAACCGACCCTCACGACACCTAACCAGAGCCCTAACCGACCCTCACGCCGCTTAAACTGACCCTAACCAACACGTCGGTCCCCGATTCTATAGTTTCTCCGATTAAAGCTCCAACAGTCATTCAAGTTTGTCTGTGATCGAGTAAGGTGTGAGCGTCGCAAATTAAGAGCCTATGATAATAGTATATAACTAAACCTGTAGCCTAGATAGTAATGCATGAACCGAATACTCGAGTGCATTGTGACGTCACTGTTGCATGGATACAGGTCGCATTGTTGACGTGATGAATGCACCCGAGGTTTGTGACGACACGCATAATAATTATCAGAAAATTACTGTATTTCGATGCTTTGCATCATTGACGGCGACGTCATGGCAACATGTCGCATTTTTCATTGCGACGTAAACAATGAGTGACGTATACCTACAGCACTAATAGCATTGTTCATTGCGGTGTTGCTGTCAGATTTTAATATAATGTCATATAATTATGCCACAACAAATAATTAGCGATGCCATGCTGTAATAGATATCGCTCATTGTGACATCACTGTTGCCACCGTGATGTCAAAGTCAATTTTTAATATTTAATATGTTGATTGTTACGTAGTTCAAAAACCGCGTCTACATTACCAGTTGTGATGTCATACAGCATAATATATGATTTTGGTTGACTGCGACATTCTGTTTTAAAACAAACAGATCTATTAATTGTGTGTCGACAATTGTTGCTCTATTCGAATTTGTTGCGCTCATCATCGCTATTGAAAATAGCAGAAATAACAAAACACTCTTATCTTTTTGAATATGTCGCATCCAGCAATGGTAAAAGTTTATGGTATACGGACCTGGAACAGTGCAATAGGTCTGGTAACACTTATGGTACCATAGGCAATATAGGACTTCCCATATTAGGACATAATTATGGAATATACGAATATAAGAAGGGAAGAAGAAACGATTTGTTCAAAGTAAGCATTAGTTATCAAGTATACTATTAAAGCCATAAGTATTAAGTGTTATCGACTTTCGTTTCTTAGCCTCGGCATATATTATGATGGCGGATAATTGCAGTATCTTTGGACAGTATATCTAATGACGACACAATGACTAATGACTAACCCATAACCTGACCCTCGCGACGCCTAACCTGACACTAACCGACACTAACGGTCCCCGATACTGCAGGTATGCCGGCCGTTCTCTCTCTCTTTCTCTCTCTCTCTCTCTCTCTCTCTCTCTCTCTCTCTCTCTCTCTCTCTCTCTCTCTCTCTCTCTCTCTCTCTCTCTCTCTCTCTCTGTCCACCAAGAGTTGACGATCACTTTTCATATTCATGTTGACTGAGTTGGCTATATATAATTATATGGTCGCAGCTGGAAGAGAAACCTTGGAACAGATAATTGCCATGACTTGGAATTGAACCCCGATCTCACAGCTAAACACTCCAACACGCTAACCAGTAGACTAGCAGGTACATAAATAAGACGCTACAGTATACGGCCAACATATTTATTTTTAATTGTGCGCGTAATTGCATAGTTTGCCATTGCAGAGACATGCGCACACACACCAATGCACATTGCACACGTGTTGAGCCAGACTGGAATTATATATTGCGGAGGACAGGTTGCCGAATGATGTTGCATGCAGTATACGACTGTTTTGTTGATTCGGAAGGAGGGCATATAACCGCATCGGGTGTCTGGTTGGCTGTTTATATAGACGTTCTAATCAAACAAACCGATGCCATCGCTCACTATAGACAGACAGGCAGACAGACAGACAGACAGACAGACAGACAGACAGGCAGACAGACAGGCAAACAGCCAGGCAGACGGACAGGCAGACAGACGACCAGATAGCTATATCGACGGATTATTAGATAATTAGCTAATTGGATAATTAGACAGATAGACAGACAGACAGACGGACAGATAAAGATAAATCTGATAAAGATAGCGAGACAGAATGATACAATGCATTATGAATCTATGAGCACTTGTTATAGCGCCTTTTAATGTGGCTACTCAGAGGCTCTCCCGACTACAGCGCGTACACTGAATAGTTTCACGCCTAAGCGCATGAGCAATTGCGAGTAAATGACTTGCTCAGGGTCCCTGTGTTCGAGTATGCGTGCGTGCGTGCATGTGCAATTGTGCATGTGTGTGTGTGTGTGTGTGTGTGTGTGTGGAATGAGAGAGGGAGGGAGACAGACAGACAGACGAGGGATGAAGAAGAGAGATTAGAACCATACAGAAAGAATGCCTCGTGAGATGGAACTGTTGAAATTTATTTTATCAGAGTCGGCATCAAACGAGTCGAAATAATAAATGTTGTCTACTGTTTAAACAACTTCCAGTTGATTGGAGATCAGTCGGTCGCTGGATAGACAGAGAACCGGCGGGGGCTTAAGAGAGGGGAAAGATGAGGCAATGCGCACCATCACTACATGTGTGCCACGTGTTATCAAGAAGACCTCAACGTATGTATTGAGGCTTACATCTGCAATCCATTATCAAACAGAAAATCATGTGAATTTGCCCCTCTTCCATAATTTGTGATTCTGAACATTTTATATGATTTAATTCATTTTCTGGTTTGAGAGTTACCTACCTGCCTGACTCCCAAAAGCGGCCCGTTTTTGTTTTCCCACATTGAAAAACAAAATTGAGACCAAAATGCATGTCAGAATAATTATGGCCGACCGATTTCCCATCTTTCATTCCTCTCGAAGACCTTTGAGAGATTGGTTTCACTGCAACTTGTTCCTTTTTTTATACAAGCTGGACTCCTTCCAGCAACACAATTTGGATTCAGAGGTAACATTCGCAGAAATCGCTTTCTTATCCCTTCCATCTGATATATATTTGGCCATTGATCAGTCTCATATCTCTCTCTTAGCGCTTTGGCGTCTCATCCGCTTTACAATGGGTCACATACAATACAATACAATGCAATATATGCAAACATGTAAATATATATTACGTATACCTGATCGTAGTAGATAAGAGACGAGTTTCTGCCACCATTCGTCGCCCTGTGCGTCGATGTAAGTGACGTCAAAGAGAGCGTTTGGAATGTCGCATTTCGTGAGCATGAGAGCCGCGAGGTTCCTCTGCGTTGATTCGGTCGTCAGCTGTTTCATATCGGACACATTCATCCAGACATCGCTGAGGAACTCAGGCGACAGCACCATCACGGTCCGACGCGATCGACGCAGACCTTCGTAGATCTTGCTGTAGAGGGTGGAGTTCGTGTCTCTGCCGCCGTGAGGACCAAGGACCAGGTCCTCTTGCTCGATCGACATGCATCGAAGACCAACGTAGGCGGTCTCCAGTCGCTCCATGACGCCGAAAACCCAGTCGCGGTCGTTGTGATGATGGACGAAGAAAGCGTCGTTGGAGATGAGATGATCGCGAGACAAAACAATGCCTCCTCCTCCGCCTCCACATCCTCCCACTCCCACTCCGCTTCCTCCGATGGCAGTCATCGCTGACTTCGGCTGCTGATGCTGCGGGTGAAAAAGATAATTTATAGCTACATGTATAGGGGAGAGTTGCCGTAAACGGACCGTTGCCTTGATTGGACCACAGCCGTTTCACACCCTAGAATCCAATTTAACCACGGTTTCAACTGATGTATTCTTGGGCAATTGAATATTAGTCGTATCGTTGTAGTCGGTTTTGCGGAATGCTGAATATTTAATAAATTGCTGCTGAAAATTCATTTCGTGTAGTTTTGATGTAATTTTAGCCGTCCCTAACAACGAGGGTAAACATTTTAGATAAGTTTTTTTAAATGCAATCATCTTTCCTTTAATTAGAAGAATGTTTCATGTTCGAGCGACAATGAGTGGTTTTACTATAGGACTGACGCTTGCTGAACTATTGCAGTTTAAATAGAAGTAGTCCTTGTGCCTGAAATGGACCACCAAAAGTTTCCTGAATTGGACCGATATTTTGGCATGGTCCATTTAAGGACACCAGCACTTGCAATGTTATATTGTGCTTCTGTGAATAACAACCAGTCCTATTATGCAGCACATCCTCTATGCTAATTGTGTGTGATTCCTATAACTATTAAGCTGAATCAATATTAAATAGGTATAGGCCTAGGCCTATTGATTAAAGGCTTTACTATTTAATAGTAGTTAGCTATCTAATATTTAACTAGCGATTCTGACAAATGTTTAACTGGCAATGGCCGGGTTTGTCATAATGGTTAAGTTGATTTCTGCTACTTTGTGGTATTTTGACAGTTTTAAACGCGTTTAATTGCGTGGTTTTAGGCAATAAGTGTTCCTAAACATTTCCAGTGGTTTTTAAACAGCATAATTACCTTTTAAAAGTCTTTGAAATACAGTGTTCCATTCAGGGCAACTGGTCCAGTCAAGGAGACCATGTGGTCCATTCTCGGAAACAGGTTGCCTTGATTGGACCGTTTCGAGCTCCAGTTTTGTTTAGTTATTTCTCATAAATCCGTCAATATTCTCTGTTCTTTACCGATTGTGAGCATACTTAACATATTAGACCATCATATGTCATTGTTTCCTTTTAGAAATTTGGTAGCATTTCTTCAGGACACCTAAGTTTGCCCTATGTGGTCCATTCATAGCAACTCTCCCCTACAATTGTACATCTCACAGTTATACGCATATTGTTTGTCTAGCGTTTCTTATAAGGCTCATGACATAGTTGAAATAACGCTTCTTTTTATTCTGCTAATAAAAATTTCGTTTCTTCCGTTTTTATATTACTTTTGTATGTGACCATGTAACCATGTTTAGTGTTTGCTAATCTCATGAGCTGTGTTATTTACTTGATGATTAAAATTAAATTGCGCAAACACGCTTTTTAATTCTAAACAGTACCATGCATGTATAAGTACAAGATGTAGGCCTATTAAGGCCCAATTATTTATAGCTTTCGGTTCTTTTCTCCTTTATTCGCTTTTATTATTTCAAAATATTTATTCGGTTTCTATCGTATATATATATATATATATATATATACCGTATATTAAAGATCTAGCCTATAACTTATGAATAACCTGGGGTAGATTTCTTCCATCCACCGATCAAAGTGAGAGTTTGATCACCGCACTTGAAATCCCATGATTCAGTATAGAATCCATTCTATATGGACGTTTCAACTTTCACTAATATCATTTACGTGTAGAGTGAATCACTGACTTTATACGTGTAGAGTGAGTAATCACTCTGTAGTCTACACATCATCTGCTTAGTCATTTATAAGCTACTTATACCTATAGCCTATTCCGTAAGATCTTGAAAACCGTTGGGTTGAGCGCGAGACAGAGATAGAGGAGACAGGACAGCCAGAAATAATAGACAGGCACAGAGAGAGACAGACAGACATACAGACAGAGACAGAGACAGACAGAGAGATAGACATACATATCGTCTCGTCGTCTTTAGCCTTCTTCGCTCCGAAGTTGGGTCGCACCATGAACAAATACATCTGTCTTCTGTTGCCCTCATATCATCAGTTGACACATGCTTAGACTAGTCCAAGACCTTATATTCTCCATCCAATGGGCCTCGGTCTTCCACGCGCACGTGCTCCTCCTGTTGTTACCTGCATAATTTCTTTCTCCAGGCAGTTCCCCTTTTCCCTCAGACACACATATACAGACAGACAAAGACAGACAGAGACAGGGACAGACAGAAAGACGGGAGAGAGACAGAATGATAGAGAATCACATGTGATCATGTAGCCAATCAGTACACCGTGATGATGCAACTTACAACTCCCGTATATATTTATGGCTAGGCTATATGTATATATAGAGTGAGGTTATAAGGGTCATGAGGTCATCAGAAGGTTAAGCGTTGAATACAGAAGATCGTGATATATAATAATATTGATCATGCGGGTGAATAAACGTTAAGCGATTTTTATCCCATGCACTTTGTGAGATTATCTTCCCGCGGTTTTTGATCTTCTGGTTTAAAAATATGATATATATTCCTACTTATCTAAAGAGTTCGTCTGGTATATATGTTCACGGGAAACATCTCATGCAGTGCACGTAACTAACTTAAATATATATATAATTTATATAACATAACATAACATAACATAAGTTTTTATTGCTCCCAAGTAAGAAAAAAAACATAACATAATACAAGTTCAGATCAGTACTAAATTGGGCTACAAAGGAAGGACCTAAAAGGACCGAGGTCCCGCTAGCAGGGCCACCTATGCATCAGTAGGCTATATTTATAAGTGGAAATTGGTAACATAAGCAGTGGGAGTCATCAGAGTTCAAAAAGGAATAATACAAATTAATATTATCTAGTATAAGAATATTATAGATAAACAAACAGAATAAAAGGAATAGTTAAACATTTAAAGTGAGTAAGTGAGCACGCAAACGTTTTTTAAAGAGGAGGAGATTAGGCGCATCCCGAATATCGATAGAAAGATTGTTCCAAACAGCTGGACCAGCTGTCTTAATTGAGAACTTGCGAGTGTTGGTGTGAGCAAATATCGGTCTATAGTTGGAGGCTGTTCTAGTACTGTAAGAATGGATAGTCGAACCGATGTTAAAATAGTTAGCAAAGGTTTGGGGTAATAGGCCATGCCTATAGCGAAACATGAAGTCACCAGTTTGAAATATTCTTATTTGATCTATTGTTAAAATACCGTTGAGAAGAAAAAGTTGGGCAGTATGACACTTGTAGGGAGATTTAGTAATTAGTCTAATGGCCCTTTTTTGCAAAATAATCAAACGGGTAAGACTCGAAGAATAGTTTGAGGCCCAGACAAAGTTGCAATATGCTAAATATGGGTAGACTAATGTGTAATATAGGTTAGTTAATATGTTGGCTGGTAACTTATATGCGATACGAGATAAAATACCTATATTTTTGGCCAGTTTGATAGATATTTCGGAAATGTGTTCCTTCCAGGTCAAATTCTGATCGACAACTACGCCAAGAAAGTTTACTTTGTTAGTTTGGGGGATGGGTACACCATCAATAAGTAATGGGGGTGCTTGCGTGGGGGGGATTTTTCTGTGGGATTTAAAGAGAATATAGGATGTTTTACTTAGATTTAGGGAGAGTCTATTTGCTTTAAACCAGTCACCCACAAGGGGTAACTCAAGATTTACGATTTGGAATAAGTTTTCATGGGACTTGTGCGAAATAAAAACGTTCGAATCATCAGCAAACAGTTCAAAATGTAGCAAAGAAGAAACATGAGGCAGGTCATTTATATAAAGTAAAAATAGTAGTGGCCCCAGGATGGAGCCCTGGGGAACACCAAATTCGATTGGGCGAAGTTTCGATGCCTTAGTATTACATTGAACCAGCTGTTGTCTATTTTCTAGGTAACTTTTAAACCAAAGAAGTGGCAACCCTCTTATGCCATAATTATCCAACTTTTTCAAGAGGATTGCATGATTAACAGAATCAAATGCTTTTGAAAGATCGAGGAATATTCCCACAGAATACTCATTGTTTTCTATAGCTTGTGATATTTTATCCTGAATATTCAGGAGAGACATGGCAGTCGAATGACCGGTCTGAAATCCATGTTGGTTTAAGTAAAGAATTTTCTTTTTAAGAACGTAGTCATACAGTCTATTATACATGGCTCTTTCAACTAACTTAGAAAAGTAAGGTAAAACCGATATTGGTCTATAATTGCCTAGTTCAGATTTATCACCCTGTTTGAAGATCGGTGTAACCTTGGCAATTTTTAATGCGGGTGGGACAATTCCAGTGGCGAAAGAGCAGTTTATAATTTCCGATAGAGGAGTAGCGAGTAGATTTAATAATGCACTAGTAGTATATGGGTTGATATCATCCGCGCCAGAGCTGTGAGTAAGCTTAAGTGACTGGTTGATGGAAATAAGCTCTTCAGGGGTCGTAGAGGTTAAAACAAAGGACTCGGGAAGAGAAGGCATCATATAGGATTGAAAGGTGTTCTGAGAGGCCGGAATTTTGTCAGCTAGAGTTTTAGCAATACTCGAAAAGTATGAGTTAAATCTTTCAGCCATAGTTTCTGCATCAGTTATTTTAACACCATTAATGCATAATTCATCAATTTTTGTATTGCTATTGGATGTGTTAAGAATGGATCTTATGACCTTCCATGTATGTTTTAAGTCGCCATTGTATTTTTGGAGTTCAGAGGTATAGTAATTTGCTTCGATTTTAATTCTCAGTGACTTAAATTTATTTCTATATTTAATAAAATTCGCTTTATTGTTGGCTGTAGGGTACTTAATCGATTTAAGATAAAGTTTTGATTTAGTTTTGCATGACTTTAGCAGGCCACTGGTCATCCATGGTTGCTTACAAGAATTACGCTTATGTCTAGTGCGCGGCTGCAATGGAAATGCTTTATCATAAGCTGCCTTGAATAGGTCAACAAACATATCGTAGGCAGTAGTAGGGTTATTTTGAGTACATAAGTTTAGTACTAGTGACCAGTCAATATCCTCGAGAAGTAACTTAAATTGCTCCATATTATTATCGCTTATATTACGTGATAGGAAAACATCATTCTCAGTTTTTGTCAGTGGAGTGAGGTCCAGATAGATCAAAACGGGCAGGTGGTCGGATATGTCGACTGCAAGAATAACAGTGTCAATTATTCTGGTAGGGACGTTAGTAAAAATATTGTCGATTAAGGTTGAAGTGAGTCCGGTTATTCTAGTAGGACGTGTAATCATGGGTAAAAAATGATGCGAGGTGATGCAATTAATGAAGTTATTGGTCAGAGTATGATCCATGTATTTCAGTAGATCAATGTTATAGTCTCCAGCGAGATGAACATTATGATGTTTTTTTGTCAGTTCAGATAAAAGAATATTAAATTCCTCATTAAAAGTTTCAAGATTTTGAGCCGGTGGTCTATAAACCGTTCCAAGAATAAAGTGGGGACCCTTTTTTTGAGGGATGCTTAAAAATAAACTTTCATAAGAAGTGTGAGGCTGGTTAGTTGGTATAAGATCATCAAGTAATCTAAAAGGAACAGTACATTTTATAAAAAATCCGACACCACCACCACCACGGCCAGTCTCTCGACACCTATGCACAAAGGTGTAGTCAGGAATTTTTATGGCATTCGCGGATATATGATCCAGCCAAGTCTCTGTTACCGCAAGTACATCGATATTTAGTTGGGCTATCAAAAGTTCAATGTCAGAAATTTTGTTCGATATGCTACGGCAATTTATGTGCATAAATGAAAAGTGGCTAGTGACGTGCTTAGAATTTAGATCAGCAGGTGTACTATATCTGCAGTCACTACAATTGTTAAACTTGCTTGAAAAATAGTGCTCATCTGGGTCAAGGTCTCTATTCTGTAGTAAAGGCCGGTTTTCACAGGTATCCATGTACAAATTTAGTGACAAATCTTCCCCACAAGCAGGCCTACAAGGGCTATCTAGGTCTCCATTTAGGCTTCTCATTAAGTCGGCATCATTAGGCAACTGGCCAAATGGGAATACAGTGAGTAAACAGTTGGTACAAATCGTACATGATCGGTCATGTATGTCGTCCTTACATATATAACAGACGTTTAAAGGGGATTGTTCACCACATGTTGTGCAAACATACAAATTATTGAACAAGTGCGTGCATAAATCAGGTTTAACTAAACTAAGAAGGTCTTGATGAGACTCCATGCAGGGTCAAATCACATCGCGTGCAGCGGGTTTAACCAAACAAAATCAAAAATTTTAAAACCAATGGCGAAACGCAGTAATAAGCTGAAACTGAGTTGCTGGTTTCTAGTTCAGGTCTTCCATGAGGCGAATTGCTAACTCAGAAGATGTGCAGAAATGTTCCGTGTGCATCCGGACATCCGGACGTCTGATGATCAGGTGGATCGGGCAGAGAAAGAGATGACAAAACGTAAAGAGCAGTTAATAGAATGTTACCAATTGATCCAGGTTGCTGATCGAAGCTACTCTCGCCGGCTTGTCACTCAGAGAATTCGTTTTACGGATGAAGATCAAGCCACCCGCCGACCAGGTCGAGTGGATCTTTTTTTCCCTGACCAACCTCCTGGTCATCGAGTAGATGTGGGCATTGTCCTTGGTGAGGTGCTCATTGATGTATAGGCGTTCTGGGTTTGAAGATGTTGGTAGTGTACGTAGAGTTTTTTTCGCTGAGAAGACCAAGTCTCTAGCTCGTCGCGATGTGAAGCCAATGAGGATTGGGCGATTCTTGTCTTTAGCGCCACGCGAAATCCTGTGTGCATAAGATATATCTGATTCATCGATCTCCAGACCAAGGCGATTTCGACATAGCTCTACAGCTATAGTTGTTTCATCGTAGTTTGGTTTAGTCGCAGGTCGATGAGATACTACCTCTGCATGTGTTGGTGGATTGACAGGTAGCTCGGGCAGGCCGTATACGATCAAGTTGTTCAATCTGCTTGCAGTTTCCACATCATTCACTCGCTGGTTTAACTTTTTATTTTCCTCTTCCAGGTGCGATATCTTCAGATTTAGAGGAGAAGTCGCTTTAGTAACGAGATCCTCTGCGAATCTTTCGAGTGTCAGACGCGTTGTAGCCTCAAATTTTGCCTCGAGCTTTGAGAACATTGTTTCAATCACGTTGTTTATGTCAGATGATAGGCGAGCGAGAATGACCGAGATGACTCGTTCATCCTGTACCGCCTCAACGAGGTCATCCAACTTTACTCCTTTTTTCGACATTATCCGTTTCAAAATTGAATTAGTTCTGTTCGAGGTTATTCCAGACCGTGTAATCCTTGTATAATCCTTGTATATATATATGCAAGCGATTATTAGGTTCCTTCTAATCTGTAAGTCTTAATATAGACTTAAGCCCAAAAATGAAAACATATAGGCGGGCAGATGAGAATTGCCTGAGGCTGAGGTATTTCAACTCTCAGTCTTTTTTAGGGCCCCATAGTTCTTTGCACATCCCAACTCAACGTGGATTATAGTTCGACCCCCTCCAGTTCATATAAGAAGACCTGTACAAAGACTGATGAAATTCCACAGAAAATTGGTTTTGTATCATGTTTGCGAATGAATATAATTATATAAGCAGAGAAAAGCGTCGGCCACAGATGCACCATCAACAGTACAAAGCAGGCGTTTTAAGTGCAATAAGGATAACATTTTGCAGTACTATATATGCATATATATCTATATATATATGCGATATATATTAGATATATATGTAAATATGTTATTAATACATTCTACAATATATATATAATTATATATATATAGCCTATATATGCTATTATACACGTTTGTTCTTGCTCTGTTGCGACTCGACAGAGCCTAATAATTATAATTATAATCTCCTGTTTGATAGCCATTAATAAAATTTAGCTACAACCATGACGTTGTATATTAGATATATATATAATGATGCCATATATATATATATATATATATGTAATATACACATATATAATATATATAGTATGATGAGAATCCATGGCATTGGGCCGTCGATGTTCCCTGGGACAGCTCTACATATGTATACATGGACCCACGAGAGACATGTTGTATTTCAATTCATCGCGTATCAGTACTTTCAGGTGGACTATCTCAGACAGCCATGTGCTAACTGCCTCCTCCTTCACCCTAGAGACAAACGACATCACTGTAAATATACGAGCCACACACACGCACAGAATGCATTGAGCTTGCATTGAGCTCTGTATATATATATATTATATATATATATATTTATTCTATGAATTTAGACCAGATCAAACGTCACAGAGAAACGGTACAGATAGTGGAACTGGTCGACGTTTCAGTTGCCATAGGAACGAATGTTCGTCTGCGATTGTAAATGACGTACATGTAGTCATGGCGTATATATATATATATATATATATATATATATATATATATATATCCCTACGCACGAGGAAAGGAATCCAGCTGACGATAAGAGTTATCGCAGTGCAGATAATGGCTGCCGTTGACTATAGAGGCCTATTAAAATATAATAGTTAAATATCAGTCGAATGAGCGAGGAAATAAAATTTTGAAAGCGATCGTGAAAGGCAGTTGCAGTATAAGAAGAGATTGGAATAAGGACAAACTCAAACTTGAGCACTTGTCTTTAAAAATTCACACTATAGCTTTAGCAGGCAATGTTATTTTATCAATAGCCCATATAATATTATGTAACTAATAATTGACTATCTATGCTGTATTATAGCTACACAGGCCTGTACATGTAGGTTGCTTTTGTTTAGGTCGCTTTCGTTCAACGGCATAAACCATAGAGTGCTACACGCAGAATACCTGCAGTAAAGTGCCGAGAAAGGAATAAACTATATGGTCGCTATAGTTTGCGATTCCAATCACGTCGTTGGCTGACCTGCATGATGCTGGAACTTCACCCTAATAATGTTTGATGCGGCAAAAGCTGTCAGCGCCACAACCACCGAACGAAGCATCATCGCCTGATGATTTTTTGAGCCATTTAAGAGGATTCGCCACATGACCATAATTATTATGGCTATATTAGAATAAGCTCACCTTTCATTCATGCCTCCTCTTCCTCCACCACCTTCTCCTTGTACTTCTACTCTCCTCCTCCTTCATCTCCTCCTTCCTGTGCTTCTCCTCCTCTTCCTTCTCCTTCTTCTCCTTCTTCTCCACGCCCTTCTCCTTGTGCTTCTCCTCCTCTTCCTTCTCCTCCTTCTCCTTCTTCTCCACCTCCTCCTCCTCCTCCTCCTCCACCTCCTTCTCCAACTCCCCTTTTTGGGCTTCTCCTTCTCCACCTCCACCTCCTCCTCTTCCTCCTCCTCCTCCTCCACCTCCTCGTCCTCCACGTTCTCCATCCGCTCCTCGTGCTAAACATTCATTGAGTTAGCTTCATAATCATCGTCGGAATAATAAGTCGTCTTAAAAACGCTGTGATGCATTTTTAGCTGTTTATATGCGATGACTCGCAAAGTCACAATCCTTTGATCAATTTATAATTTCTTTCCAAAAACGATAAGAAGATTGGAATGAGGAGGAGGAGGAGGAGGAGGAGGAGGAGGGAGACGGAGGGGGAAATTGGATAAGAAGGAAATGAGGAAAGGAGAAGGCAGGGAAAATAGAAAGATAAATCAAGAAGAAAATGATTAAAAGATCACTAATCATAGCAATCATGTAGAGCAGAAGATGAAAAGAGGAAAATAAGAAAAGAGGAAAATAGAGAGGAGGAGGAGGAGGAAGAGAGGAGAAAACGAGAGAAGTCGCAGCAAGCCTCTAACAACGATCAACGATAATTCTGTGCATCTTTTTGCATCTGCATCATTAGCTCTCGATTCTCACCAGTTTTAGAATATTATACAAGGGTTTCGAGAGGAGAAAGTAAGAGTCGGCCGGAGTAGAGCACAGTGGAATAAGTTGAAACTAAATAATGTAGAATAGAGCAGATCTAGTCAATCGAGTAGAATCTAGTAAAGCAGAGCAGATAAAGAAGACAAGAATTTGAAGTTGGGTGGAGCAGAGTTAAGTAGAGCGGAGAAAATAAGTATAGACTGGAATAGAATAAAGAACAGACAAATGGATCAGATCATACGTAGAACAATTTAGATTAGATTCACGGCTGTTTTAAAGGAATTTTTAGAACTGCACAACCCCTTATTTCCTTTCCCATCCTCCATGGTAAACTACTTCCAATCGGAGGACAATTACCCTTTTTGCTAGTTTTAACTGTACAGAAGTGCTTCTACAACAGCACAAATCCATTTAGAACTGCACATTTTGTGTACAACTGCACGTTAAAAAAGCCCTGATTAGATTCGATGATTTAGATTGGATTGGATTAGATTAAGTGAGAGAACAAAATATAGAATATAATGATTGGATTAAGTTAGAGAACAGAG
Organism: Lumbricus terrestris; assembly: GCA_949752735.1. Lineage (NCBI taxonomy): Eukaryota > Metazoa > Annelida > Clitellata > Crassiclitellata > Lumbricidae > Lumbricus > Lumbricus terrestris. The sequence goes on along the minus strand of OX457036.1, from coordinate 73,829,450 downwards.
TAGAATATAATGATAAAATATTTATGACTAAATAGAATCGAGATTCGAATGGACTTAAATGAACACAAATGAATGGAATTGATCCCAACGAGATTCCATTCGCAAAATGTCATTCAATTGAATAGAATAGAAAGAATTAAATCTTCTGGTTAGACTGGTTTAACTGGAATAGTCTACATGTATGTGTGGCTAATTGAGGTCCCGTCGCCTCCGGTGGGAATATGATGGAGTATATAGATTATAGACCATCATCATCACTGAAGCCAGGCTTCAAAGTCTGTCATTGCAGAGACTTTAGGAAGCGGAGAGTGATGGACCCGATTTACAAGCGATGCCCTCGAGAGCAGAAGCAGGATGTGGAGGGGAGAAAAATGCAGAGGAGGAGGAGGAGGAGGAGGAGGAGGAGGAGGAGGAGGAGGAGGAGGAAAGAAACGACGAGAGTGCAGGATGGAAGGGGAGGAAGATGAGTTAGTGTAGCATCGCTTCCAAATCCCTGGCATCGCATCCTGAGGCGACGACTGTAGCCGCGCAGAGGCTGAGGTTAGAAGGTTGGAGGGTGTGTGTCATTGGGTTCATTGTCGGTCTCTGTCCGTCGCTGCTAAATGGTCTTATCAATCGTTCATTATCAACTATGATCCTCAGGCGATCATCATCACCATCATCATCATCATCATCATCATCATCATCATCATCATCATCATCATCATCATCATCATCATCATCATCATCATCATCATCATCATCATCATCATCATCATCATCATCATCATCATCATCATCATCATCATCATCATCATCATCATCATCATCATCATCATCATCATCATCATCATCATCATCATCATCATCATCATCATCATCATCATCATCATCATCATCATCATCATCATCATCATCATCATCATCATCATCATCATCATCATCATCATCATCATCATCATCATCATCATCATCATCATCATCATCGTCACCATCATCTTCTCTCTCAATCTTCTTCTCTGTCTGTCAGTCGCATCTCGAGGAGCGCTTCCTTTAGTCATCGTCTTTCATCGCTTAAGTTCTCGATGATTTGTCTCCTTTGTATTTTCTATCCTCTGTTCTACTATGGTCATTTTCGGTTCTCTTGTGATCTTCTCTGCACTTCTCCAGTCTCCTCTTATCTTCTCTTATCTCCTCTGGTGTCCTCTACTCTGCTCTGCACTGTCAATTTCTTCTTTTTCCTCTCCTCTACCTTCTCCTTCTCATATCTTCTTCCTCTTCCTTTTCTTCTTCTTCTTCTTCTTCTTCTTCTTCTTCTTCTTCTTCTCCCTCCTCCTCCACCTCTTCTTCTTCCTCCTCCTCCTCTTCTTCTTCTTCTTCTTTCTCTTCTTCCTCCTCCTCCTCTTCTTCTTCTTCTTCCTCTTCTTCTTCTTCCTTTTCTTCTTCTTTTCTCACTTCTCTTCTCCAGTCCTCTGTTCACATAATTCCCTCTTCCCTCAACCGAGCGATGGCATTGCTGCTGCTGCTTTTGCTGCTGCTGCTGATGGTGGTGGTTGTGTTGGTGACGAAAGCGCCACTTAAAGCAGCGGCGTCTCGATGGCTGCAGCGGGTGAATTGTAATTGGCGAAGAGTCGAGTAATGTACTTAGTTCGGACAACAGTCGGTCGTCGGTCCATATTGCGAGACGGACGGAAGGACGGACGAACGACCGGACAGACGGACGGACGAACGGACGAACGGACGGACGGACGGACGGACGGACGGACGGACGGACGGACGGACGAACGGACGGACGGACGGACGAACGAACGAACGACCGGACAGACGGACGGCTTCAGTGCAGCCAGCCTTGTCACTCCTCCGCTGCAAACGCCATTGGTACTCGAAGAGCTTCTGTTGGTGGTGGTTTTGGTGGTGGTGGTGGTTTTGGTGGTGGTGGTGGTTTTGGTGGTGGTTTTGGTGGTGGTGTGGTGGGATGGGGTGGTGGTGGTTTTGGTGGTGGTGGTGGTTACCTCGTGCGTCGTCGTCGTTGTCGTCATCGTCTCTTAGCGATGTTCACCCTAATAGCAGAGCGACGACGAGCACCGGTGGCCCGTGCCGTGTTATCACGCCGTCGTTGTGACATGAATGCCGCATTATGTCCACCGTTCGTACATTAATGGCTTTTAGCCACCACACCGAATCACGTACTCGCCCGGTGGACCTATATGTCGCATCGGCGCTCAACTGCTCCCGATGCAGTAATGGCGAGTTAAAACAAGAACTCTGAACAAGCAGACCGCGTGGCCGGAAGTCGATGTCGCCATAGAATAATAATAACAGCAGCAGCGAGGGGTCGACTGCTCTATGCTGGGCGAATAGTTTATTTGCCAAGCAATGATGTTTCGACAAATTTATAGAATTGCAAACGGATGAGAGAAAAAGGAAGAGAGAGAGAAAGACAGACAGACAGAGACAGAGACAGAGACAGAGGGAGGGAGGGAGGGAGGGAGTGTGTAATGCGCGAAGCAACGATGGCGTTTTGATTGGACGACATAACATTCACTGAACGATGGTAAAAACGTCGTCAAACATGAATGGCACTTATTAGCACTCCTCAATCCTCAATCCTCATACCTATAATAATTATCATCACTATTCATACACTCCCGATTTCTTCTAGACTTTTTCTTCTTTGCTCTTAAATCTTGTTCTTCAACCCACCGGTCTTCTTCTGTTCCTTTCCTTCTCTTCTTACTTATCCTCAGCCATTCTTCATTGTTTTCTTGCATCATCCTCATTTTACATGTTGCAACATTTTCAAAGAAGAAAATATCAGATTATTGAACATTGACCTACCAACTTACGGAAATTTTCTATTGTTATACTGGAACATTTGGTCTAATCGTCTATAGTGATGCAAATTCGTTCCAACTGCATTGTTATTGAACTGCCTTTTTTTTATTGAATTGCATTGTTATTGAACTACATTGTTAGTGAACTGCATTGTTATTGAATTGCATTGTTATTGAACTGCCATTTTTTTTATTGAATTGCATTGTTATTGAACTGCCTTTTTTTTATTGAATTGCATTGTTATTGAACTACATTGTTATTGAACTGCATTGTTATTGAATTGCATTGTTATTGAACTGCCATTTATTTTATTGAATTGCATTGTTATTGAACTGCATTGTTATTGAACTGCCTTTTTTAATGAACTGCATTTTTATTGAATTGCATTGTTATTGAACTGCATTGCTATTGAATTGCATTGTTATTGAACTGCATTGCTATTGAACTGCATTGCTATTGAATTGCATTGTTATTGAACTGCATTGCTATTGAACTGCATTGTTATCAAACTGCATTGTTATCAAACTGCATTGTTATTGAACTGCATTGCTATTGAACTGCATTGTTATTGAATTGCATTGTTATTGAACTGTCTTTCTACGATTTCGAACACAGCACATTACCCTCAAGTCATCGTGCGATGCCCGAGTTTATAGTATAGTCCGGTTTCAATGTCATCCATCCTATTGAAAACAATATCTATCAACAGATGAAGCTGCATGGAAACCCATCCCTACTGAATGGTGTAGAAACAAACCCCCGACTATTTGCAATCAATTCTCCGATGTTACCTGCAATAACCTATATTCCTAACTCGCCCTATGGGATCAAAACGTGCATCACTCGATTCTTCCTTCTCGATTTATTCACAACAATTGCGTATAGTTTATTGCCAACATAACAGTTAACACCAACATTACGACTTGCTAGATATATTAGGCCTATTATTATTACATGTTTCCAATCTGGCGCTGACTGAAACCTGGCTGGGCAAAAATACAGAAGAGTTGATGAACATTCCTGGGTATCAATTTCTACATATAGACCGAATTGTCAGGGTCAGAAGGCGGTGTGGGATTCCCTATATTATATGATGATATAAAGCTTTAATTTCGATCATTTGATCGTGCGAAATGTAATAATGCAATTACCTTTGAGGAACTATTCTCACGAGTCCCATTTTATCATGGCTATCTAGATTCTGGTGAGAGATTGGCTACAATAGGCTACATGTATAATTGGCCAAATGGTTAAGAATTGGGTGGGTTTTCTGAAGATAGGGTCTATTGAATGTTGACATTCCTAAATCTCACTTTAAAATGAATTAGGTCTACAACTGCAGGGCCATTTCAGCATCGATCTTCTAAATAGGCCTACGCGTAAACAATTGCCAATTTATGTCCTTTCATGATAGGCCTATCCCATCATTTTCTGCCCGTAATAGATTCTAATTAGACCGTCTAGACTAGACAAACAAGATCACTCCGCCACAATTCTTATTGATAATATTTTTGGACACGTGTAACCACTTCTTCGATCATTTCTTCTTCTAATAATAATTAATTATTATAGAGTCTATTCGACCATCTACCAATATTCTTCAATTTCAATTACGCAGCCAGCTGGCCATAAAAGCTCATGCTGAGAATCATAGAATGATTACTAATGATAGAATCAGCACCTTTCAGGTGGCTCTATCTTCTGCTCATTGGTCCTTAATTACATAGACCTACGTTCACAGCGATACGAACGAGGCCCGTGATCAATTCGATATATCTTTTAAAATGTCAGCGATAACACCTTTCAATATTACTGCAGTTAGAACCGTGGATGTTCTAGCTCCTCTAGAGCAGGGCTGTACTGGTAAATTTTGAGGTGAGTACACGCTGACCGGGGGAAAATTCGTCTTTCTTGGGTGCGAAATTTCTGATGACCTTTTTTTAAAGTCGTCCGTCCAAAATGTTCCCCGTTTTCCGTCCGCAAAATCTGATGATCTTTTTAGTCTTTCGCTCCGAATTACGTGAAAAATACAGCTAAATATTCTTTGCCCTTTTCGTGCGTATACCCACACGCTCTTTGTGAGGTGAGTAAACTGAGTATACGCTGTAGCCTATATCCGCGTATGCCCTGGTTTTCGGTGTTGAGTATACGATGCCGTTTTTTCCCGGAGGTAAGTATGCGCCGTATACCCGCGTATACCCTTGATTACAGCCCTGCTCAAGAGGTCTTAAAATCGCGCACAGCTAACAACTTCCAATATTTAAAATATCTTTAAAAATCCGAAAGAGCTCAGTAATGGTAAATTCCTCACTTTCAGCAATAAATAATAGGTCTAATCAATGCCATTCCAAGTTGAGAAAAGCTATTTGTCTACTCTGGGGAGTTTTGTACAAGCAGTAGGCCTAGCAACCTGGAGAGAACGTGGAACTTATTTGATCATTTATTGATGTAGAGAATTGTGATTCGGTTATTAATTTTTTTAAATCCAGACGAGTAATCATAGGCGATGGGGACATTTCGGCAGTGGAGGGGGGGCAAAAATTTGACTTTTGCCCGAACCCGATATAATTAAAAAAGACTATTTGGCGGACCGCGAAAGACTTATTTTTCAGTTTTCTTCGGCCAAATTTTCTGATGACCTTTTTAAAAATAACTCTTATTTTCCCAGCCGAAATAACTGATGACCTTTTTAAGTCATTTCGTACAAATCTTCTGAAAATATAGCTCTTTTACTCCTGTGTGCCCGAAAAAATCCTCCCATGCCTGTTTGCCCGAAAAAGGAGTTTATAAGGGGCTAAGCTCTCCAAGAAGACCCAGATTCGTTTTTTTACCGCGCAAATTATTTCTTTTTCCTGGCTTAGCCCTCCCCCAAGAAGGCTTTAGCCCCTCCAAGAACGGAAACCAAACTCCGCCCATGCCCATGCCTGTTTTGCCCGATAAACACATTTGCCCGAAATTTGAGGGAGGGGCATTTGCTCCTTCTGTACCCCCGCCTCCTACGCCTATGCGAGTAATGGAATGAGGTTCCGGAAGAAATTCCAATTAGTTTAATAGTTACTTCACGGAGTAAGTTCAATCTTTGGGTTACAAATTCCCGGTTCGATCATTTCTTTTCAAGATATCCCATGAGCCAACACTTTTGATCTCGAAAGAATAACTCAGGATGAATTCACTATAGCCTATTGAGTTGTGCCATAATATCATAGACATGTTGTTTATTAAATCGTACCTCCTAATGACTGACACCATAATTTCGGTTAACACTTGATTTATCCCGTCTATCTTGTAGCCTATATAGTTTAAAAAGGGTCTCTATGGTTATAAGTTAACCTTCGCAGTCTGGCCATCCTCACTAACTATCAATTAACTGCTGGGAGTCTGGGACTCCGTATCGATATATAAACCGGTTGCGTCTCGTATTAGAATTGCTAACAGATGAACAAATTAGGATGGCACAAGAGGATCGACAAATTAGGAGAGCACAAGAAGATGAACAAATTAGGATGGCACAAGAAGATGAACTGATGTAGGTCTATCGATACGCGCGTAATTGTTTTTACTATAGATGATTCCTTCTCCGTAGCTCTTGCATTCATTCCTATTATATCCCTCATATATAAGAGGCAACAGGTTGTAGGGTTTATCAACAATCTTTGGCACAGACAAAATAATGTTCGGGCTGTTTTTCTTAAGGACAAGCGCTTCAAACTTTATTTTATTGTACCACCATGTAAAAAATCGTCTGTTGGCAGACGCCAGAAAAGATTTAATCAAAATCTACAGGCGAGTGCGGATGCCTTTAGTAATTAATTAATTAATTATTAGTGGAGCATCGTGATTAAATTTCTCGTGCAGAGTCTGGGGGAGTGTTACAGTCGTAAGCTACAGGTAGGAGCAGAGTTGCCAGATCCATGAAGTGCTTGGTCGCCAAATCAAGTCAAAAAGTGGCCCAAAAACTGAACAGCATGCAGAATACATTTTTGCTATGTGTATCAGTATACACTCTATGTAAAAACTAATAGCTAAGACATGTAGGCTACATACCTAGGAATAATAGCAATTTACGATGTCACGATAGCCGTGGATTCCATTATATTTGGCATTTGAGAATTTACATAAATACTGTGAATTGGGTGATTTGGGGCAAATTTTGTGATATTAATGCTGCACTTCTGCATGACGTTGTGAAGTGACATGCTTCGCCGTAGTCAACGTTTTACTGATGAGATCTGGTGCTGTATACATGTAGGCTATATTATAACATGTTGGCAAATGATGGTCTACAATAATAATTTGCAGAAATCATGTGCTGAACGTTTAATTTAACTCTTAGCGTGACATTAGAGCGTATACACAGCAAAAGGACATCGCTGTCTCCATCTATGTTATTAATATTATAATTTATAATTAGGCGTTTACATTGATTAGACCTACAAAGAATAACTTATTGTCTTTTTAGTAAATATACAAACGCGATTTGTCGCAGGATGACTGTATACACCGACATTTAAACTTAGCGAAAGCGTCTCTTGTTTCTTCTTTACGTTATATGCTCCGAAGTATGATACGGATGACTGGAGCTATTGCAAGAGTCGAATTTAACCCTATGGCAGCATGCAAGGCGCTCATCACATTCTACTACTCTACCAATACCACAAAGCGAATGAAGGGCTGAGCCGACAATGAGAATGTTCCAGGGATCGATCCCGCGTCCAAGCTGATCTTCTGCCTTTGTGCCGGAGTCTTACCATTATCCTAAACCCTCCCTCAGCCATTTCCAATCGGCCGATGCTGAGCAACAGCGCTATTCAAATCGTCATAATAATAATGATTATTATTCTAAAACATCAGTTTCTAGTTATGATGAACTTCCAGACCAAGGAACAGCGGTTTTATGGAAGAGACTGCAGGGTCTTCTATACCCACAGCGCACATAATGAAATGAGTATACGGTAGGCTACTTTAAATATTCAAATTCTTAAATTGCCTCCTCTAAGAGAACTCGGTATAAATATTCTTAAACAAAATGCCGATTGGAATGTATCAAACAATTACTTGGAGACAACAACTTCTACTGCAAACACAACATCTCCTAATTATAGACTTAATTAATAGGCCTACCTATAATTGTACGAACGTTTGGCTCATATTATGGTCTGATTGTGGCTGTGCAGGAAGCAGCGATGATACGCGGCGTCTGCCAAGGAAGACCTAGAGCCCTAGACCAACAGCGTTCATCGACATTTGGCCAGATCGATCGTTCTCGGTTTTTGTTGAGAGCCGTCCGTCTGTCCGTCTGTCCGTCGACGAAGTACAGGTAAGCAGTTGAAGTACATTACCTGCATGCGGTGGGTCAGATTAATTAGTCTGTCTTTGATGGCGACGGCGACGACATGGAATTGCCGTTATTAGCTCAGCGCACCTGGGTCTGTGGCACTCTGCAGAGCCGGGTCTTCGGCGTCGGCGGCGGTGGTTACCTGTGCGATGCACAAAGGAGGCAGACGAGGATTAATTCGCTGCCCTACAGCGTCGTCGCTTCTCAACAGTCTGAGCCAGACCGTCGCTGAAATGTCGTCAATGGACTCTCAGGGTAGACAAGGAGGGTCCTCCTGCTCCAGGACTGCCTGTGTTCGTCTGTCTGTCTGTCTGTCTGCCTGTTTGTCTGCCTTTGACTTCCTTGGCATCGGTTGCCTTCGTCCCCTCTTCAGTCGATCTATTTGAAGAACTACTAGCAGCATAATATTAATCTCGGCATTTTATAACGGCGCTTGAAAAATGGGCAATTTCATAAAAATGTGATGTATACACGCCGAATGTAACTATAGAAGGTTTAATATACAGCTCTGGATAATTACCAGACCCAGGAATCGAGTGGCTCAGATATATAAGCAGAGGCAGAAGAACTACAAGTCACATGATATTATACATGTTTAAGCAAATACGCCTGGCTTTTGAAGTTCGCAGTTTGGTTTTGAATGCATGCGCTTCTGCATATTTCGTATCAATCAATCAATCAATCAATCGATCGATCAATCAATCGATCAATCGATCGATCAATCGGTCAATCAGTTCATTTTGTAACCAACCGATCACTTTTTTACAGATATAAATTTCAATAATAAATAAATAAATAAGTCACATATTCAAAGTAGGCTAATGCCATGCAACTCACAGAACATAATAATAATTTAAGTGTCGATGGTGCATGCCTAGAAGTGGGTTAGAACTCAAGAGAAGTCCAGCAAATGGCATGGCTAAACAACTGGTAAATTCAGACACGCTGCATCTACAAACGGTGTTGGTCGGAATGAGTTCCTAAAGGTGATTACACCACCCGTTCCCCAAACGTTGTGTCTCCTTCATCCCAGGCATCCCTGTCAGTCCTTCGTCCGTGAGAAACCAGACAAAAGGCAAATTACTTCCGTCGAATTGTTGTTGTTATCTCGGAAAATTATCGGAAGAATCGGGAAGCGAATGGCGCAGATAAACAGGGACAGAGGAAGAAGAAGAAGAAGAAGATCTACAAGTTAGAGAATGTTCTCGAATGTTTAAACAAAGGATGCCTGACTTTTAAAGTTCATAAATTGAGTCTTCATTGCGTACGCTTAGCGGCTTATATATACAGGGTGCGCCAAAAAAAAGACCCTCCTAAGTTTTTTGCCAATATTTTGACCAAAAGTAAGAATTTCCAAATGAAATTTTACAGGCTTATAGACAATTCATATTTACACATTATGGCCAGATTTCATCAAAATATTTCAAACGGAACAAAAGTTACATCACTTTTAGAGAGGCCACCCACCGTTTTTTGACGATTCAAAAACCAAGCGCAAAAAAAATTAGGTTTTTTGCCAATATCTTGACCAAAAGTAAGAATATCAAAATGAAATTTTACAGGCTTAAAGACAATTCATAACTGCACATGGTGGTCAAATCCCATCAAAATATTTCAAACAGGACAAAAGGTATACCACTTTTAGTGAGGCCACCCACCGTTTTTTGACGATTCAAAAACGAAACACAAGAAAAAGTAACAAAAACACGGTTTTATTAAGTCTCATCTCAAGTAAATGTTGTCAAATGAACTTGGTAGTGCTTCACAACTTGTTTTCAATGTGCCCACCACCAGTGCCAAAACTTCTTTTGAGTCTCTTTGCAAAGTTCTTGATGGACCTGTTGATTAATCTGAGAGATTCCTTATTTACCAATTAATTGTCATCTTGCCAAGTGACTTCTCTGTGACGCGCAGCTACGCTGGTACCCTGTTTCTCTTTTAAGTAGTAATATTAATGATCATCTGGCAATATCAAGGCTATTTGATACCAATTATTTGAGATGAGAAAAAAAATCGTGTTTTTGTTACTTTTTTGTTGCGTTTCGTTTTTGAATCGTCAAAAACAGTGGGTGATCTCCCTAAAAGTGTTATAACTTTTGTTCTGTTTGAAATATTTTGATGGAATCCGACTACCATGAGCAGATATGAATTGTCTTTAAGCCTGGAAAATTTCATTTCGATATTCTCACTTTTGGCTAAGATATTGGCCAGAATAATTAGATTGTTTTTTTTGTTACTTTTTGTTGCGTCGCGTTTTTGAATCGTCAAAAAACGGTGGGTGACCTCACTAAAAGTGATGTAACTTTTGTTCCGTTTGAAATATTTTTATGAAATCTGACCATAATGTGTAAATATGAATTGTCTATAAGCCTGTAAAATTTCATTTGGAAATTCTTACTTTTGGTCAAAATATTGGCAAAAAACCTAGGGGGTCTTTTTTTGGGCGCACCCTGTATATATAACACATAATATACATAAATAAATATATATATGTAATATATAAAACACAAGTTATGAAGATCAGCTTGCTGAAGAAAGATTGCATGAATACTAGGATAATTTTGTTTCCAAGTTATCGTCGCCGTACTAAATAGCTCGGCCTTGCGCCTAGAGGTCGCACCAAATATTATAAAATACAGAATGCGTCACGTTATTTTTTACAGAAATACGCCACCTATCGGGCTGATGTAGTGGGCTCAGGAGACAAAGATTACAGCGTCGTTGACTGACAGCTGTCAATCTTTTTTCCAGAAACTGGTGAAATCAGGTCCCGGCGTCGCTGCAAGCAAATTCTGATCGATCTATTTAACTAAGTCCGATGTTAATTTCTTTGCCCGTCCGTCGACCGATTGCACTTGAGAATTCTTCCGTCCAGACCATTGGAACATTCATTGGTGGTTGAGTGAATTGTTGGTCGATTGATTGCTTTCAGTGTTGGAAGTTTCGAGTGGACTTGACGAGAAGTCAATTTGAGTTTGGCGATTGTTCATTACGGCTGGTAACGAATGGCCCGGAGAAAACATGCGCTTCATCTCACAAAACTCATCAACAAATTGCAGTTCCATTACTCAAAGCAGATCTACAAACTGAGTGGAGTGCTACATATGTCTGGTGCGTTCTTACTGCAATGGCGCTAAAGAAGTTAGATGATTGCAAACGCTGCTGGTGATGATGAGAGTCTTTGATAGGCAGACGGGTAAAGTGCGGATAATCAAGTGTTGCACAATAATTGCTTAGTGCTAGATTAGCGTCTTATTGAGACCACACGTCCTGTTGCGCCTATGAATCAGTTACCTGAAAAAGGCACTTTACATGAAGCCACTAAACGAACGAATCAAGATGTGTGTGAGAGTTGTACAGACTTAATGCAATTATTACTCAAGGCAACTTATGTTAGTAGCTCAACGCTGTCGTCATAGTAATCGATATTTCGACTAAAGCGCAGACCTGATGCTTGAGTCGAAATAACACTCACGTAGAACTACGCATTCTGCAAGTAACCCGGATTGAGCTTTCACAGCTTACAGGTGTAGTCTATGCAGCCGAAGATTTATATGGTGCCTTTGGATGTCACACACGACGCCGAGTCTTCGTTGAAGGGAAGGTCTTGTTTGGTTTTCATTGAATAGGTAGAAGACGAATCATCCCACGGTTCAACTCAATTTATAAGGTGCTGGTAAGAGTTTCAATGCACGGGATTCTGTTGGCTGCTGGCAGAAACAATTACCGTCTGAGGAGGTCTTATTACATGTAGGCCTATGCAATATGTTGCCTGTGCATAGGTATATACATAAATGAACACCTTTGCACCTATACGTACCGTCGCACCTGCACAATTGCACATGTACGCACAATTAATTGGCGTCAAGAAAAAAAAACCCGTTTGACGCGTGCTAACTGTAGCTAATGAAATCTAATAGTTTCAGCTGCACTCGTCACTTGCCAATTGATGATGGTATACACCCTGCACATTGGTTAAAGTGGTTTGGGAGAGCACTGGAGCGTCTTTGGAGTGGGGCCAAGAATGACATTTCCCCAAGGAAATTCTTGAACTGTTAGCATGCACAATTTCACATAGATCTAAGTAATATTTCTCCAGAAAGATTGTATACGTAGGATTTCCCCTTCCCAGAAACCGAGCAGGTTCACATGAAGTGATATGTGAAATCTATCTGGTTTGGGAAATTCGAAGACAATGACTAAAACCGTTTATCGAATATCAAAGCATAGAAATTATAATATGTTTCTCGCAAATTGTAAAAGAAACAGTTAAAAATCATCGGATTTGAAAGTATGAACTTTACTCTCTTTCGAAAATATTTGGTGAAAGACTAAAAAAAGAATAAAGTCTTTCAAAATATGTCTTGCTTACCAATCCGCCAAAAAGGCCATTCCTCCTGCGCCCCAGAAACCTAAGACCACCATGCAGCGGGACTATAGACTAAACTCTTACTGGAAACGCCGTCCCATCTATACTTTATAAGCCCTGACTCCGCAGCATAGACTATTCCATTTCGTCGGTGAATGCTTTCTGGAATTTTGAGAGCAATTTTTAGGTTTCTCAGCCAACTGACTATTATTGATAGCTAGGCCTTAACTTAACTGGCTCAACAGCATTCGAAGTAGGTATATAAAAGATTTCGTTTGTCAGACAGACTAAAACTTTCGATCACAGACGTTGAGACTTGATACAGGCAATGGATGGCAATGGATGGCAATGGATGGCAATTTACGACGACGACGACGATTGCTTGTCGCTTGGCAATAAGACACCACCGTCTTCCGATGTACGGGAAGAAGGAAATGGAAGGGGAAGGGAAGGGAATGGAGGGGCAGACAGCATGCAGGAAGCTATACTGATATACTCTTTCATGCATTCCTTGTCGACCGAATTGAATTACTTATGTAGCGCAGAGCAATTTAGTCGACCATTTCGCCATCGTTTCTCACTTGTGGCTTATCTCTGCTGAGGCGACCAAAGCGAGAAGACGACGACGACGACAATCTTTGTCGCCAATTTTCACCGATAGATGGCTACTTGATTCGCGCGTCTCCTCTTGACGCTTACCGATGACCGCTTGACCAACTGAGGTCGCCGACTGGACATGTATAGTGACCAGCGACTGACCATCGAACGTCCGGCTGACGAGGATGGCGAGCGGGCGAGTGGAAAGACAAATGAGCGACAGGCGAATGATAATCTGGATTGAATCTCCTCACGTACTGGATCGATTCTAATTGGTTTCCTCTCTCGAAGGCGTTTAGACGCTTGATAACAATCAACGATAATAAATGGATCGCGAAAGGAGTTTGGTGCCGCAATTCCTACTAGCCATCTCTTCGCCTCCCACCCATACAGCATCTTCTTCTTCTTCTTTTTCGTCTTTTCTCCATTTTTCTTCTTCTTCCTCTTCTTCCTTCTTCTTCTTCTTTTGCTTCTTCGTCGTCATCTTCCACTTCCTCTTCCTCCTCTTCCTCCTCCTCCTCCTCTTCTTCTTCTTCTTCTTCTTCTTCTTCTACCCCATTTCTTTTCTTCCTCTTCCTCGTCTTTTCCTTTTCCTTTTCTTCCTTTTCTTCTTTGCTCCTGTTTTCTTTTTCTTTTCTTCTTCGACTCCTCTTTCTTCTCTGTTTATTTGTCTACTTTTTCTTCTTCTTCCACTTCATCTTCCTCGTCTTCTTCCTTTGGTTGCCATGGCAACTCAGGCGATCATCATCTGCGTCAACGATTCGACTCCGAACTGACAGCTTAGCCTTCCTCCTCCGTATAATGCGAAGGTCAAAGTTCAAAGTTATCAAATGTTTCCCATCACACTGGTCCAAGTAGTCCTGCATTGGCCGTGAGGTCTTTCCAATCCATCGGGGTGTTTGTACACCACGGTCCACTGGGCTCTACGGTCGTCCCAATCTTCAGGAAGCCCACGATAATCTATTCAATGTATAGCTCAGTCTGCACTTCCGAACTGTGCAGAAACTGGCGCTTATGATGCACTCCTACTTATCAACGTGATTCTTAATTAGACTCACTGTGATCGTCCAAGTCTTGAAACTGCATATTATATATAGGCCTAATAATATTATATGTTCCGGCGACATATGCAACTCAGAGCTGCTGCCTTGTATAATCAGATTAATAGTGAAGCGCTAAATCTACTTATCCATGGATGCAGCATCTGTAGACAACAATTCGACGCTTGATCTCCGGTTCACTATTTCCATGTTGTCATCGAGAGTAATCCTCTCATCCATGAAGTCAAATACATCGCCTTATTTCTAGTCATAATCCAAAGACCGCATTAAAAGCCACTAACCGTAAAACGGTGTAAGTTCTACCAAATATAGTCGAGCTGACACCTTCTGCATGATCGCCTCTAACAACTCTGCCACATTATTGTCATTACGTATATATATACTCGGTTAAATGCTGATGTCTTGATCTACCCAAAGTCAGCGCTTAACGTTTCGTTTTCATATATAAGAGAAATATTCCAGGAGTTATGCCTAGCAAACAGACCCGTCATAGATAAAGCCCACAACAAAGATATAATCTTAACTGATTCGTTTGAAAGTATACGTTTGAAGTATAGGCCTGCGTGTAAAATATTTTCAGACGTGTCAATTTATTGCAATTCTGTCAGATTAAGATTAGCTTTATTCTGCATTTAATTAAGCAGGGAATTAGACGATGCCATGGTCTAGAAGGTGCCAGACCAACTGAAAATTAAATTCTCTCCAGGACGTGAGATATTGGAGGACCTTTGGACGACTCGCCCTCTATAGTTCCACATCAAAGGATATATATATAAAATGCCGCGGAGCATATATACAGGTAAACTGAAAATGTTGAAGGCGAGCCTACCTGAATGCCAGCCGTAGAAATATATCTGCCTCTTACCTGCACCAACTGCTACGGCAGAGGACTAAACTAAAACACGCAAATGTTCGAAGTTGCGATCAGACTATATATCGAGAGAAATAGAGGCAAGGTAAAAGGTGCGTTGAATATAATATCCCTCAGAAGACCATCGTCCTATTTCCTTCTCTGAATGCTGCTATTTAGCTATACACTGTGGATTCTGCCACTGCTGCTGCCGATGCTGCTGCTGCTGGTGCAGTCCTAGAAATGAGATTCTCTTTATATGATGAAGAGTGCGACGGCGACTGACGCGTTGTATCGTGGATCAGAAGAACTAATCGATATTTACTAATTACGTTCACCGCAGTTTACCTGCAAAGCATTTGCCACCGCAAACCGATCGCCCCCGACACCTGACACATGCGCACTGCATACACGCGCATAGTCTCTGCCCCTTGCAGCTCTCTCTGTCTCTGTCTCTCGATCTCTGTCTGTCTCTTTCCTTCTGTCGGTCTCTGTAGGCTATCTCTATATCTAACCGTGCGTCTACCCAAGTCTCTCCCTCTGTCTATCGGTGTGATGTCTGAGACTCTTTCTCTTCCTGGTCATGCAAACCAGCAGATTGATTTTGCTCTCTATATCGTCGTCGTCGTCATCGTCGTCTTTTGGCTGCGTTTCAAGTGATCCCGCCAGGTGGCTCGGGTAATAATGCATCTGGGTCGTCACTAGGGGCAACCATAGGAAGTTTACCATCACCGACAACTAATCGCCGACCGGATGTCGGGAGTTCCTAATACGCGGAAAAAGGTAAGAGGTCCTGATAGGTCGGAAAAGGTTGAAAGCAGGTTTTTTTACGTGCAGTTGTACACAAAATGTACAATGGTTCTAAATGGATTTGTGCAGTTATAGATGCACTTCTGTGTAGTTAAAGCTAGTTTTTAAAGGTCATTGTCATCCGATTGGGAGTTATTTACCATGGAGGATGGGACAGGAAGGAAGGGGTTGTGCAGTTCTAGAAATTCCTTAAAACAGCCCGTTGGAGGTCCTGATACGCTGGTTAAGGTGTGCTCTTAGCAGCTCATTGTGTGTCCAGCTAATCATATCACCACGGCTCGCAATGGTATACTATAGTAGTTTCCTTTCATCGTCTACACCTGAATCTGTCACGAATTATTGCTAAAGGTTATTGGGAATGATGCTGACTGACCACAATGGCTTCTGCGACTTTACTGCAGTCGCATCTGAGACTTCTGTATATAGACGTAACTTGCGCTACTGCTGTGCATTCAGCTGTAAGGACTTAACGCTTCATAAATCTTCTGAAGGTATCCGCATTTCTAGGAGGTAATGAGACAGATCAGCCAATGTTCTCTTTCTATTTTTCTTCTTGGTTAAAACCTGTGGTTCAGAAAAACAGGGGAGCCACGTGGGCAGAAACGAAATGATTGCGAAAATGGACTGCAGTGAAGGAATATTACACCGGTTACCAATAATTATGGATTGGGTCCAAACGATAATACATTTAGTTATTAAAGGTTCTTGTGTTTGAGCTTTTGTCCTTGCTACTCTTGCTTACGATAATGTTGCTCGGTGCATACTAAACATGTAATGATTTCGTAGGAATTTTATCATCTATTGGTTGCTTCAGACACCGCAAAGTTTACAACTAACTGCTTTCTTCGTTTGTCTTACATACACGTTCCTATGCCAATAGAAGCAGTTACCACTTACTATTGAGTCATGACCTAATTGCGTCGCTGCCAGCCTGCCAGGTGGCATGCGGTAAATTAAGTTCTTAATTCAGCCCTTGTTGCTACCTACAAGGGTGGCTAAAAAAAAGTACCACCGGATAAAATGCGATATCTTCGCAACCGATTGATTTTTTCTGCGAAAATTTCCCAATTTGCAGGGAATGAATTTTCAACAATTAGCCTACTGAAAGTTTCACTTGAAACTTTTCATGTTTGCAAAAGTTACAGCTGTTTAAACTTTCAATTCCGTTTTTCAAATTTCCGCGAAAAATGAACGTCACTTGTTGATTTCCATGTCAAATGATATCACTTTTCACTACGACCTCAGAATTCCATTTTGCAGTTTATTGTAAAGTATGATGGGAGTGTCTACTCCCTGCTTTAACAAGAGCTCCAATTCTTTTTGTGGAGCTCAGTATGACCTTATTGATCGGGTCCTGCGACAACTGATCCCACACTAGCAGCAAGACTTGCTTTAGGTGACCAGTGTTTTCCAACTTGGAATGAAAATGTCTTGAAGCGTTCCGGCATAACTCCACTGACGTGATAATTAAGAGGGTTAAGGTCTGGTGAATTTGTTGGTCATTAATCTTTGTCAAATAAATTTAGTGTAGTTGATCACAATAATGTAGCGTCATCATAATCAACCTTGCGAGCAAGCAGGCGCATCGTGCTGCTGAAAAATGAATCGGATTTTAAAGCATATATAGTCTACCTGCAGTCTTCAATGAGTCTGTGCAAGAGAGTTCAACGATAAGTTTGATATTTAGCCTGCTGAATAGGATGAAGTTCAGTCTTTTCTTGCAGCCGTGACTCATGCCAGCTGATCTGATGCTGAAACCATAATGTGCTTTTAGTCCGGTCTCTTAGCGGTCGAAAACATCGTTATTGTGCATTTTGGTGCTACAAGCAAAAGAAAGATATTTTTGAGTTCAGGAAGAAATTCTAAGAAAAGTGTGATATAGTGCCAGTGGAAAAAATGGGAAAAATTTTTCCACTTTTTTCCAGTTTTTTCCCATTGGATTTTTTCCAGGAACATTAAATCATAATGTTGAAATAGCTCATAACAAGCTGAAATTTTCAGGATATGTGTAGGAATATTAGTAGAATGAGATACGAAAAGTGCCAAACAATCCTTCAAGAACTCTTTCCGAAATCCAAGATGGCGTACAAAATGGCCGCCATTTCCCAAGGTCATTAGTCATCACCTGGAAAAAGCTCGTAAGAAGCCGAAATTTGCAGGATAGGCGTAGAAGTATGAGTAGAATAAAATTCCAAAAGTGCCAAGCAATCCTTCAGGAGCTCTTTCTGGAAACCAAGATGGCGTCCAAGATGGCCGTCATTTTACAAGGCCATTAATTATCACCTGAAAAATGCTCGTAACAAGCTGAAATTTTCAGGATAGGTGAAAGAATATGAGTAGAATAACATATCAAAAGTGCAAAACAATCCATCAGAAGTTCTCTCTGTAAACCAAGATGGCGTCCAAAATGGCCGCCATTTTTCATTATTGTGTTAGTTTTGCAACCTGAGAAGCTGGAATCACTATGGAGGTGACACGTACTCTGGTTCGGAGGACGAACATTAGTCCCCTGGACATAATCCCTGCACATTATCTCTCTGCTGCTTGTTTGTTAACTTAATTATTACAGTAATCGTTCAAAGTTCGTCACAGCTGATGTTTACTGTAGATATAATTTTATATGCGAACGGCATTAAAAGGTCGCTAAGGTAAGACGAACACAACATTGACAGGTCTTAAATGTAAGCTAAACCTAAATGACTCTAACTATAATCTTATTGTTAGCCACGGAATAGCAGAATGGATCGAACTAACAAGTCTTGTCTTTACATCTGAATAGCAATATCAGGTTTTTACCATCATGATCTTACAAGGAATGACACGGTGGAAAAATATTAATAAAGCGTTATCACTTAAATGCAGAAATAAACCAACTGCACAGATGGGGTCAACCCGAGTCATGCCACCTGAAAATTTTATACGTAAAATGGGAGGATGGATATTGGATAATGTCCAGGGGATTAATGTTCGTCGCCGAACCACGGTACGTGTCGCTTCCATTGTGATTCCAGCTTCTCAGGTTGCAAAACTAACACAATAATGAAAAATGGCGGCCATTTTGGACGCCATCTTGGTTTACAGAGAGAACTTCTGATGGATTGTTTTGCACTTTTGATATGTTATTCTACTCATATTCTTTCACCTATCCTGAAAATTTCAGCTTGTTACGAGCATTTTTCAGGTGATAATTAATGGCCTTGTAAAATGACGGCCATCTTGGACGCCATCTTGGTTTCCAGAAAGAGCTCCTGAAGGATTGCTTGGCACTTTTGGAATTTTATTCTACTCATACTTCTACGCCTATCCTGCAAATTGCGGCTTCTTACGAGCTTTTTCCAGGTGATGACTAATGACCTTGGGAAATGGCGGCCATTTTGTACGCCATCTTGGATTTCGGAAAGAGTTCTTGAAGGATTGTTTGGCACTTTTCGTATTTCATTCTACTAATATTCCTACACATATCCTGAAAATTTCAGCTTGATATGAGCTATTTCAACATTATGATTTAATGTTCCTGGGAAAAATCCAATGGGAAAAAACTGGAAAAAAGTGGAAAATTTTTTCCCATTTTTTCCACTGGCACTATATCACACTTTTCTTAGAATTTCTTCCTGAACTCAAAAATATCTTTCTTTTGCTTGTAGCACCAAAATGCACAATTTTTCGCTAACATCCCGGACTATTTGCAAACTTGACCCTTTCGATTACCAAGCGAATTTCGTGAAAATCGCGAGTTTTTCCGTCAGACCAAGCGACCACTTCCTGCCTCTCTTCCGACATCTGATCTTCGTTACCGTACATAAACACGTTCGCAGATAGCCTTCAATGTGCTCAGGTTTCACTTTTCACTGGCTATTTTGCTATGATTACGCGGAGCTCCAGTCTCTGCTCACGCAAGGTTCGAGTTTTAGAGGTTTATAGATTATGATTACGAGTTCCCATTTTATCTTCCGCAGAAACTTTGTCCATGACGTTCAGTAATGGATTCACCAATTGAGACCTTAATCTATAAAATATCCTAAAATAGTAACAGCTTGCTTCATAAACAGCTCCTTTACAGCTCTTATTGAGGTCGTATGACATCATCATCATTTTGTGTGTTGTAATTTGCCAAAAATCTTAATGAAATCACATGTATTGGAAAATGATTATCTGGATATTTGAAAAACGGAATTGAAAGTTTAAACAGCTATAACTTTTGCAAACATAAAAAAATTTCAGGTGAAACTTTCAGGTATTGTTGGAAATTCATTCGTCTGCAAACAGGAATATTGTCGCAGAAAAATAGTAGTCGGTTGCGAAGTTATCGCATTTTATCCGGTGGTACATTTTTTGAGCCACTCTGTATAATACAACTCTAAATGTATCGGCTTCTGAGTTTGGTTACTGAAAGTCCTCAACTCAATTATGCGTTCAGTTTCCTTTCATTTCAAAATTAATCATGCACATTTCTTTCTTACAGGTGTTTCTTTTATTATAAATCTGCAACTTGCGCACTCGGTCGCGCAGCAGGTTTAAGAAACTATTGTTATGGCAAGAGTTGTGAAAGAAAATAGCAAATAAACCTTTCTTATGGGAGCAATAACTATGGCAACAAACAATCTTACCATTTTTCCATCAAACATAAGATGCGGAGTGACATGTAGAATTGGCAATAAAACGAGGATACTACTAGACCTATACTGCTAAACTAAGTAACTGGAGATATTGTTAGACTAATTTGCTGATGTTCATTCTAGCCATAAAAACCTGCACTTTCTCAGAAGTGTTGCAATGGAAATTTACAACCATAGGATAGTCGTACTAAGTTATGTTACAGAACATTTCACAGCAGCAGCAGCAGCAGCAGCAGCAACAGCAGCAGCAGCAATCGATTGACTTAAGTATACTGACCTGTTTGTTGAGATCGACCACAATGTTCGGCGACTTTCCAGTTGATGACTCTACGATGCAGCCATTGCCATTGTCGTAATTGTTGTTGTTTGGAACCAATGGTCGAATGACAACAGAAGCAGAGGACGTTGTCACCTGGACGTCGGCCTCACACGTCATTTGATCGGCGCCTTTTTTCTCTCGAAGGCACAGATCAGAATCGTTAATCTGCGCCATGGAAATACTCGTCGGTAACAACCGGAAGTGCCAACTTAAGTACCCGGATGGAACCTACAAACGACGTCGTCGTCCTGCCTCGTGCATCCGTCTTCCTCTTCGGATGACTGTATCTGTATCGTATCTGTATCCTCGCAATCATTTACAGAGTAATATGTGTTGAAGATCAGTTGAAAACTAAGTCATGACGTGAATCCAACCTAGAACAAAATAAACCGCCATTTCAGTCATTTTCTCCGTAGACTATTCGCCTCCTTCGTCGTCTGCATGCATATCCCTGTGTGGTGAGATCTCTATTGCACAAGAGTCGTCTGCGCACTGCGTCCAATCCAATGGAAGGCCAGAAAGGCGCGAAGTCGTTTCCCGGAACTAAATCGACGCAACCAGGAAGTTTCCGAAGCCGAGGTGTCTTATAACGAAGCGGAAGTAGCGCCACCCAGCGGCTGCTGAGGTTACGACGGTCCTCCGTCATTGGCTTTGCTCGCACCAGGCAGCTCAGCTCAGCTCAGCGTCTCTAACGCCTGTCAGTCGATCGGCAGATGGCGGCGCCGTTGCAAGTAGCCACCTGGCGGCCAAAGAAAGAGGAAGGCATGGCCAATCGGTCGGAACTTGACGGACGCATCAACGCATCGCATCATCTACCAATCCAACGACAACTGCTGCTACCGTCGAACTACTTGAAACTAGTCCGCTAAACGAACGAACGCACAGCATGGATTGTGTCCAGTTCAAAATTCAAAGGTTTTGTTCTGATCTCTGACCTCAGCCAAACAAATTAATTATATAGTGCCTTTATTATTGTATTGTATTGTATCTGACCATTTGCAATGCGCTTCTGGTAGCAAGAGCCTTTCAGAAGCTCTCCCAGTGAGTGCAACAGACAGGTTTTTAGACAAGAGATACAATAGATAGCCTATAATATGCAATTGAGACATAATTCGATTATTTACCTCAAATGAAATCGCGATCAGAAATCGCAATCCAGTTGAAACGGCAGATCGAACTCCGAAAGATGAGGAAATCCAGAATTCGGGTTTTGTTGGGCATGTAAGTTTGCACACAGATATGCACATAGCCTACATACAAACATACACTCAAACTTACATACACGCGGGCAAACATAGATGCATACGCGCATACATGCATAGGTGCAAGAATCATGCATGTATGTTGTTGTTGTCATTATCTGTCTGTCTGCCTGTCTGTCTGGCTGCATGGCGGAGTCACTGACTAAACTTTTTACTTAATTATTAATTTTGTCTGCTGTTGTAATTG
Organism: Lumbricus terrestris; assembly: GCA_949752735.1. Lineage (NCBI taxonomy): Eukaryota > Metazoa > Annelida > Clitellata > Crassiclitellata > Lumbricidae > Lumbricus > Lumbricus terrestris. Next base: position 73,807,230 of record OX457036.1, on the reverse strand, counting down.
CTTATTTACACATTCACGGGTACTAAAGAAACCACAAAGTAACTGTGCATTAGTGAGTCAAGCATAAACAATGCTCTCTGAGCGTTCTGGGTGTTTGTAGTCTGCCCGACCAGACAGAGACAGACAGAGACAGACAGAGACAGACAGAGACAGACAGAGACAGACAGAGACAGACATCCCTCTGCCGGCAGCAGACAGCCGCCTCGCCTACGGCCACAGGCACAGTTCTTCCATTTATCCAGATAGCGTATACCTCCTTCACCAGACACCCTCTTTCTTTTTTCTCCATGCACCATTCTCCTCTTTTCCCAGAAATCATTCTTCCATTTATCCAGATACCCTATTCTTCTTTTCCAGACATCCTTCTATAAACCCTTTCTCGAGTCATGCACCCTTCTTCTTCCCTTCCACCGACACGCTTCTTCTCTTTTTCCAGACACACTTCTTCCCTTTCTCCTGCAGGCGTCCTTCTCCCAATTCCCCTTTTCCATTTCTTCTTCAATGCAACGGACACGTTCTCCTCCTCCATAGCTTTTTCGACGGTCGGTTTTTCTCTGAAGTCTTCTTCTCTGCAGTCGCCAGGAAATTTCTATCAACAAAATCGGTTGTTGTTTTAATCTCTGCGGCGGTGCCTGCCGCTGATCGCGATATCACTGCAAGTTTCATCTGTTGAGTCATGCTTTCGTTTAGGGAACACACCACCAGACTGGACGGAAGTAGACCTAAGCAGACACCAAAGTATAGACAGATTCAAGCATATTATAAAGAGACACAATAGGACAGCAGCAACTGTATCATAGCGTCTAGAATATTAGTAACAGCGGCAGTTCTTCTCTGGACTAATCTTGAGACATGTAGTATACGCTGTACTCAACTGAAAATCCCGCAGAGTTTGCCCTGCGTGAGAATACACGGAGGATTGTGTGTGTTCAAATGCCAAAGTATTAATGATCATCGTTGCCTTCTTCAGCTCAATGCGTTTTGACCTTGACTTCGCTTGAAACGATCGTCCTTGAAGGTATTGTGCACGAAGAACAATAGGCTAAGGCCTCTATAAAAAATACCGCTTTAAATGAGCGTATACACATACGTTGAAAGCGCTCTTTTAATTAGTACCAGTATGACGAGTAAATTCGAAATTCTTTAGTTAATTGCATTGCCTTGCAACTTAGTATCTGTCTCAAGACTATAGTCAGAAGGTGACCTGCTGCTGTTACTATAGTATTGCAGTGAATGAGTAGGTCTATAGTCTATAAATGTGTTCCATGTCCTTAGCCTCGTCTCTTATATGTATACCTTAGTGCGTTTGATTTATCTGTTTAGTTAGGACAACTTAACAGTCTTCGTCGATTAGATGTGCTGAATTCTGAATGCGTTGGCTGGAGAAATCCTTGGCCAGTTTCTGACGAGTGTCTTATTAAGGCGTATTTATATAGTATACGATGCATGGAGTATATATAACGTATATATATGTATATATATGTATATGTGTGTATAATATATATATATATGTATATATAACGTATTCCATCGAGACTTTCGTTGACTGTCGCCTAAAATGTTTTTGCTTTTATCCACTCAAACTCATCAATCGTCTCTTCATTATTTCAACGACTCACTCATTTATATTTATTCCGCATACATACATAGGCTACATACATCGTTCACGTCTGACATTAGACACCGAAAAGTTACTTTTCCTAATTGCTGAAACTCCTGAATCTGAAATCATCTGAACTATAATGCCTGGCTATTCCATGGTCATCCACTCACTTGGCGTTGAGTCTATTCATGTTATTATCGTTACATTTGTTTACTTTACTTAGATATCCTCTCTATTCCTCCTACGTCCGTTCAAGAACACCCACTGCTCTCCACATTCTAGAATATTTATGTTTGAACCGATCTAATGGTTGGTCGGTTGGTTGGTCGTCTGTAGAACGTCAACCATTCAATGGTTTACCTTCAGTCTTCTTTGATATCCATTAACCATACGTTACACGATACCTTCACAATCAACATCAGCAGGCATGAAGTTAAACAGTGAAACAGTCTTAAGTGCCAGCCTCGTATACCAAGTCCCACGCTTCAACGCTAATGCATATTATATGCTATACACTGTACAGAGCATTTTATTAATAGATTTGCAGCGAATGCGCTCTCTTTTGTGAGTTATCTAATGGGCGTTATGTGTGGTATTCTGATACATGAAGCAGATAGCAGGGCAATATTAGTTGGATTGACTACTGTTGCTAGCCTTATTAATCTAGCTGTTGGCCTTTGTGGTGAAGCAGAAGATCAACTTGATGGTTATAACTTTAGATAGATCTATAATAATTAATCGAGCATCCCTCCTATCTGCTCTGAACCACAGAATGGCAGAGGTAATAATCATTATTATTAACCATATAGGCCCAATAATTATTATATTTAAACTTTAAGGACATGCATTTAAGAAGCCGTAAAGAGAGTTCAACTTCATTGCTGTAGCGCAATTGGCGAAGAATCTGCCGATGGTATACCTAAATACAAATAGCTAGTTTGAAACTATTAAAGCTATACAGATCGATACGGTCGTTCGGATCGCTGGTCAGCATGCATAGAACAGTCTTCCTGAGCGGCTGAGCATATTCAGAAAGCTAAAGTCTTCATGTTTTTGCATTAGGCTATAGCCTGCGTTAATGAGCATTCATCATGAAACGAAAATAAGCCTTTGCATCTAATAAGGTGAACTATCTGCAACATAGGCTATTATTATAGTAGCCTGCACAGTGTTTTCTCAGTCTAGAGGTAGGCATATATGCTACTACCAGTTGAATCCTTCATCACTTTAAATTTGATTTCTGCATCAGACTGCATGCACCATTTAAGCGCAGATGACATACATAAATAAATAGATTGATATTGTGTTCAAACATTATTTATTATGCGCTTGTAGTATAATTGTGAACCGTTCGTTTGCAGTCACAGCGCGAAAAGTCACGAGAGAAGACATTATGCCTATATGTATACGCCTATTATATTGTTTTCAGAACTTCGAAGACGCTGTGTCATCATATGCTATAGGAAGACATCAGAAATAGACATTGATTTTGTGTCCATAATATGTCAACTTCACCAAGTCTGCGAAGGGTCTGTAAATTTGTTCAACTCGATACCTTCTGCACATGTTTTGCATTGAAAAAGCAAACAACGCATATTTGTGAAATAAACAACAAAGTCAAAGCAAGCAACGTTGCATATTTGTAAAATAAACAACAAAGTCAGTTTGTGAACTTACATCAATAAAAACCATGCGGTCTATCATACCAAACCGAAAACTGAAACTGATACCGCAATGGTTAGAGATATCATATCCAAATCTATTTTGAACGCAGGAATGTAGGCATATCGACGCGGACGAGGCCTGTATAGACATGATGAAGTGACTCTGGTTGCGATGCCAGCTAATTTCTTTAGTTGGTTCGTGTACATGATGTAACATGAACACGTTTATTTTATAGCGCCTTTTGCCAAGTCTAGGTGGAGGCTCTGAAGCATGGGTAGAGCCGATATAACGGATCCTAAAATACGCGATCGAAGGATAGACCGAGAATGTTTTTCAGTTGCACGTAGCATGTCGGAAAGTGAACATTTTGGAGTTATGATACAACATAAATTTCGTTCATTAGGCGTATACTCTAGAGTCTAGACCGCACGTGTCGTGGAAATTTAAAGCATCAGATCAACAGCGTCTCAACGGCATGCGTGGCGGAAGACAGTGATGCATAGCACTCATGTGGACTATAATATTATTGTGTAACAATTACAAACAACGAGGATAATAACCACAATTAGATGGTTCTCGAATGTATCTTTGACCTCGTGCTGACAGGACAACGTGTCTCTCACATTGGTAACTGGTCGAAACAATTTTGGACGGTCAGCTTCCGCTGAGGTGTCACGAGGACATCTTCGCAGCGCTCGTGAACAAGTTGGTGCCCTGCGCTTAGCTTTCGTGTGTTGCATTAAAAATTTGGAGTTTACGATTGCTATTAGGACATGCATGCAAATGATACAAAATAGGCTTCAATACTATCTCAGTCTATCTGTAGGCTTCTACGCTCTCTGTATGTTAGCCGTGTGCAACTAGCCTATATAGGCCTACTCTAGGGGGGTGACCGGGAAAGAAGATGTTCAGCGGGGATGTTGGAAGGCTTTTGTGTAAAGCGAATCGCTGGGACAAATATGAGTGACATCGACGCAGCGAGTGATGATGATGATACGACAACATCCCAACGAACGATAATTGGGTTATTCTGCATGGAGTACACATCTGTCTAAGAGAGCGTGAACTCCATATCCCTGGCGCCTCCTAGCGAAAACGAATGAAGCAATCTAAGTCGTCTGCCTCTTGGATTGATGCGATTATCCGCATTATTTGAATCTCGCTACAACCGACGACAATCACTCGCTCGGATGTATACGCATTATTCGGTTATTCCACTCGAACTCTCCATCTAGCGACGCCATAGAGAACCACGGACGCCTTCATCCAAACCAATAGTCGATGTCGTAGAGAAAAAGACTTGGAAACGACTGAAGGAGGCGAGAAGTGGTCCGCTTGTCAGCGACGTCTGTTTGGCCGTAAAAGGAGAAATTGGTCTTATGCATTCGAATGATTGAATTCATACGCTCTCATTGTCTTTTTGGAAATTGCATACTACATACAAAAACAAACAAACTTGCATGCATACATACGTATATGCATACATACATATATGCATACATACATACATACATACATACATAAATACATACATACGTACATCATACATACATACATACATACATACATACATACATACATACATACATACATGCATGCATGCATGCATGCATGCATGCATGCATGCATGCATACATACATACATACATACATACATACATACATACATACATACATACATACATACATACATACATACATACATACATACATACATACATACATACATACATACATACATACATACATACATACATACATACATACATACATACATACATACATACATACATACATACATACATACATACATACATACATACATACATACATACATACATACATACATACATACATACATACATACATACATACATACATATATACTGGCTCTGTAGATACATATATCAAAAGAAGAGGCCAACAGTCATCGTAGCTCTGTAACCCTGTTTCAACGACCCTCATGCCCATTATCCCAAATCCTGCGACATAATTAGTCACCAAATTAATGCAAGTAAAACTACACCACCATAATATATTATACGAAAGTCAGGAAAGCGTTTGTTTTTACTCAGTGCACTGCACTTAATAAGCTTAATTTATGACTCGTGAAAAGTTTCAGAGATAAAGTTTTCTATGTTCTCTCTACTTCCAAGCGAGCATATGATGCAATAAATTCACAAAGTGAGTGTCTTTTTGGAACTAATTCCTTCTGGGGCAACTGACGCAACAGTTTATCGATGTGTCCCAACAGAATTCCGCTTTACACCAAACATTTTGGTCTCCATAACGACAGTCTGAAACGAAAAGATAGGTTCTTAGAAGATCATACATAATATAAAAAACTGTTAAAATATTATTCGAAGGGAAACTGCAAATGCTTGCTCGCCTGCAGCTATTGAATAACAGACTAACTTCAGGCAAGGTATCTGAACATTTAACTGTCTCATTTGTACCTGAACCAGTTCAGGTCGGGTGCCTGAAATTTCAGATATACTACATGAACTCTTCTATTAGTGCAGTGATGAAAAATAATGTAGGCCCTAGATGAAGCAAAACGCCCCTCCCATCCCTGTCCCCCGTGATATCTATAGTGAGCAGCTTGACTGTTCTGGGGTATTTTAGTTGTACCCCATTGAAATTATCGTCAGCCATTTGTGTTTTGATGGCTTGGTTATTTTTGCTTTCAGTTAAATTTATTTTCCGTGTTTCCTTGTAAGAGTCTGCTGCCACGTTTTGCAGCATTAGCCTAACGATGCCAAAATACAAGGCATGGCCATTAATACAAATACACGTTGCAGGCATCCACAATATATAAAATTACTGTGCACAATAAATGGGCCGTATACTGTAAGGGGCCCGGTAGAGTAGTGGTTAACACGCTGGCCAAGAGTGCGAGAGGCTGCAGGTTCGAGCCCCCGTTTGGCGGATTTGCTTTGTAGGCTGCCATTACAAAGCTGTCTGTTCAGTTGGTAGTTAAGTTTAATTAAGATTACTGCATAACCTGTAAATGTAAAGCGCAGTGCGTCTTGCAGGCGTTTAATTAAAGAAAAGATATATATATATATAATATAAAATAAAGTCTCATCCAATAAAAACCCATCGTTGGTATCATGAGCTGTTCCTTAAGAAGGGTACGAATAAAAAAGTGGATAAACTAGAATTCTTACTTGAGTTCCCAGTCAAGCGATCACGGCACGTACGACAGCATCCAACCTCCGTTGTTGGATTGTAACAATCACCAGCAAATATACCACTACACCAAGCCGCATTGTCTTTGCAGTCTGCAACAATTACAGAATATACTAAACCTTAGAGCTGTTTCTTAATCGTACATGTATCTGAGCACTTACTACTGCGGCATTTAGGCATAGCAAGCAGTCATGGGCGGAGTCTATCAGGGGCTAGGGGGAGTTAAGCCCCCCAAGAAGACCCAGAGTCATTTTTTACCGTGTAAATGGTATCTTTTCTCGGACTCAGCCACCTACCACCACCCCCGGGACCCCCCCATAGAAGGCGCAGACTCAGAAAATTTTTCTGGTAAAATTATTGTGTTCACGAACGAGAAAGTTACGAATGACTAAAATAAGGTCATCAGCTTTTTTGAGGCCGAGAAATTTTTTCGGCGCAGCTCGAGTCTCAGCCCCAACAAATTTAGCCCCTCCAAGAACGGAAACCAAACTCCGCCCATGCAAGCAGTGCGCCAATTTGGTGTGCAGAGTCGGATTAAGGCATGTTAACATATTCGGCCGAACAGGGACTCCACTCATTAGGGTACCCACACATGCAATAGGAAGGGTCTTTCATCGTTTTTAATTGTAATAGTAAAAATGACTATAAACCATAGATGTAAAAAACGATGAAAAGAAAATAAAAAACGGTAAAAAACGTCGTTTTTTTCGAAATAATAAAAAACGACAAAAAAACGATAAAAAACGGAAACGGAAAATAATTTGCCTTTGTTACATCTGAAATTTCATTTTCAGCTTACAAACCTTAATTGCTTATGCAATTTTATTAAGAAACTGCAAATAACACAACTTTATTATTAGGCCAAAATAATTGGTATAAGTAACATTAATCTACCACAGTTATTTTTTCTTATATTAAACTTTCGTTTAATAAGAAATTCGGACAAATTAAATGTATTGAAATCTTTTCAAATTTAAATTGTAGACATAAGTCCACATTATAAGTTTATGCTGATCGACATAACACAATTAAAATCTAACCAGAAGCAAAAACCACAGATGTTTACTAAGTTATATATTGTACATTATTTTGTGCTTAAAATTGCTACTTATAAATATTAATAATTATGCCCAAGAATTTTATATCAAAATAACTCTCAGAAATTTAATTTCTTGTAGGGATCTACTACATATATTTCTCAAAATTATGACTTGAACAATTACATAAAGACCCTATAGTTAGCTACATCCTTGAGAGTACGGTGAAAACGTATATCAGACAAAAATTAAATTATGGAAAAATAATATTAGACAGCAAATCTATATAAATAAAGAGAAGATTCCGTCTGTTTGACCGGAATGCATTTCCACAGTTTTTGAGCTTTTCACTCCAAACCTTCACTACCGTTCGACAGCGTTTCCGGAATTCACGGGTCGCGTACCGGTGGAGGTCGGTGGTGGAGGTGGGTGGGGGGTGTGGGAGGGAGGTGGGAGTGGGGGGTGTGGGGTGGGGGTGGGGGGCGAGGGGATGGGGAGTCGTGGGTGGAGGAGTGGAGGCGGTGGAAGGGGGTGGAGTGGAGTGGGTGGAAGAGGAAGGGGTGGTGTGTGTGGGGGTGGTGGGGTGGTGGGTAGGGGGCCAGGGGGGTTTTCCCAGGGTTTTCTCCCAAATTTCCCGAAAACCAAAATTTCACGGGTGGCGTACCGGTGGAGATCGGAGTTAGTGATGGCGCGTTGTGGGGGGGTGGAAGAGGTGGGGTGGGTGGAACGGTGGACGGGAGAAATTTGGGGGGGCATTTTTTTCCCCAAAAATTTCACGAAAACCAAAATTTCCCAGGTGGCGTACCGGTGGTGATCGGAGTTAGTGGTGGCGTGTTGTGGGGGGGGTGGAAGAGGTGGGGGTGGAAGAGGGGCGGAGGAAATTTTTTGGAGAAATGTTTTCCCCAAAATTTCCAGAAAACCAAAATTTCACGGGTGGCGTACCGGTGGAGATCGAAATTAGTGGTGGCGTGTTGTTGGGGGTGGGTGGAAGAGGTGCGGTGGGTGGAAAATGGGTGAAGAAAATTTTAGGGGGGGAATTTTTTCCCCCAAAATTTTCCGAAAACCAAAATTTCACGGGTGGCGTACCGGTAAAGATCGAAGTTAGTGGTGGCGTATTGTGGGGGATGGAAGAGGTGGGGGGATGGAAGAGAGGTGGAGGAAACTTTGAGAAGGAAATTTTTCCCCAAAAAATTTCCCGAAAAAAAATTCACGAGTGGCGTGGGGAGTGGAAGAGGGGTGGGTGGAAAATTTCCTGCGTGGCGTACCGGTGGAGGTCGGAGTTGTGGGGTGTGGTGTGGTGGGGTTGTGGCCGGAGCGGGTCGAATCTTAAATTTCCCGGGCAACGCCGGGTACCCCAGCTAGTAATTAAATAAAGTTACATAAAAATCGAAAAAAACGATAAAAACGATGGGAAAAATAAAAAACGGAAAAAACGACGTTTTTTGGGAGAAAATAAAAAACGAAAAAAACGTTTTTTACAACTATGCTATAAACAATCTCAGGACAAATCGACAGATTATTCGGAAACTACTGATTTTAGAATACACAACTTTGTGCCCATGTGTCACTTGTGGGTTCCTTATTGAAGTTTACCTTATACATATGTAGGCATGGGCGGAGTTTATCAGGGGCTAGGGGCTAAGCCCCCCTCTCCAAGAAAACCCAAATATCCAGATTCATTTTTTACCGTGTAAATCGTATCTTTTCTCGGCTCATAAACTTGTTGGGCCGGGAAAATTAGTATCTTTCGGCGAGCGGCGAGATTTCAGTCAGAGGACTAAAACACAAAAAGGTCGTCAACTTTTTGGGCCGAGAAAATAATTGTCGGAGCCGCTCGTTCTGGACCGAGTCTCAGCCCCAACAAATTTAGCTCCTCCATGAACGGAAACCAAACTCCATGCTCATAGGTACATTTAGTTTAAATTATATATATATTAAATTAAAAGTTAAGCCTACCAAGCAGATTGATCTTAAAATCACAGTCAGAAATGCTAGTAAGAGCTATAAGTTTTGATTGCTCATTCAGGCACTTAATATTTATTTTTTTACAGAACTGCACGCTATAAAAGCCTTGGTTCATGCATGTAGCCTACAATTGTACAGAACTGTTACTATTACTATTGTAATTCTGTCCTTATTGGCCTGCCTAAGGTTCGCCTAGCTCCTCTGCAATCCGTACTCAATGCTGCTGCTAGGCTCATAGCCCGTCTTCCTCGATTCTCCCACGTTTCTACATTCATGACTGAACAACTTCACTGGCTTCCTCTCTCGGTTTGCATACAATTTAAGGTCCTGATTCTGGTCCTTAAGTCTCAAGTCGGTCTTGCTCCGAAGTATCTGTGCGATCAGATACTTCTGCCACCTCGCTGCGTCCTCTTAGGTCCTCTGATCGGCTTGACCTCTTTTTCCATCGAGTCAGGACCACCAAGGCTCAATCCAGATCATTTGCCTGCATTGGTCCCTCCTTATGGAATCGGTTTCCCCATCAGTTCGCTCTGCCATTCTTTCTGATAGTGTATCCTCGTCTTTCTCTCGTCTAAAAATTTGCCTTTTTGGGGTTCAACGCACTGGGAGCGCTCTTGCTGCGAGAAGCACCTTATAAATGGTTAGATAGGATAAGATAAGATAAGAATTGTACATGTATGGCATTGTATGCACAGTTGCATACGTAACTTACGTACCATCTTTATGCACGAATCTCATTGACCATAATAATAGGTATAATATAATAGCCTATATATAATAATATATGGCCATTGGAATGGACATATGGAGGGTATAGGGTTAAATCCTGTGTTTTCATAAATGCAGTGCGTTTTTAACGACTTCAGACCCACTGTCTATTCCAGTGGACATATCTGCGCACGGCGCAACTGCTTATTATTGATTTTATCCGTCATCAAGTGGCGGTGGGTACAGATGGACAACTTATATTTTCGACCCCGGGACGTAAGGTAATTCAGGTCTGAAAGGTATAGTATAAGATAATTATTTGAAACAGAGAACCATTGCCATGCATACCTTGTGCCAGAGTGCTTGAGAACAGGAAGACAGCGGCGAGAAGGATGCACAACAAACTGGTCTTCATGATGCTGCAGACTATGTAGAAAAAATCAAAAAATACTATGGCCATGCGGAATCTCCTTAATCACAGCAATTCACTGATTTAGTTAATAACTTATTATCACATATCCTATAGAGTATAGGTCTATAAACGATGTCAAATGTTCAGCGTTTCATATTTTGGAGTTTTAGGCAAAACGCGATACGTTCACGATTGCCATCAATAATATGATAATGACGATAAGCCTTCTTCTGCTTCGCCTGAATGCGTAATGTAATCGAAATGTAATCGAATGCTTCTATAGTGCCAGTCAGCATCATCAGCAGCACTCTCAACCCGCATCCGCAAACGGACAAGTGATAATGCGTCTATGGAATGGGTGAGGGACAGGTAAGATGGCATTAATTCAGATCGAAGGGCGTGGGAAAGACAGTTCTAAGCTCAAATATCACAGGCGAAGCAATTGTGATTCAAGTTGCTCTTCTGATACAATTGAAACCAGTAGTTTTAGTTTACTGACTGATAAATATGCCAAAAATCGAAATTTCTGAATATCTAACTAAAGTCCTAAACTCTCAGACTGGGTTGTTCTTCATCGCATTACTGGGTATAAAATCTCTTGCAGCCGTCTAAAGTCCCACCAATTTGCATACACCAAGTTATCACTCCCTTGAAAAACGTTCTCTCGTCGTTGTCTATTATGGATTAACATTAAATCTATACAGACTGTAGATCGATTGCAGCTCTGTGCCCTAGAAGCGATTGAATATAAAGACATTCACTCTGACCATGCAGATAGCCTATAGGCTATGTGGTCATACTATGTCTAGCCATGTCTAAAGTCAGTGAACCGAAGACGTCACAAGTAGCAAGAGAAAGAAAGATTGTAAAAGACTTATTAAGTATAATTATAATTTGACAATTCGTCAGTGATACCAAGGCTTCCGAATAGTCATTGTACATAGCCGCACCTGCAAGGATTGTGCAAGCACGGTTATAGGATATTGCGAAATAGCCTATAGTAAATTATTATATTAAACTTTCAATCAAACAGTTTAGTAATTCCAGAAACGCAGATATAAGAGCTGAACAACACAGTCACATCATGTGGCAACTAGTGCACACTGACATGCAGAATTATAATTATAGACACTCTTAGAAGTCAACTTGACTCGAGATCGATTAGAAATTACGTTCAGACCCAAATTAAGATGTGAGAAGTCAATGGTATTGTACCAGAGAGATAAAAGAAAGACGTGTCCTACAAAGTCTTGCTTAATTATCGTTTTATAACAATGGCCTTATGATAATGGCTCTATAACAGTGAATTTATGACACAGGCCTATATTTCAAGAACTGCTCATATTTTGTTGACCTTCTGAACTTGCTGATGTTCCAGAACAGCGGCGTGGCAGAGATAAGCTTCTTGACGACGACACTGCTTGAGAATGTGGATTTATATAGAACCAGTTCACGTGTTAGTTTAAAGGAGTTGAACTTAAAAAACAAACAACGGCTCCATGTAAGTGAATTCATTATCATATTTATTCCGAAAATACGAATACAACGAGAGTGCACTGCAATTAATATTAGCATTTTCTTTCCGGTGCAGACTTCGAATTGTGGGGGAGTAGCCTACAGCTGCCTCCAGATTTAAAGTCAACTAGTGTGGTAATTCGAAAATCTTTTATGATCTTCATGTTTGTGCAGAAAGATTGCAAATAAACATCTGAGGACAAGTCGCGGAGAGGAGAATGCATAAGCATTTGTTTTCAACTTTGTTTACTACAATCTTCCAGTAGATGAATGTGACCTGTGCGCCAAAACAATTCTATGGTCGCAGCTGTAATGTATGCATAATGCATTGCATGATAACAGTTGCCCAGGTGCTTTAATTTTGCGGGCCTTGAGAATGTTCAGGCTCCCCATCCTCGATGTAAAGACAAAGATCGCAATCTTAATTCACAAGCTCAAGCGAACGTCTTCATCGTTGACCCAAAAAAGCGCAAAAGTTTACGGGCCAACTTTTCAACGGAGATTTGAATAACACAGTAATATGCTAATTTTTGCGTAGCTCTGTATTGTGACATTGGTGTCCGGTTACCACAACTGTTAAAAGTGGTGGTCACAGTCATGACCCTTTTGGTCAAGTGCTGGACTAATTTTGCGGCACATCAACTTCATTTTGTTTAGAGGCAACTTCAAGCAATGACAACTTGCATACTGTATAACTATCGCAATAGCTGTGTATACACGTCTGCTCAATTAATCTTTCTTTCGTGCTGCTTCCCTCTGTCTATCTCTCTCAGGTATCTCTCTCTATCTCTCTCTCTCATGTATCTTTCTCTGTCTCTCCTTCTCTCTCTGTCTCTCTGTCTCGCTCTCTTATTAGAAACAACTATATATATACATATATATACATATTTTTATGGGAGTACTGAGAAAGAGATAGGGGGAAGAAAAGGAAGGCAAAATCTGGAGAAGGAAGTGGAGGAGGGAGGACAGGATTTGTAACCACCGCTCTTTAAGCAATGTTGAGGATCCCCACCCGTTCTGAACTCATTGGTAGATCAAGCCTTAGCCTACCTACTAGCACCTAGCAAAACAATGGCATTTGCAGGAGCTTTCCGCAAGGCATTAATGGGATCTGTGTACTACACAGTGTGTAGTCCTTTTAAAAACTCTAGTCATTTATTTAAAAATATCTTCATGCAGAAAAATACTTTATGCACCACTTGCTCTCTAGAATTTTTAAAAATCGGCGAAGCCTTTAGTCCAAATGTAAATCTCCAAAGTCTTCTGTAAAGTTCTGTCGGCGAATGTTGTATTTAAAATCTCCATGGAAAACTTGGTTCGATTATTTAAAAATTACACTTCCGAAAAAAAGACCGAAATCGATTTTTTATAAAGCGCTTCAAAAAATGCCTACGATATAGCATCAGTGGCGGGTAATGCTTAGGTTCCGCGGCGCCACAAGAACACTTTAGTTAGTTTGGAAAGTTCATGCCAAGGTGTCATTTTAAGATTAGGCGTATACGTTGGTGCACTTCGTTTTGAGCACACTATCTGCCCGTTATAAATCAATTCTTAAAAGACTTTATAAGACTTTCGCACTAAAATCACTCAGATGATGTTGCTGATCTTCGCAAGAAGTACCAAGACCAAAGGTTAGCCACCTCAGTAATAACTCAAAGGTTCGGCCATGGTGTTCATTGTTTAATCTATACTCTTTGGGGAGGTCCCCCCAGGAATGCAAATTTTCCCCCAAGAAGAAATCGAGAGGTTTGCACACATGTATATACGTATCATTCCCCCCACAGAAAAATTCGACAGGTGTTTATGTAAACAAGGCAATTCCACCGTCACTGACGTAACATTCAGAGAGAAATTTGGCAACGTTTTTAATTCTAGCACACTATGATATCACTGCTTTGCCAAAATATTTATGCCAAATTATTTAACTATATAATCCTTCTTAAAAGCCAAAAAAGATTTGGCAGGAAATATTTATGGGTATTTTTAAAAACAGTTTTTGTGTATCGTCACTGACGTAACACATTCTGACATCAAAATTATTGTAACTCATGTTCGCATCACAATCTTCTGAAATATGACTGTAAAAGTCTTATTAATGTTTTTAAAATTATTAGTACAGGTTGTGGCATACATAGAAAGTTAAATTTTTTATCCAGCTGTCATTTATGTATTTATTTCAATGGTGCCTAAATGTCACTGACGTAACATTCAAATGTCACTGACGTAACGCTTCTGAAAAGACAAACATTAATTGAAGGGCTTGGAGCAATAACAAGGTAAGTCGACATACCTATGTCTTGCGAAACAGTATGCCACCGTGAGCGGAAGATGGTAATCTATAAACCCTGTGAATTTGGTAGGCCTACAGATCTGAATAGTTTTGAGCGCTGTTTTTCAAAAAATGTCGACATAACATGTTATTGCGCACCCGACAGAGTTGGACCATAACTCTAATGCAATATCAGGGTATGACAACATACACTGGCGTGTTTTCTTGCAAACTTTATATTAGCGCCGGTGCAAAAATGAGGTTATTTGACATAACCTGTTATTGCTCCCACTTTCGTTTGAATTGGGCTATGCCCGTGCTATCAAGAATAGTGTATGTTGTGTTACCGTACACCACAACGGCGCACGTGACAGTGAATTTCATAATAATCCGACATTTTTTATTGAGATCAGTACTGTTGTAACCTATGCGAAAATGAATCGTGAAAACTATTAGCTTCGTTAGGTCGTAATTTTTTTTAAGTCTCTAAAAAAACAGAGGTTGGTAAGGTGTAGTTTGAGATATTATGTTTGATGGTTTAGGCAATAGACCTACGTTTAATACTCAATTTGGCATTGTGTATCGTCGACTTAAATCTACGCTCGACAGTCTAGGCTTCCCAGAGCTGAAAGTGATTTGGAAAAGTTGCCGGGTCTGAGTAAAACAACGGAATTTTTGTTTTTACCTCAAAACTTTTCTGACGACCTTTTTACTCAATCGCACCGAAATTTCTATAAACTCATTAAACTGTACCAATTTCTTTCAGGATTTCGTAATTGGTATAGTCACAGTGTGACTTAAATATTTGACTCGGCTGACGGGCTGAGACCCGACAGCGGCAGGTCACGAAAATCGATGCCGAGTCGCAGACCCGAGTTGACACGGCTCACTTTCAGCCCTGAATCTACCTCATGAAACGAAATGAGTCGGTCATTTGTCAATGCCAAATCAACCTCTTCCTATTATTATCTCGTCTTAATTTCACACGACCATGATACGAATCAACCCGAAGACGCTGAAGATGCGCAAAATCCTAGGTCTAACAATCGTCCCAAATTCGCTGGGACAGTTCCAGAATTGACCCTTTGCGCCTCATGTCCCGGATTGATCCCAGATTGCCTCTGAATTTTGTGTATATTTTATCTTCACCAACAGTTCTGTTCTTATTTTCGCACACTTAATTGGCGCTGGGTTGAAGTATTAAAAACTTTACTGCCCACTCCCCAAGCGTAGGCGCTATCATTCCAACGCTTTTTGACAAAGATTGTTTAGTATTAAAAATGATTTGCGAGTCTCACAATCGCAACAGCCTAGCACCAAGTGTATTAAAGATGAACAGTTGGCAAACGTTGATTTCAACACAATATGTGCTGCTGAAAGATAATTTTTTTTCAGCTTTAGAGGTTAAAAAATCATTACGAGAAGCAGATGCAGTTTCGGTTTATCAAATTTTTTATTGATGAATCCAATGAAATGTTGAAACAAAATGATGATGGCTCTTATTTTGTAAAAATGAAAAGTCTGAACCGCGATACAAAGATCTGATATTGCATACAATTTCTACGGTTATGTCATTAAAACGTCATGTCACACTGCTTTTGAATATTTATATCTCGACAGTACTACAGTTATGGTGACTTACAATCTTCTTGCACGATTCTCGAACTGTGTAATAGAGACAGTTTGGTGCAATAACAAGGTATGTCGACTTATACCACATAATATGTGTGGTATTGCAGCTGCTAGAAAACACTTTGTCGACATAACCTGTTATTGCACCAGAAATTATACAAATGACGGAGTATTCACGCTGCAATAACACGGTATGAAGAAAAATGTGTAAAAATACTAATAATTTCATATTTCGCACTGTATAATGTGACAATTTCGTTAAAGACTATTTTAAGGTACATATTGCTCAAAACAGCTTGTTGATATGTTGTCAAATGGCTTAGATACAGAAGTTTGAAGCGGTAAATCTTTGAATTCGATTTCCCAACATTCATGATTTTCGACATACCTTGTTATTGCTCCAAGCCCTTCAATTGCATTAAATTTACTAGTCATGGTTCACAAGTATGCAGGAATGCTTTAAAAATTATACAGTGTTGTTGGATACTGCAATGTGTTCACTGAGAGTGAAGAAGCCCTTCTGTTTACCATTATTGACTTCAGATTCACAAATGCCTTTGCATTTCCATAAGTTGGCACTCCAAGATAGCAGCTCATGGACTGACTGAATCGGTAGCTCGATTGCTGTCTGGTAGTGTAGAAGGCAACTTTTTCAAATCAACCCGACGCTTGTAGCAGCATACATTATGATCTTTTACACTCACTGAAACAACATGTTTTGGACTCAATGAAGCAAATTTTCATGTTCCAATCATTTACTGCAGACTTTTGATCTCGATCGTATGCCTCCATTAGTGTCATCATCAATGTTTTATTTTATACACTATCACACGTGCCATTCATCTTTACAAATATTGCATAGTTCTTCTTTCCCAGCAGCTCATGTGAAACAATATCACTTTCTGTCCATTAATCTATACATCTTTATGTACTTTTTATCTGCAATGCTATATGCCAAAGTTTGTTGTTAAGAAGTTCATGAGAGCAACTTTCTTTGGAGTAGGCCCTACTTTTAAAAGATTATCTTTTGTCGAATAGCCTAACTGCTTTTCCTATATATATTACTGAGCAGATAAGAAACTCTTGAAGTTGCTGCATGATCTGATTCAGTTGGGGGGACAACGTTTTAACCATCATTTTGAGGAAGGCTGTGCATTGTACATTTTGTAGATTTCTTTCTGTTTTTGTCCCACTAGTTTCCATTATTGTTGCTACTCAGCATTCTTCTGCATGATGGCCACCTTACTTTAGCTACTTCTTCATGTGACGCATTCATGTTAGCTCAGCCCCAATTTTTTGTGACGTGTCTCACCCTGTGTGCAAAAGCAAATCACTAGTTTGGCTTACTGTGATGATGAAAAATTGATGATGATGATGATAATGATGATGAGGAGGAGGAGGGGAGGATGATGATGATGATTATAATGAGGGGTTACTTCAATTCGAAGCTAGGATGTCAATTACTGGATTTAGAAGTGCATTTTTATTAGCATATGCCGAATTTTAAAAAGTTTCTTGCTATCACTGACATATATTGCTGCGTGAGCAACAACATGAATGTTACGTCAGTGACACAGTTTAAACATTTTCTTAAATTACAACAAAAATTTCAACTATTTAGTTGTATTGCTAATATGTTGCATCAGAAGTTTAAAAATTTTCAGAATTTTTGCTTTGCTACTTTTGGTTATATTCTAAAAAGTCTTAATTTTTTGTCACTGACGTAACATTGAAAAGTACACCCTAAACTTCTGAAGTCAAAAAAATTAACTGTTATTAATTGTTCAAAGTTTTACTTGAAAATACTTACCAAGTGGAACTTCCATCCAACTGATGTAGTTTGTTTGATAAATTCAACCAATTGTTGCCATTACTTAAAAAACAAACCTTTTAATATTTCTGTAACAGAATTGCGCAGAACATGTTGACATCAAATGTAAGCTGGCTGACGGTCATCTCACCAAAGATTATTGATTCTAATTATTATTTTGAACACTAGGGTCTCTTAGCTTTAAAATGATACCTTTACATTAAGAAAATTCCCAAAAAATATTTTGGACTTTTATGTCCATTTTTCGTGGAATTGCCCTACATGTGAAGTGTTTACCGTCAATAGGCGAATTTGACTGCGAAGCATCGAAGTAGACAACGAGGTCATCGGAATAAAAAGCATATAAATTATAGAATTTACAGCATTTTCTCGGACATTTTGCACTAGATGATGTTGGTTCCACCTCTGCAAGTCACAGCGTGTGACTCGTTACACTGGACCTGTCATGAAAACTCTTTTGCAAAGTCTTGATAACTGTAAACATCTTAAACTTTGGATACTCCGATCATACGCATGAGTTTTGCTTTAGAATTCAGTATGTTTTGATAAAAAAAAAACCTTCATGAGATTCAGTAGCTAGGCCTTCTGGAAATCATTAAAGTTCTCAAACGTTATTAACTGAATTGACCTACAAAATCCTAAGTTGGTCTAGTTCATCTCTTTCATCAAAACGTCATTTCAATTTGTCTAATAGATCTACTGAACTATAATTATCGTCTTCGTAAGGAGATATACTACTATATATTAATTGACTGCTGTCTGGAAAATGTCCCCACATGGCGTCTCTGGGAATAAGGAAAAATTCCGAGCGGTTCACTGTATATGATGTCTTCCGGTGGTGGTGGATGTTTTTTGCCGGACCAATCAGCGTCGCATAGTTTCCACTTGTTTGTCCGTCTTCCTGTCCGTCTCTTTCTTCCTGTGCTTCCCGTTATTTATCACTTTCGAGGTACGACAGAAATAACGTCGGTAGCCATTGCAGTGGAAGAGTAGGAGGAGGAGGAGGAGGAAATGTTGCGCGGTAGATGGTGCGTTGTGGTTTACCTGCAACAGGTGAAGGAAGGCAACGATGGAGGTATTGGCTGCGGAGGCAGAGTTAGGATGGGAGTGGAGACGATGGGGGGCGGGGGCGTCTGTTCCTCTTCCTCCTCTTCATCCTCTGCAGAGGCTTCTCTCCGTGCAACGGAGAATCGGATGTGTGTCTGTTCTAAAGGAGCTTAACGCATAACAGAATGCCGGGCGAGATAGAGCTTCGACTCTATCGTGACTCCCTCAGTACACCCTGGGGATTTCGGTTGTACGGCGGCAAAGACCTCAGCATCCCGTTGTCCGTTCAGAGGGTAAGTAATATTCTGGGAGCATAAGTTGATGCAAAAGGTCGTAATGAGGGTCATTGTGTTTTTAAAATGTACCTCAAAGAATAACCCAAAATAGTTATCATTCTTGTCATTTTTGGTCATTGCGTCTCACAGATGCTATCGGGTTGTAGGCCCTTCAGCTTGCCTAGTAACGAACGCAATACATTAATAGGGACTACCAATATTATAGTCTATAAGAGACTACAATTAAGTTATAGAAATGCGTTGTTTTCCTGTACCTGTCTATGTCCTAAGCGCAGGGAAACACACGCACACCCACATCAATCAATCAATCATATAAATTTATATAGCGTCCCCTCAAGATTTCCACTCAGAGGCGCTCCCAACCCAGGCCTGGTCAAAAAGAAAGGTCTTGAGAAGACGGTAGAAAGAGCCAGGAGAGTCAAATAAATACACTCACTTGGCAGCTTCTATTGCACACGGAAGACTTCTACTTTACAGAAAGATACTCATATAATTATGATATCATTATTATTTTATCACTTAGAATTAAATTTGTGGCCTTGAAATGAATCTCCAGACCCATCTATTAGCTTCCAAAAGCGAGAATTGCATCTGTGCCAAACATTTTTTTTCATTCGTTGTGATTCCTCTTCTTCATCATCGATAGAATAATTACTGTAGATGGGCTTTGCATCAGGGCAACATGACCCACGGTTGCCTTTTAGTTTGAGCTGCATTCCTGAAGACAGACGCATCCGTTGGACCGTACCAGCTCCGTCAGTACAACCCCATGAAACCCATAGACGACCCATATTCCCATACGAGACCCATAATTGTTTCTGTCCAATGCTCATGAATATGTATGATAAGAGTCGAGATTCATAGGGTCACCTGATGATAAAAAGTCCAATGAAATTATAGCAATGTAAGCGGTAAACGATATTGACAAGGTTTGGCTGATGTGGGTCGATCTCATTGGTAAGCACACATAACGAGTTAGGTATAGAACTATAGATACTAGGGTATACAGACCCACGGATAGAGAAAAAGTCGAATCTGTTTGAGTAGCTAATACATAACACTTACGCTAATGCAGTAGTACAGAGGGAAGAAGTGTTTACCAAGTATACTGCACAGGTATATGATGCCCAATGCATGTTCCGATAGGTAGATTATATGCGGCGTCTATTTTGGAACCGACGCCCACCGTCTATGTACTGTAGTCGACCTGTTGTGCACAGGCGGTCGGAAGCCATCTGCACCAGCAGCAGCAGCAGATCACCGTGTGCTATGGTGTCTGGTGGGCCATATATTATCTCTGACACAACTCGGTCTAACCAGGTGATCGCTGGAGATCGAGAGAAAACACTTGCAACCCAATACTGCTGATTATGACAATTACTGTAGCGGCAATGTCAAGGAATCAATTCTCTTACAAATTTTGGGTTTATCCATTGCTACTCATGAGTTACTCTAACAAGTTGCAATCTGCACTTTTTGGCGATTAGTAAAGTGGTGACGATATCGATGGCAGTGATGATGATGATGATGATGATGATGATGATGATGATGATGATGATGATGATGATGGTGATGGTGATGGTTATGGTTATGGTGATGGTGATGGTGATGGTGATAGTGATGGTGTTAATGTAGAGTAAGATGTGAGAATTGAAGTTAGTTGGAGTAGATAGATCATTTACTTTGCGCTTCAATGAACAATTGACATCTATAATAATCAAAGGCGTGCTGACGACAAAGGAGTATTTTCTGCTGAAACGAAGGAGTCGCAACAATAGACCAGCTTCAGCCGCATGGCCTTATTTACCTGTTGGAAGCCGGGTCAGTGCAAATTACGGGGGATCATCAGTTTCATATGCATTCTCTGGATATTATATTGTTTGGCGCTTATAAAGCATCGCTTTGACAGTGGCGCTATATAAATTAACAATTAAAATAACTGACTCACAACATGGTATATGCACTCAACTCCCCCATCAGCTGTTTAAGCCATCATTCAGGAGTCTCTACTTCTTCACTTTAAAGGTTGTGTCGTTAAGATATACATGAGATATGACATTTTGTAATTATTTTCTCTTTGAACTAAAAGTGTTGGCATTAGTTTGTTCCGTTCCGTGATTCGTTAAGTTTTTTGTCCTCACTTGCTCAGATCGAATGGAATTAAGGAACATATCAAAAAACATTATTATATTACAATCTGCATACCGTTGTAATTTATAGATGGTTCGATTCTATATAATAGATAATTTAATGGTCTACTGATGCTGCAACCGATTCACGTTGTGACGATGTGTTGATGTTGAATTGCAACTCAGGTATTAACTGGAACGCCATCCGATGGAGAATTGCAGAGTGGGGATCTTATTCTGCAGATACAGGGCAGTGATGCAGGACGACTGACACATCTTCAGGCTCAGGAGCAGATTCGAAAAGCAGGTGGATCTCTGCTTCTACGCATCGTAAGGTAACAACGCGTTCATACACAGGGCCGGATTAAGGCATGATCATTTCTTAATGCGGCCCTAATATATACACGCTGAGGTGCACAAGATATGTGCATAGCATATGCAATAAGATCACAATATACCGGGACAGGGAGCCATACACAAAGGTCTTGATCCATTGACACTGCTTTGTGAACGTCAGTTTTGATATGCCATCTAATTCATTCAGGGTGAAGTGAATCAGTCAGCAAATCCCAGCAAAGCGGACCGGACATCAACGCAAGCAGCTATAGATCTATAGGGACAGGCATTGCACTAATTTTTTTAGTGTGGCACAGCTACGAAAATACTGATAATATAATTAACGAATAATGTAATACGGAGTTTTATACATTATCTGCTTTTGCATACGTCTACATGATTAAAAAGTGGCTGTAGAGTATAGACCTATTATAATATTTGACTCAGTATCTATTTGACTAGAGTAGTATTTCGCATTATATAAAACTACTGCTGCTGATGCTGCTGCTGACTCACTCCACCCTAAATGAATTGGATGGCTACTAGTGCCGCTACTACTACTACTACTACTACTACTACTACTACTACTACTACTACTACTACTACTACTACTACTACTACTACTACTACTACTACTACTACTACTACTACTACTACTACTACTACTACTACTACTACTACTACTACTACTACCACTACCACTACCACTACCACTACCACTACCACTACCACTACCACTACCACTACCACTACCACTACCACCACCACCACCACCACCACCACTACCACTACCACTACCACTACCACCACCACCACTACTACTACTACTACTACTACCACTACTACTACTACTACTACTACTACTACTACTACTACTACTACTACTACTACTACTACTAGGCTACTACTACTAGGCTACCACTACTACTACTACGTCTACAGATACAACTATCACTACCAATTCCACTGCTACTAATACTAATACTATTACCACAAATACTGCTACGACAAACTAGGCTAAAACTAATAACAATTCTGTAGAGTTACAGTAGCCTACATCATCCACGACACAATGACACGTGTTTTGGCATGATTTAGATTTTGTTTGGTTATCTGCACTTTCCGGACGTTTTGCAATTGTTTTCTCCTTCCGTATTAATTTATTCCGGAATATTTTCTTCTTTCTGCTTCAGTCCCTTTGTTCAGTTTCCATTGAAAATTTATTCATATCTACGCGTCTTTGTTAGAATAATGAAGAGCTCCGTCAACACCTGTGTGATCTGTATGGCCCGTATTGATTATGCGCGCCCTCTGTACAGATTTATCTGAAGCAAGTGACGTTTGTTTCTGTGTCATCTGTATGGAAGAATTCCAGCATTGGGTCGATATTTACATTTTAAAGCATAACATCTGTGTTAGTTATTGCAGTGCATGTATTGTTGCTACAGTGCGAAACAGTAGCGTTTCCTGAACCGAATATGATTTTAGTGCAATTTTTTTCACAAGAATAAACCCACAAAATTTAGAATTTCCTTTGTGAAAAATGTGTCCCAATAAATTCAGGCCGTAGCGGCATGCATTGGGACAACTCATGTGGAGCATTGGGACAAACAACAGATCTTGTCCTAATCAAATCTGGTAGAGTATAATAGATCGTATTCCAATTGACAATATCTTAATGAGTGACTAGAGTAGGTTAAGCAACAATATTATGAAAAATTTAATCAATGTTTATTGTTAACAAACTTTAACTGACTCATATAGCCTGATCCTATAATAAAAAAATAGCCTTACTGGTCAATTTCAAGTGAGTGCCACGTAGCATATCGCTACTCAATCTGATGGGATTATGCTTCACAAACTATATAGTAAAACCGTTTAACTTTCAGTTCCTATGATGAATTTCCTGCATTGAGATTATCTCCTCCGCTTAATCCCCGCCTGATTTCAACTGAGATGGAATTGAATAAAGTTCAATTCAAGTTTTATTGAATGTGAATACACATCAGCCACGTATACATACATGTAGACCTATAGTGCAAAAGAGCGGACTCGTTGAATATTCATTTATAGGAATTCTTATCTGACAAGACCTCTTGCTTCTTCAGTTTCTACCCGACTTCGAATTTTGTTGTAGATATGGAGCACCCCTCCGAGCACCAAGGAGCATAGCACAAGTGCCAGAGCAACAGGTTATGAACGCAACGTTTCCTATGATTAGGCCTATAATGATAAAAATGATAAGGAGAGTGAGGATGATAACGAGGTGGTTAGGGTAGTATAATAATGATGATGATCACGACAATAACGATGATGGTGATGATGATGATGATGATGATGATGATGATGATGATGATGATGATGATGATGATGATGATGAAGATGATGATGATGATGATGATGATGATGATGATGATGATGATGATGATGATGATGATGATGATGATGATGATGATGATGATGATGATGATGATGATGATGATGATGATGATGTTGATGACGATGATGACAAAAATGACAATAATAATAATAATAATAATAATAATAATAATGTTGATGATAATAATGACAATAATAATAATAACAATGACGATAACATTAATGATAATTATAGTGGTGGCAGCAGTAGTAGTGATAATCACGAAAACGAAAATGATATAATTGCAGAATGTG